>CM037094.1:15429499-15759148 GCA_020916435.1 Oxytropis ochrocephala | reverse complement strand
TTAGAAAATATCATCACCCCAACAAATGCGGGAACCAGACGTGGCGACGTCTGAGGCAACCCACATAGGAAGCAACCCAGACTCACAGCCCATTTCCCCACCCAAGAAAACAAGAGCGAAGAGAGTGTGCCGAGCAAAACCCTTTTGGAAGGAAAAAGAGGCAAGAGTTAGCTTCTTTGAAACAAAAAGAAGGCCAAGTTAGTGAAGAACCAAAACAAGTTGAAACCCCCGCAACAAAAAGGCAAAAGTTTCCAGTGAAGAGAAAAGGTGAGACTGCCGCAGAAGGCCAAGAATCGCTACTAGTGCGACCGCCGTTCTTTGCTAGTGGTTATGCGAAGCCCTTCCCGCCATTCTTTGAAGAAGGACCTACGAGACGTCATAACGTCTGTGAAAAGGAGGTCGCGGCTAAGCTTGCGAGAACTGCAAGTGGTGAAAGAACGTGAAGTTCGCCATGGAAAAGGTAAAAGAGCGGGCAATGGAGGAGGCAACTCGAGAAGTTGGCGAGCACCTCTTAAAGCAAGCCCGGGAAAAAGTAGGCGATATTGGTGGATCATCAACGAGCGCGTAACGCCGTCTGAGCCGCAGGTGGAAAAAGCCCGGATGAACACCAATCAAGCAATGCAAGTCAATCCTGCTTGAGTTAGCAATGAAAATGTGGGAGGAAGCAAAAGAGAATATTTGAAGCTTCAAGTTAATTTGGTGCAAGCAAGCGGAGAAAGTGGTGCGATGAAACAACAACAACAACCACCACAACAGACGCAGGAGGAGAGAAAGTGAAGAAGGAGAAGAAAGACAAGAAGAAAGGAGCAGGCCAATCAGGAATTCCCACGGAGCAGGCAGCGGGAGGCTCAGTGCAGTCTTTAAAACAAGTAAGTCACCCGTTAATTTTAATGAAGAGTTTTTAATTTTTAGCTTTTAGAATTTGTGTTTTTAATCTTTAGTTTTTATTGTTCTCGCTTGATTGTTCCCCTTATATGAAAAAAAAACATATTTTCACCATTGAGCAGTGAGGCCTTTGCTCAACTTTTTAAGTGTGGGGGGGGGGAGAATCCCAATTTTCTAAGTTTTTGTGCTTTGTGCAAACATGAAAATCAAATGCAAAAGTAGTTTTTGTTCTTACTCTGTCAAAGCATTGAAAATAATTCTCTTTGGGCTAAAGCTAGTAATGAATGTGTGTGTGTAAGTAGCCAATGCATGATTAGATAAAAAAATTGATTCTTTTTACCTCGCACAACTCGCATTTTAAGGAAAAATCTAGTTAGCTAGGGAATATTTCGTGCTGAAGCTAGTTTTGGTAAACTATGGTGAGAAAAAAACTTGATTAAAAACCTAGAGTAGCAGTAGAAGCTAAGTTTGGGGGTGAATCAGGTCGTACTAAGGTTGGGTGCAAAGACTGTAGGATGGTTAGTGCAGGTGTAGTGTGAGTGCAACGTTGTAACGTCTACCCGTAACGTTATAACGTATTTCGTGTGTGTTGTGTACTGTGTTCAAACGTTACAACGTCTCACCCATAAACGTTGTAACGTCTATTCCAAAAATACCAAAAAGAGTGTGTTGTTACAAATAAGTGGAGAATCCACATGTACTCTATGTTTACTGTAATACCCTGAAACAAATGCTGAGCACTCTATATAAAATAAAAAAAAATAAAAAAAAAATAAAAAAGAGAAAGAGAAAGACAGAAGAACTCCAAAATGGAGCAAATAAAAGAGAGTTGCTCAGTAATGAGGGGGTTACAGTCATTTGCGTGTGTGAGTCAGAAAATTAGTTGCACTAACTTAGTCCTAGCACCCAATTAAGACCCTTTGTCATGCTTCAAATGAACCCCCATTTCTTATGTGAAAATGTTAGTCTATTCTTTGTTTTGAAAGATGTTTTGCTGTCACCATTTGGAAACCACTCTTTCATAGGCTAAAGTAGTTTCTGAACTAGCTAGAGGAGGAATTAATGAGAGATCACACACACACTCACTGGGCAAGAATGAATCTGGAATTTATTTGTGCATTGGTGCGTGAGTGTGTGGAAAATTAGCCCTCGAGAATAAATTTTTAATCTGTTGGTGAGTAGAATGTAACTTTGCTAGTGTAGTTGATTTCATGCATATCTGTTAATTGTGTTTTGTCTTGGTTGCTTGAGGACAAGCAATGATTTAAGTTTGGGGGTGTGATAACTCATATTTATATGAGTTATTTATACTAATTCAAAGAATAAATCATGCAAGTTCTCTAGCAATGCAAGGTTAATTTAATTAGTTTTATGTTAGTTTCTTATTTCTTAGTTAGTTAGAGGTTAAATTGATAAATCTGTGCATTTTGGCACCAAGTGGTGCCTTTGAGAGCGTTTTGATGTCTCTTGTGCTTGTGCAGTAAAAGCGCTGAACGTGACCACGTCCCTCACCACGTCTATAGAAGAGCAGCAGAGCAAGGGTGAGAGATCTCAAATTTGGCGCGCTAATGATGGTAAAAGATATAAAAAGTCAGAAGATCTTCTATTTCCCCATGAGCTGACAAAGTATGACGCACTGTAGCACTGTACAGTGTCAGTCAGAAGAGGAAACAGACTTGGTAGGTGGGCAAGTGACATCAGCAACACGTGAGCAAGGAGGTTATTTAATGAGGACTCATCTCTCTCTCAAGGCATGCAGACACGCTCATACACTCACTCCCCCACTTCACTTCAGTTCATCCACCTTCATCAATCTCAGAGAAAGTGTTGTAAAGAAGTTCTGGAAACAGACTTCTGCATTTTGCTTTTCTGAACTTTTATTTTATTTTCTGCGTAACTCACTACTGTGAGGCTCAGACGTTGTAACGTCTCTACAGCGTACATGCTGAAGAGTTACTTAGGTGTATCTTTTGCACTTAGTTTCTTTTCTTTTATGTATGGTATTTGGATTTCAATTCCTTATCATTCTCAGAAAGATGCTCGGCATGAGCTAAACACTTTGTAGTTGGGTTGTTGCTTTGTTTGTAATGAATTTCTAGTTTAATGTTATGGAGTATTGACGTTTAAATGTCTTAAATCTTTGCATGAAAATATTTCCAAACTTGTTTTGAGGTTGGCCTCTTAAAATAGGTAGATTCATAGAGTACAGACATGGTCTATGAAAAGAACTCAAAGATTATATGAGCGAAAGATGTACTAAAGACATTTAGGCATTTTTATCTAAGTCTAGACATAGAATGGATAATAGTTCATAGAACATTCTTTGTGGGTACTTAAAATACAGGAGTGGGCCTATTTAGAACCTAGACATAGGACCTCTTATACTTGAAACTCGACGCGTTTTGTGGTGAAAAGCCACAGTTCTTTTGCAACAGCTGCGTTCGGGCGTCGTAACGTCTATACTGAGAATAGCATTTATGCGTAATAGCGTGTAAAGCGTTATAACGCCTGACTAGAAAGGATTTACTTGCATGCAACAACCCAACTCATCTCTCATCCATATTCACAACCAACATTTGTTTACTTGCTTATTTACATTCTTAGCATTAAAACCAACTCTTAGTGTCGATTTGTTACTTGATTCTCTTGTGTTTTGAAACTTGAACTTTGAAAGAAAAAAAAAACCAATCCTCGTGGGAACGATCTCTTACTTATATCCACTTTATTACTTGTAAGTCGTGTATACTTGCACTATATTTGCGAATACCACACGAACGCAACAGTCGCCAATGTTCGCACCTGAGTCGGTAGCTGGGTCAGATTTGGGGTAATGCTAGTGGTGGCTCGCCTAGGGTCGACGATGGTCAAGGACTGAGACGATCCTCCGTGGATCCTCTGTGGTTTATGTCCCTAAGCCTCAAGCTACTAATAATGTGAATTTAAAGATGCATCAGCAACAAGGGGAATCTGAGATTGGAGAAAACGTCTTAAATAAGGGGAATTTAAAGATGTTCATGCTTCAGTTGCTTTAGAGGATGGTAAAATGTTGTCTCCTGTAACGCAGACGCAAGAGATTGCTTTGATCCAGAAGTTGCCCATTGCTTCTACACCTAGCATCTCTGATGCTAGTCGGGTTAGTAGTGATTCCACTCAACATCCCACCACCAGACTAGATTCGCTATTTGCCTTTGTGTCTGACATGGCAGCTTCTGACATGAGTATTTCGAGGAAGCTTTCTGACATGAGTTTATAATAGTATTTAATTTATATACACAATAGATGTTGTTTTTATACTATTAAATTAAAAAAAAATTGTCAATTAATAACCACTAATTATTCAATTTGTAACCAACCACTCCATGTATCGTGATTGGTGATGATTTTTTTTGTCTACTAGATGAAATGGAAAAAAAAACCACGCACACACACACTCCACGGTTCACACCCGGGTTCGAACCCAGGAGCCGATGTCCTCATGTCGTTGAAATTGCTAAAGCAACCAACAGTGTGATTGGCGATGATTATAAAAATAAAAATCTATACACATTTATGTGTTTATGTATATATAGAAATTAAACTCTTTATAATATCCGTTAGAAATATGGACTCGGGAAAACCGGAAATGGAATCGCGTCCAGCAAAACTCTCCGCCGCGCAGGGCCGTCCCAAACAATTTGGAGGCCCTGTGCAATTCTTTAAAATGGAGTACTTGAAATTGACACTACAAGTTTTCTTTTTCTTACATTTCTCATATTCAGATATATACTTTTTAATCTTACGTTTTGCAAACTTTGAAATTTAATAAATTGATTTTAATTTTTGGTTTATGTAATTATTTTAAAAACAGATTATCAAATTTTTGGTATGATTGAAGTATTTTATAATTAATTTGTATAAATGTAAGTTTTGTATGCAACTTAAGTATTAATAAATATTTATGTTACTGACAAAACATTATTAATATATAAATGACACGAATAAGCATAGTTAGAAAATAATGAACTAAAATATATTGACAAATATAATTAAATTAGAGTTTGTGAAAGCTAGCCGTTGATATACAATCTAAACAATTAAAAACAATTAAAACAATTATTATTATTATTATATAAGTGTATCTAAAATAATTGAATGAGTTTGTAAAAAAAAACAATTGAATGAGACAAAAATGAAGAAGCAAGCCAAAGGAAAAGGGAACAGTAAAGAAACAGATTGGCTTTAATGCTATCATAAAATGAAAAAGGAAAACGGTAAAAACAAACGTAGTATTAAAACTGACGTGATCTAATACTATCAAATTATGTATATTTTTTGAATCAGAGAACAAAAAATGAGTAAAGGAAAAAAACAACAAAGTGAGAGGGAAGATTGAGAAGAGAGGATGGAAATAAGCCAATCAGGAAGAATGAAGAGTTGAATAGCAAGAGTCTATTTACATAGTTTAAAATTTAATTTTCACTTACTATGTGTGTATGAGAAGAGAGTCGATGGATTTGTAAAAGTTGTATAAATTTTGAATCCAATTTATTGATATATCAAATTTTTCAATTTGAATACAACCAAGAGATTCGCAGATATGAACACACAACTCATTTCTAATTTTTTACTAATCTATCAACTTCCAACAGAGTCCACAAGGGGGCTAGAACGATTTTTTTCTCTCCTAGGGTTTCACTAGTCCTTGTGAGAAGCTTCTTCATCACTCCTTTGTGAGGTGCATTATCTTCTTTCTTGGTTATTCTTCTTGGTTTCATAGCTTGGTGTTTCCATTATCTACAGTATTCTGGTCCTTTAAGGAAGCCAGCTCTATTGGGGTGGTGGAGTCCAAAATATTAATCTCAAGAAGGATAATTCTTAAGCTTTTGTCATGGCTACTAATCATAATTTCCACTTGGATGATGAGGAAGACACTGCTGTGCCTTTGCAACGGGATACGACACAAGGGGAGAATGTGGATGCTCGCCTTTGCTTGGTAGGGCGATTCCTTACTAAGAAACCGATACGTGTTCCTATTATGAAGGATCGTATGGCAGCAATATGGCAACCAGGACGTGGGGTCAACATTCGTGTTTTGGATAGTAATCTGTTCCTATTTCAGTTCTTCCATTGGCGTGACGTGGAAAAAGTCTTTGCTGGTGGACCATGGCATTTTGATGGGCATATGCTCATTTTGTCCAAGTTTGGGGTAGGTGATGTGCCTAACCAAGTACCTCTTTTTCATGTTGCCTTTTGGGTGCAGGTGCATGATGTACCAATTGGTTTCATGACGGAGGCGGTGGGGCGAATCCTAGGAAATTTTGTTGGAGAGTTTTTGGAGTACGACTCGAAGAATAGTTCAGACTTTTGGAAAGCCTATATGCGCATTCGAGTGTCTGTGGATGTCCGTAAACCTTTGCGGAGAGGGAAGAAAATCAATGTTGGTGGGGATAATGTTAAGGTAGTTCGCTTCAAGTACGAGCGTCTCTCTATTTTTTGTTATCTTTGTGGTGCACTTGGCCATCTTGATAATAGCTGTGAGTTGTTGTTCAATATGGATAATGATGATGGAAGTCGTGGATGGGGTCCGGAGTTGAAAGTGGAGAGAAAGATTCCCGGTGCTTCGAATATTTGGCTGCGTCAGGAGGGCCAGGGTGGTGCACCGGCTGCAGCACCACCTTCGAGGGCAGCTGCTCCGGCGCATTCAATGGGGGAACATAGTAACGGACATAATAATTATGAGGTGCAATTACAAGCACTTAATTTGGGTAACAGCAACCCAAATAATGGTAGTAATCATGGTGTGCATTATGACACAATAATTGCTCCCAATCTCATAATGACTGGAGCTAATGAGAGGAATGTAACAACTACTGCCATCAATGACGTGGGGTCTGAATTAATTCCTCGTAGGGTGGTCCCACGGCGTGCGCCAGCAGCTGGTGAGACGGTGGGGAGGATGGTTGTGGACGATGGGGAGACAGAAGAAGCACGGAAACGAAAACGAAACAATCAGGGTGCAGCAATAGGCACCAGTGGCGTATCTGAAGGACATGAACTTAGCAATGGGTCTTTTTTATTGGCGGTTCTGGCGGCCGGGATCGCCAGAGCCATGAGTATCTTAAGTTGGAATTGTCGAGGATTGGGTCACCCTTCGGCAATTCCTATGCTTAGTGACCTTGTTCGGAGTACTAATTCAGAATTAATTTTTTTGTTTGAAACATTGTCTTTTTCAGCGCAGGTTGACTCTGTTCGTAGACTCTTGGGATTTGATGGTTCTATATCTGTTGATAGAAGTGGTAGAGGTGGAGGTGTGGCGGTTATTTGGCGTCATTCCATGCGATGCCAAATAACAAGTTATTCGAGTCATCATGTGGATGTTGAGGTAGAGGATGAGGTTCGTGGGAGGTGGAGGGTTACAGGGTTTTATGGCTATGCGGACAGGTCTCGTAGGAGGGAATCATGGGCGCTGATCAGAAGGTTAGCTGGTCTTTCTCGGTTACCATGGTGCATGATAGGTGATTTTAACGATTTATTGTCTCCGGAGGATAAGAGGGGGTATTGTGATCATCCAAATTATCTTATGCGAGGTTTTCAAGAAGCCATTATTGATGCAAACTTGATTGATATTCCTCTTACTGGCTACCAATTCACATGGAGATTTGCTTTGGGTACTCCACATGCGATTGAGCAACGGTTGGATAGAGCATTTGCAACTAGAGAGTGGCTGGATATGTTTCCCCAGTCGAAATTATTGAATTTGATATCACCAAAATCTGATCACTCTCCATTGTTGTTGCAAAAAATCACGTGGTTCAAAGATCAACGCATAACACTTTTAAATTTGAGAACTCTGGTTGGTGAGAAAGATGTGGATAATGTTGTTTGTGAGGGGTGGAGTCGAGGCTCGATCGGAAATATTCAATCTCACCTTCATGGCTGCGCTACCACTCTCTCATCGTGGAGCCGTAGTCTGAAGTTGAGGTTCCGGGCGGATATTGCGTCTTGTAAGGAAGCTATGGAGGAGGTCCGTGATAGACGGGATACCCAAGGTGTGCTTCGGTTTAATAGAATGAGAAACAAGTTGAATAAGTTGATATTGCAAGAAGAGGCCTTTTGGAGGCAACGATCAAAATCCTTTTGGCTTAAGGATGGAGATCAGAATACTAAATTCTTCCATGCAAATGCCACTTGTAGGTTCAAAAAGAAAAAAATCCAGATGTTGCAACTTGATGATGGGTCTTACGCAACTACTGCAGTAGCTATCAAGCAAGTTGCTGGTGATTATTTCCAAAACTTGTTCATAGCGCATGATGGGGTATACGAGCCAATTCTGGATGCAATGGAACCAAAGCTAGATGCTATAGATAACAATCTGCTGGTACGAGGCTTTGAGAAGGAGGAATTTAGAGAGGCGCTAATGGCAATGGAGGATGATAAAGCCCCGGGACCGGATGGATTTAATCCGGCTTTTTTTAAGCGGTATTGGAGTAGATATGGCGATGAAATCTTCTCAATATGTGTTGATTGGCTCCAACGAGGTGTGTTCCCCCATAACTTGAATGATACTAATTTGGCCTTAATTCCAAAGAATGACAATCCTCGGTCCATGGTTGATTGGCGTCCCATTGCGTTATGCAATGTAATTTACAAAATTGTCTCCAAGGTACTTGCTAATCGCCTCAAATGTGTCCTCTCTAAGTGTGTATCTTTTGAACAATCTGCTTTCATTTCTAGTAGATCAATTTTAGATAATGCTATGATAGCTTTTGAAATTATACATTATTTAAAAAATAAGAGACGAGGAAAAAAAGGAGAGGTTGCTTTGAAAATTGATATGAGTAAAGCTTATGATAGAGTGGATTGGGGTTATTTGTATGCTGTACTGGGGAAGCTAGGATTTTCTAGGCAGTGGATTTCATGGATGCGAATGTGTATTGAGTCTGTTTCATTTTCGGTCCTTGTTAATCATGAACGGGTGGGTCCTATTTCACCTGGTAGAGGACTCCGACAAGGCGACCCACTGTCTCCTTATCTCTTTATTTTATGTACAGAGGGTCTTACAGCATTGATGCATAAGGCGTTGGCTAGGGGCGAGATTCATGGCTTGTCCATTTGTCGGGGGTCACCTATGATTTCTCACCTATTGTTTGCAGATGATTGCTTTCTATTTTTTCAGGCCAATATGCGAGAAATAAGGTGCATACAATCTATTCTTGATGTTTATGAGGCTTCCGATGAAAAATTAATTAATTTTAAATCGAAATTTTCTTTAGTCCAAATGTGCAACGAGCAGAACAAGATACTATTGCAACTCAACTGGGTGTGTCGGTTGGGTTGGGAGGGGGGAAGTATTTGGGTCTCCCATCTATGGTAGGTAGGAGTAAAAAATCCTTGTTCAAATTTATCAAAGACCGAATTTGGAGGAAAATTAACTCTTGGGGTGGTAGAGTGTTATCGCAGGCCGGGAAAGAGGTAATGATCAAATCGGTTCTACAATCAATCCCAACTTATTTTTCCCACTACGTTGATTGATGAGATTGCTAGAATGTTAAATGGATTTTGGTGGGGTGGAAATAATGGTGGGAGTAGGGGGATAAGGTGGATGGCGTGGGAAAAGTTATGTGTGTCTAAGGATTTTGGCGGTATGGGGTTTCGTAGCTTAAAAGCTTTTAACTTGTCGCTACTAGGCAAGCAAGCGTGGCGGTTGCAAACTAACCTGGACCTCTTGGTTTCTCGTTTGTATAAGGCAAAGTATTTCCCTCATGGAGACTTTTTACATGCTACAAAAAGGAGTAATGGAAGTTTTGTGTGGAATAGTGTGTTTGAGGCTCAAAAATTAATTCAAGAGGGTGTTTCTTGGAGTATTGGAGATGGTACTGGTATTCCTTTATTTGAGTCTACTTGGACTAAGGCGAGAGCCCCACTTCAGCCACGACAATCAAGTACGTATAATCCTTTTCTCCGTGTGGATTATTTGCTTGTTCATGATCGGAAAGTGTGGAATGAGCCTTTAGTGCGCTATATGTTTGATGATGTATCTACTAATGCAATCTTGAGTACTCCTCTTCACCACTCCGTGCATACGGATACACTTACTTGGAGACTAGAAAAATCTGGTGACTTCACGGTTAGGAGCGCTTACCGGTTGGCAACACAAACAATATTGAATAATTCCCAATTTATGGTTGATGGGAGCTGGAAATTAGGCTTTTAATTTTCATACCCCCCTCATTGGCTTCCATACCCCCATAATACACTTTTATACCAAAATACCCCTCTTATTTTGACAAAAAATCAGATCTAGTCTAAAATTTCGCCATTTTTCCGGATTCATCACTAAAAGGTAAATCCGTAGTGTATTTTTTTAATTTTTCCCGGATTGATCAAATGTAGATGAATCCGTAGGAAATTTTTAAAATTGTTTCCGGATTTATGTTAACTACATAAATCCGGAGTGTTAATTTACACTACGGATTTATGTGGTTAACATAAATCCGAGTTAAGTTTTTTATGCGCACGGATTTATCTAGGATAGATAAACCGTAGTGTTTTTATTTTTTTTTAATTTTATTTAATTAGTTAATTAATTAAGTTTTCAATGGTTAATATTATACAGATATGGCTATGTCGGATGGGACGCTTCCCAATTGCATTGATCTATCGGATGCATTTACAACAAATGAGGTGGGCATTTATCATTAATTATTTTAAATAGTACTTAGAATTTAGTCTAATCCGATAATTGTAAATTATTTGTAGATTTTTCATACCCGTGATGATCTCATACGTTGGGCTAGAGAGACGGGGAAAGCCAACGGAATAGTTGTTATCATCCGCAGATCCGATAAAGCAATTGGCAAAAGTGGGAGAAAAAATGTGATTGTTTTTGGTTGTGCGAAACATGGGAAACACTGCTGGAGTAGGCGTGGATTGCTCTAAAGGTAGAAGGATATCTTCAAAGAAGTGTGATTGTCCATTCAAGCTAAAAGCTAAACCTCTGAATCCTCCAGTTGAGGATTGGAAGGTAGAGGTTAGGTGTGGTGTACACAATCATAAGCCATCTCCATCATGTATCGGACTTCCAATATTTGGGCGATTCTCAAAGGAAGAGAAGAGTATGTTGGATGAGCATACATTGTTAAATGTCAAAGCGAGAGAAGAGTCTAAGTGCATTGAAGAAGAGATTTGTGGGGAACTTGAGTACTATCACGCAGTTTGTATAAGCGCGCCGGATGTTTAGGACGAGTTGTAGAGGTTCTAGAACTGAGATCCAGGAGCTTATGAGGTTGATAGATTCTGAACACTATGTGTGTTGGACTAGAAGAATGAGGAACTCGATGTTATTGGTGACATCATGTGGGCACATCCACGAGTCTATCAACCTATTGAGGATATTCCTAGGATATTGATTATGGACAAAGACCTACAAAACCAACAAGTATAAACCGCCTCTCTTGGAGATTGTTGGAGTGACTTCAATGAGTTGACATTCTCGGTTTGCTTTGCTTATTTGTCAAATGAGCGGTATGACAATTTCGGATGGGTATTGCGGACATAATCGAGAGACATGATGGTGGTAGATATTGCTCTTCCGAATCATTTATCATCGATAGAGATCTTGGACAGATGAGTGCCATAGAGATGGTGTTCCCGAGAAGTTACAATTTGCTTTGTCGGTATCACATAAGCAAGAATGTGAGTGCTAAGTGTAAATTGATGGTGAAGAAGGATAGGCAAAGAGATGGTAATGGATCTCAGGTGCGTATAGCTGACTCAACAGATGAGGAAGAGTTTTATCAGCGGCTACTTGAGTTCGAGCAATCATGTGTTGATCTACCACAGTTTGTTCAGTACGTGAACAACACATGGTTGGTTCCTCACAAGGACAGATTTGTGTTGGCGTGGATTAATAAGAGGAGACACTTTGGGAATACCACAACAAATAGGTACGTAATGTTGTTCACTATATTTTTTTTGAGTATTTTTTTTAGAAATGTTGTGTTTATTTTTGCTTTGGTTTAATATTAGGGTTGAAAGTGCACATTGGGCATTGAAGAGGGCTTTGGGTTTTAGTGGAGGGGACTTGTGCAGATGTTGGGAGTCAATGCATGGTATGTTAAATGCACAGATCGATAAGATAGTTGAATCATTCACAAAGAGTATTGATCGTGTGGATGTCAAGCACAACACTCCATTCTACAAAGAATCTCACGGGGTTTTGTATCGGTCAACGCACTTAACCATATTTCTACCGAGTTTGATAAAACTTTGGGTTACGTGGGGACGAGATAAAGGTCGATGTGGTTGCACGATTAGAGTTACTCATGGATTGCCGCGTGTGCTTGTGAACTTGGTTATATGCACCTTCATGCAAAACCTATCCCATTGGAGGTTGTTGATGAGCATTGGATGAAACTTACTTTGGAGGGTATTGATGAGGAACGCAAGAAGCAAGTATCCGCTGATTGTGACATTAGTTTCATCATGGAGGCAATATGGGGGCGTTTTAAGGATATGGACCTTAGTGAGAAATTTGCGTTGAAGAAAGGTCTTATGCCGTTTGGTTTTCCTAGCACAACATCTATGGTTCCTCCTCCTTCGAAAGTGAAGACTAAAGGTGCACCAAAGAAGCGGAAAGCGTATGATGTGAAACGAGATCCTTCCTTCTTTGAGCATGTGGACGAGGCGAGAGAAGAATGCCACACGAGTTGGTCGAGAAAATCTCCCAGCCCGGTCATCAAATGTTCCCTCCCAAAGATCATCAAAACAACCTTCCCAGTTACCCTCACAACGATCAGCAAAGGAGCGAGCACAACATGACATGCATTTCATTGGGTGGATTCCTCCTCATATGCACGACTACATTGATGACATTATTAATGTAGAAGGAGATGGGAACTGTGGGTATCGATGTATCGCGCCTCACTTGGTCTTGGTGTTGATAGTTGGCCCTAGTTAGGCAAGATGCGCTTCAGAAATTGATGAACATTGGGGTCTATATGATCAGTTGTTTGGTGATAACCTTAACACTCTCAGAGATTCATTGATTGTTAAAGATTGGGGGCACCAACTGGAGGACAAGTGGATGGTTATGCCTGATATGGGACATATTATTGCAACCAAGGTGTCATTGAACCTTATCTCGAATTGTTCGTCGAAACAGAAGATCCGTAGTTGAGAAACATGAAGAATTCCAAGGTGTCATTGAACCTTATCTCGAATTGTTCGTCGAAACAGAAGATCCGTAGTATTAGAGGTAGTAGTTCTTTGAACAACTAGGTTGTATTATGTTTTCCTGTCGTTTCGTTTTATTTTTGCAATTTGTGTTTTTCATATCCAATATTATGTTTCTGGTAACAACTAGGTTCATATCCTTCTATTAGAGGTAGTAGTTCTTTGAACAACTAGGTTGTATTATGTTTTCTGTTCTTATCCAATATGAAATTGCATTTCTACTTTTTAATATCTTAATTTTTTTCCGTAATTACCGTAATTACTTTATAGTCTCTGGTAAATAATTTCTTTTTTTGGTCTACAGTGGTTTTTTTCCCCTAATTTTAAACAACTTTTAACAAATTTAAAAACTAATAAATTTATTACCTAGCAAGAAAAATGACCCATAGACAGGCAAGTGAAGAAGGTTGGACACATCATCTAAAGTAATAGTCATTTCACCAAATGGTAGGTGAAACGAAGATGTCTCCGGATGCCATCTCTCCACAAATGCAGATAGCAACTCATGGTTGACTATCTTCATGGGGTGAAGCCCGAAGGTCCGTAAGACCAGCCTTCTCAACCCAACGTGCAACATCCGGATGAAGCACCTCGGGGACAAGCTTCACGTAACTTGGCCCCATTCGCGAGAATCTTCAACTTCCCGCGATCACGTATATATGTATAAATACATATTAACAAAAATGCATATAAAAGATAACAACATTTAAGACATATTAAATAAGCTATTACGTACCACTCCAATACGCAGCTTAGATGTCACGTGCTCATGACTCTTACGCGAGAGAGAGCCATCCCTCGGACCCAAGTCTAGCTCCACAAACACTGCTTTGACGAGGTGAGCAGGTCCTCATCCTCATCATCATCAAGGTCATAATCAGACTCAACCTGCTGATCTAAATCTACCTCTGAACTAGCCTCACCTAACTCAAACTCCGCCTCCATACTATCATCAGCCTCTACATGGGGATCATCCTCAGGAATATCATCATTCCCCACCTGTCCACCCTCATAGTAATCTCCATAATCACCTCTAGCAGGCGCATGGTCGTAAACATCTCTATGATAACCTCTATCAAAAGCAGGAGGAGGAGGCTCATAAACATCTCTAACATAACCTGTATGATGCATGTCAGGCACTCCCCTGTCATCGTCACCTGGAGGAGCTGGAAGACGTCCACGAACACGTCTCTGCCGTTCAGAAGCGTGTCCGGCTATCCTGTTTTGTGTCCGCTCACTCGGTGGCTCAGAAGGACCTTCATCACTCGCACCTCCTCTACCTGTCCAATGTACCTCCCCTCGACGCATCAAACCACTGGACCATGGAGGAATCTTCCCACCTAAACGGCTGTGCGGCACTGCAAAAAATAAACAAAAATCAGCAACATAAAAATTTTGACTACGGATTTATCTCCCTAGGATAAATCCGTAGTCTCTGGAACAGAGAAAGTGAAGACTGACTACGGATACATCCATCAACGATCATTCCGTAGTCAAAATTTATACTACGGAAACATCAACGCATGATGAATCCGTAAAAATTTCCAGAAATACGTAAAAGCATCAACTACGGATTCATCGTAAGAAGATGATTCCGTAAATTTTCCCAGAAATCCTTCTAAGTTGCATCAGCAGCAACTACGGATTCATCTACGTATGATGTTTCCGTAGGAATTCAACTACGGATTTATCCTTTGGGTGATGTTTCCGTAAAATTTAGGAGAGAATCTTACTCTTCAACTACGGAATTATGAATTATGAGATGATTTTCTGATTTTTGTTTTTTAGTTAGGGGTAATTTTGGAAGTTTTGTACAAAAGGGGGGTATAGGGTTTAAGGAGGGGGGTACCAAGATCAAAACCCTGGAAATTATTATGGCAGCAGAAAATCCCACCGAAAGTGAAGAATTTTCTGTGGCGTTTGGCAAGAAATTGCATTCCTACTCGCTCGGTCCTTGCATACCGTGGGATAGATGTTCCTCTGATCTGTCCAAGGTGTGGGGAGACCGATGAAGCCCATTTTCATTGCTTTGTGGGTATCCATCGACTATGGATAGTTGGCGGTCTGTTGGTCTGCATGCGTGGTGTCCGCAGAGGCGATGAGCGCAACGCCGATGATCGATCGGTTTTTTCCACTTTATGCGATTGAATAATGATGAACAGCCGAGTTGGAGTATCTTTGTTATGGAGCTTATGGACTAGCCGGAATAATTTGGTTTGGAATAATAAAAGGGACACGGTTGCTACAATTGTTCTCCGCGCGAATCAATTCTTTCAAGATTGGACTGCTGCGCGCTTTCCTGCTGGTTCTGCGGCACTGCTCTTTGGTTTGGTTACGAAGAAGATAGGACCTTTCGTTTCTCGCAGACTTCTTATACATGGCAACGTCCTCCTTTGGGCTTTCTCAAGTGCAATGTTGATGCCGCGTTTGATGGTAATGGTAATAGAGTTGGTTTTGGTATGTGCATCCGTGATGACCACGGTTCTTTTATTGCTGCCAAAACGCATTTCTTCGTGCCGGTTGTTGAAATTTACACGGGAGAAGCAATTGGGCTCTTACTTGCTATGGAGTGGATGCGGGAGCTTAACTATAAGAATGTCATTTTTGAGCTTGATGCAAAAGTAGTGGTGGATGACTTTAACAATCATACTTCCTTTTTCTCAGATTATGGTTTTATTTTACAAAATTGTAGGGAGTTGTTTGTCAATTTTAATGTAAACTCTCATGTGGAGTTCTCTAGGAGAGAAACCAACAAGGTGGCTCACTATCTAGCTAGGGTAGCCTTGTTTTCTGTTTCTGCTCAGACTTTCTTTGATATGCCGGCATGTATTTCTTCTCTTATTATAAATGAAATGCAGTAGTTGCTTTTGGTCAAAAAAAAAATTATGTATATTTTTTACTTGTTCTTTTGATTATATTATCTTTTTTTTTTTTGACAAAATTTTGATTATATTATCTTGTTCCATAAACAACACGAATAACAAACCCAAACGTAGACTGTATTTTTTTTTTAATATCCAATATAACGTCACACAAGTGTAAGTTGGTTTTTTATAAGTATTCTTTATTTTACAACTTGGTTTCTGACACAACCAAATAAATGTTTTCTAATTTTCCTTTTATTGTTTCTTAATTTGCGCAACAATTGACAGTCAATGACTGTTGGAACCAAAGATGATGAAAATGTAATCTTGTATTGCATGTGTGTGAATCAATGTGATTACATGAATATCAACCTTCAACTGTTTCTAGTTCTCTTTATAACAGAAAGGTAAACTAACAGAAAATAACAAAACGAAAACTAACTAGAAACAGATTTATTGGACTGGGCCGGGTCCACTATACAAGGGCCCAATACAACACCAACAAGGCTATTGCTTTTCCCACACTCCCTTCTACTCAAAACACACCCCACAAGGGTGTGAAAAGACCAAAAGGCCAGCCAAAACCTCTTTTTTTTCACGAAATTTCACCTGTTCAAACACGGGCCTTCGAACAGGTTCGAATGACATCGTTCGTGTGTGTTAAATCTTGACTTCACACTCTCTTTGGGCGTTTTTCACCTGTTCGAGTGAGGTCATGCGAACCTGTTCGAGTGAGGTCATGCGAACCTGTTCGCATGACCTTGTTCGAACCCGTTCGAACGACATCGTTCGAGTGTGTTAAATATTGACTTCACATCTTTTTGTGCGTAATTTCACCTGTTCGAACGAGGTCATTCGAACGTGTTCGAACAAGGTGTGAACTCAGCGTTTCACGCGAGGTCATTCGAACGTGTTCACAAGGTTTCAAACTGAGTAAAGAGGAATTTGAAGGGTTGTAGCCGTTTATATATGTTTGGAAGTAAACAGTTATTGGCACGTTCGCCATAACTCGCACGTTTGCGACGTTTGGGAGACGTGATGGCCCACCAACTATGCGGCGTGTGCCAATAAAGCGGTTCGTTTTACTGCGCAAGTAATGATAGTATCTTTTCGACCTTCGTTGAAGTGCAAAAGGCGGTAAAAGTGACCATTGCACTGATATTCAAAAATGCCTTTTCTTAACTCCTTTCCTTATTCCGCCGAAAAGCATTTTTGGGGGCAATCTGTTACCTCAAAATTCGATGAGACATTAAATGAAGCTTTAAATGGGGTTGACTTCACATTTAATATTGTTACGTGGGCCATAGGTCAATATTCAAGTCGGTGCACCATGATTTCGACAGAAAGCGGCATAAGGCAAGGAGTGCAAGTGAGCTTCGACAAGCTTAGCTCTCAAAGCTATGAAGCAAGTAATGCAAGGAATCTTCGACAAGAGAGGACACAACACTTCGACGAGGTTGGGCTCAACACTTCCGTCAAGCGGTTGACAACGGGTTAGTCGAAAGTGCAGAGCGACAAGTAGTGGCGGTTACTCTCCGTAGTTTTAGGAGGCGATTACCCTTTCCCCACGATTGTTCCTAGGAGTATAAATACCCCTTTGTAATAGGAAACCGTGGTCACCACATTTTACAAAAACTCGAGAAACTCAACTTCCAAGCCAAAGCGAAATACGAGTGAAACAGTTACATTATGCGTGTTGGTGAACCATCTTTTCTTTCTCTCATCTTAATGCAATTTTTACTTTCTTTTTACGTTTGTTGCATTTATTGCTTTTACTTCGCTTTCAAGTTATCTCTTTCTACCATTCTCTGTTCTTACGTACTTCAAAAAACACATAACTCAATGGCAATTGTCAAAGAGATTTTCTAGTTTGATCTCACAGTCTCGATATTGAAAACTAGTGATTGTTTGCTAAAAACACCAAAGAAACAAATTGGCACGCGCATGATGGGACCTTTGCCATTAATTTTGTGTCTTTTCTATCAGTATATGTGTTTGTATGCACTTGAGGAGTGGTAGGATGGTACGCACCAATTCTAACAACGCCTCTAGTTCCAGCCCTGTGATATCACAGGTGCAAGGAACAACGGTAGATTCCGCCAATGTCAGTGTTGGAAATGTTACAGGGACCATGGCCCCGGTAACATCAATAACCGTTCCCACGATGTCAATGACCAATGTTGGTTCGACACCGTCTATGTCCTTGCCACAAAGTATTCCTTCTAGTCCTTATATGGCAACAGGGAACAGTTTAGAGACACGTTTCCAGAACATGAGTCTACCGCCATATCCTTTTGGCGTATATGGCATGCCTACTGGAATGCCACACGTTTCGACCTTTTCCCCCTCATGTGTCTTCTTACGAAAGCACACCTGGTCGAAATCCTCTTTGATTAACCAATGCGTCCTTGTTGGCCTTAAGACAGCAAGTGGACGAGAGCAATCACGATATGGTTAATATGCTCACCCAACAAATTGGTACTGTTTTCAATCCGTTGATTCAGAATACCAATACAAGTTACCAGATGTTAGCAAATCAAATGGGTAGGATAGCGGATTTCTTCGGGGCTCCTACAGGGAATAATAGGCAACTACCCAATGGTGGGAATAATGCGCCTAATACCCCGCAGAGATCAGTTACTGTCGAAGCCCAGGCGGTTGTGGTTGAACAACAAGGGATGGGAAACCATGTCCCTGAAGTAGTTATGGTGCATCGAAACCAGAACGCTGATGAGGTTGTTCGACAAGTGCAACAGAATAACGTTTGTGCTCAAGACAACATAGCCAATTTGGTAGAAACCATAATGGCAATGTAATGGCCTTAACGTAGGTTTACATAGGCCCAATTTCATATCACCACTGTGTGAGTATGTATTGCAGGCAGAATTGCCAAGAGGTTGGAAAATTCCTAAATTTACTAAATTTGGGGGTGATACCAATGAATCGATTGTCGAACACATTGCTCGCTACATGACTGAGGCGGGGGATATAGCCCAAAATGAGAATTTGAAAATGAAATATTTTCCAAATTCTCTAACTAAGAATGCCTTTACGTGGTTCACCACTCTACCCCCAGGTTCCATGTACACATGGGGGCAATTAGAAAAGGCTTTTCATGAACAGTTTTACATGGGCCAGTCGAAGATTAGTCTTAAAGAATTGGCCAGTGTTCGACGTAAAGTGCCTGAAGCTATTGACGACTATCTGAATAGATTTAGGTTGTTGAAGGCGAGGTGTTTTACACAAGTGCCTGAACACGAGCTTGTCGAAATGGCTGCAGGGGGCCTCGATTATTCGATTCGAAAGAAATTGGATACTTCTCATTTGAGAGATATGGCTCAATTAGCCGACAGAGTTCGACAAGTTGAAAGGCTTAAAGAGGAAAAGGCTAGAGTAAGTAAGTTCAATAGAAAAGAAAACTCAGTTGGCTTTCACAAGAAAGAAAAGATAGCCTATGTCGATGAGCAATTCGACTTTGCGTTTAGTGATGTCGAATTGCTGAACTTAAGCCTGGTCCTCCTTATGCCTGTAAATTATTAAGGCCTGCAAATGGGAATAATCCTGTAGAGCCAAAAAACGATAGATTTGTGCCTAAAACATACACTTTTGATGTTACTAAATGTGATGAAATCTTTGATTTGTTAGTAACTGATGGCCAAATAATCGTGCCAAATGGCCTGAAAGTTCCTCCTCTCGAACAGAGGAAGAAAAAGGGTTATTGTAAGTTTCATAATTTTTTGGGACATACAACTGACCGTTGTGTACTTTTCAGGGACATGGTTCAGAAAGCAATCGAAGAAGGAAGGCTCAAATTTGGGGACAAGAAGAATAAAACACCAATGCAAATCGACGCTGACCCACTTCATCAAGTGGAGGTTATGTATGCAGAACCGGTTGAGATGAATATCAATATGGTGGATGCAAAAATGGTGGATTCTCCAAAGCCTATCAAACCTTCTGTTGACAAACTCAAAAGTGTTGTGCAAAAGGGTGTTGATGTACAACATGTCACTCAGGAAGAATATGATGAGAAGGTACAATCTGTGTACCCCAAAGCTGAGGAAGAATTGATAGACTTCCTAAACAGGTGTAAACTGAGAAACTCTGAGGTCATGTTGTGCCCAAGATGTAGTGTTGTGTTCGATAAGGAGGCAGCTAAAAGTGTCGAATCTTTGTGAGGTTCGACAACCTCTAAAAGGAAATGGCGGACAAGAGGCCAAACTTTAGCTTTAAAAGGGGACCTTCCTTATAAGGTCAAAAGTTCGAACAAGGCTTCGACAAGCAAATCACGATTTCTTTGGTAAGAGCGCTTGATCAAGAAGGAATTCGTGTTATCCGCCTCTGCCAAGCCATTTACTCCAAGAGTAGATCTCTCCAACGAAAAGTGGATACATGCTGGGTGTAGACACTATAGGAATGCTGCTCAAAATGCTGAAACGGTCAAGCCACATACAGGTGAGGCCGCAAAATATAATTATAAGAATAATTATAAAGGAAGAATCCCATGACTAAAACCCAATGGCGTCGTTATCGTAGCTCAAGAAGAAGGAAAGATTTGTCGCTTTTCGACGAGAAAACGCCAGAAGGTTCAAAAAAACGGCTAAGAATATGACCTCTAGAGTCGTGGGAACGACGAAAGTGAACATAGGTGCTGCCAACCAAGTAAAGGTTGGAAACAAGGCCAAGGGCAAATCTATTGTGATAGAGGAACCAAGGAGGCCTACAATGGAGAGAATCTTTCCTCCATTAACATCGTTGAAGAAGAAAAGCGTTTCGTTCGACATGGATGAAGACGTTACTTCAGATTTTGAAGACTCTGAAGCCAGTTTCGACGTCATCTGCAACGTGGTGTCCATTCTGCCTAGTGAGTATGACGCCATTACAATACCAAACGATGTCGAAGAAGACTTCATTGGAGATATGGCTAATCACAAGCCAGTGTGCTATTACGTAATGAACAACAGCTGCGTCGAAGAGCAGATGGCCACTTTCAAAGGGCGACGAAGGCATGCAACACCATCCAAGCCTTTATACGTCAAGCCAAAGTTAATGGTGTGGGTGTCAATAAAATATTGGTCGATGGAGGTGTCTTCTTTGTTAATTTGATGCCTCAAGCAATGTGAAGACAATAGGGATGTATGATACAGGACCTTAGGCCCCATAATATTGTGTTGACTAATTATGAGGGTAACCGCCTGGTCTTTGGGGGCCGTCGAAGTGGAAGTGGTGGTAGGAACTGTCAGAAGGACTACCATGTTCTTTGTCATCGCTTCAAAAGCAAGCTATAATCTGCTCCTTGGGAGAGAGTGGATACATGGAGTAGGAGTTGTCCCTTCAAGCCTACACCAGAAGCTAGTGATGTGGAAGGATGATGGTCTTGTGGAGTATGTTGAAGCAGACCAAAGCTACTTCCTTGCTGACGTAAATAATGTCACCAAGGAAAATTTCGAAAAACAAATGGCGAATATTGCGCCATGTTCATCTTCTAGTCAAGCATATATCTCTTCAGATAATGTGCTTTCCTCTGTTTCGCCTATACCCAACACATGGTTTTGTGTGGGAAGAGAGGTGATAGAAGGTGCAAATGTCTATCCTGAGTGTGTGTTACCTCCAACAGGATGGGACACTGATTCTTAAAAGGTTTTAGATGTCAGTGCCCAATGCTTGGGATAGAATTACGGCTTACATGGCCGAAAATAAAGTAAAACGGCTTTGGAAGCGAAATAAATCAACAAACAATGGTCCGCGAAGCCATAACTTCATCTGAAGAAAATGGTGAAGTCATAGATGACAAGCTTGATTGCATTTATGATAACGAACCATTAGGTTTTGAAAAAGACCCTAAAGATTCGACAAAGCGCATGCAAGCTCAAGATCCAGTAGAAGAAGTGGATTTGGGAGATGGCCTAATCAAAAGGCCAACATACATTAGTGCACACCTTGATGCTGCCTTCAAAACCCAAGTTATTTCACTTCTGCAGGAGTTCAAAGATTGCTTTGCTTGGGAGTACAACGAAATGCCCGGGTTGAGTCGAGAAGTGGTGGAATTGCAAATACCCATTCGACCAGGGAAGAAACCAGTGAAGCAAACACCAAGACGATTTGCTCCTCAGATATTGGCTAAGATCAAAGAAGAAATAGAGAGGCTGTTCAAGAGCAAATTCATCAGGACTGCCAGGTATGTTGATTGGCTAGCTAATATTGTTCCAGTAATGAAGAAAAACGGAAAACTTAGAGTTTGCGTAGACTTTAGGGATCTAAATAATGCAACACCTAAAGACGAGTACGCTATGCCCGTAGCAGAGATGCTAATAGATTCAAAGCAGCAGGATTTGATTATCTCGGTTTGCTAGATGGCTATTCGGTGGTATAATCAAATCTTTATTCTTTGAAGAGGGCGTGTCGAAAATAGCTTTTCGATGTCCAGGGGCATTAGGTGTTTATGAATGGGTAGTAATGCCCTTTGGTTTAAAAAATGCTGGTGCCACTTATCAAAGAGCAATGAATTCTATGTTTCATGATTTTATTGATGATTTTATGCAAGTATACATAGATGATGTGGTGGTTAAGTCATCCTCAGAAATTGGTCATTTAGACCATCTTCGACGTTCTTTCGAACGAATGAGGAAATATGGATTGAAAATGAATCCAACCAAATGTGCTTTCTGTGTACGTGCAGGTGAATTCTTGGGTTTTGTAGTACACAAGAAAGGCATAGAGATCAACGAAAATAAGACTAAAGCAATTATGGAAACGAAGGCTCCTTCGACCAAGAAAGAACTTCAGTCGTTGCTGGGAAAGATCAATTTCCTTCGACGATTTATCTCAAATCTAAGTGGCAAAACACAAGCTTTTTCGCCATTGCTGAGACTGAAGAAAGAAGATGCATTCAAGTGGGAGCATGTTCATCAAGATGCTTTCGACGCAATCAAGTCTTATTTAGTCAATCCACCAATTTTACTGCCTGTTATTAGAAACAAATTGCTAAAACTGTATATAGCAGCTTCTGATAACACAATAGGTAGCATGTTAGCACAAGAGGATGATAGTGGTGTCGAAAGACCCATATATTACCTTAGTAGGGTTTTGATTGATGCTGAAACAAGGTATAGCCCAATAGAAAAACTATGCCTTTGCTTATATTTCTCTTGTACAAAATTGAAGCAATATATAAAGTCAGCAGATGTTTATGTTTATTCGCATTTTGATGTTATTAAACATATGTTGTCAAAACCAATGTTACATAGTCGAATTGGCAAATGGGCTTTGGCTTTGCTAGAGTACAACTTGACTTATCAGCCCCTTAAATCAATCAAATGACAAGTGGTCTTTGATTTTATAGTAGACCATTCTGTTGTCGAATATGAAATACATTCGTTAGACATACGCCCTTGGAAATTATACTTTGATGGCTCAAGCCATAAAAATGGGGTAGGTATTGGAATCTTGATTATCTCTCCAGAGAACATTCCAACGAAGTATAAATTTAAAATTCGAGACTCTTGCTCCAATAATGAAGCTGAGTATGAGGCTCTAATAGTAGGCCTTAAAATTTTACTCGAATTGGGGGCAAGCCATGTCGAAGTAAAAGGTGATTCTCAACTAGTTGTCAAACAATTGACAAAAGAATACAAATGCATCAATGAACACCTTATTAAATATTTCGTCATTGCCAACACTTTGCTAAAAAGGTTTACATTCGTACACCTAGAACATCTACCACGAATTGAAAATCACGTGGCAAATGAGTTGGCACAAATTGCCTCAGGCTACAAAGTGTCAAAGCAAAGCCTAGAAGAGTTAATTGAGATAAAAGATAAACTAATCTCAGAAGACTCTCTTTATAATACTACTCCTTCGACGCTATTGTCAACACCAAAAATTGGGGGGGCAATAAATGCAAATGAAATACGCGTCGAAAAACGCCACATTTTTGACGATATTGACTTAGCAGAAATTTTTGCTATTGACAATATGGCTGATGATGATTGGCGCAAACCCATTGTAGAGTATTTGCAAAATCCTACAGGAAACACTAATAAAAAAGTGAAGTACAGAGCTCTAAGCTACGTGTTAGTCGGAAATGAGTTGTTCAAACAAACTCCTGAAGGAGAATCTTGTTAAAATGCCTTAGTGAAAACGAGGCGCACTTAGCGGCTTTTTCGATACACATAGTGGAGCATGTGGCTCACATCAAGTAGGCCATAAAATGAAATGGTTGTTATTTCGACAAGGAATGTACTGGCCAACCATTTTAAAAGATTGCATAGAGTTTGCTAAAGGTCGCCAAGAATGCCAAAGACATCTTTGGAATCCAAAGATGTACCGCAAATGAATTGCATTCTATAGTGAATCCTTGGCCATTTAGAGGTTGGGCTCTAGATGTAATTGGAGAAATAAAACCAACTTCGTCGAAAGGCCATAGATACATCCTGGTAGGAATTGATTACTTTACTAAGTGGGTAGAGGCAATACCTTTAGCCAACGTTGATCAAGAAGCAGTAATAAGGTTTATTCAAAACCATATCATTTACAGATATGGAATCCCGAAAACATCACTACCGACCAAGGGAATGTTTTTACCCGGTCGAAAAATGGTAGATTTTGCTGCTGAAATTGGTTTCAAGTTGTTGACTTCGACACCATACTATGCGCAAGCCAACGGTCAAGTAGAGGCTGCAAATAAAATCATCATTAACTTGATCAAAAAGCACGTTGGACGTAAGCCTAAAAGTTGGCACAGTTCTCTTGACCAAGTGTTATGGGCTTGTCGAACTTCGCCTAAAGATTCTATAAACACTACCCCTTACAGGTTGACATTTGGACATGATGCGGTGTTACCTGTTGAAATTTGTTTACAATCAACAAGGATTCAGAAACAATACGAAATTCCCTTTGATCATTATTGGGATATGATGATTGATGAATTAGTTGATTTAGACGAAGAAAGGCTGTTAGCTTTAGAGATGCTTATTCGACAGAAAGAGAGAGTAGCTAAAGCTCACAACAAAAAGGTTAAGTTAAAAACCTTTGAGGAAGGAGAGTTAGTGTGGAAAGTCCTATTACCTATGGATAAAAAAGATAGAGTTTTAGGCAAATGGTCACCAGGGTGGGAAGGCCCATTTCGCGTGTTGCAATGCTTTTCGAATGGCGCTTATGAAGTCGAAGAGCTAGGTGACGAAAATAGAATCTTTAGAATAAATGGCAAGTATTTAAAGCAATACAGGCCAACATTGACCGAAATAAAAATTGAACAAGCATAGACAAAACGAGAATCGTTCATAAGTGGCAATGTATAATGAAATATCAAAATTACATAGCCATTTCAAAGGTTCTAAACTATTACAAGACCTTAGAAGTTCGACAAAGTCGACTTATGCCCTCCGCATCGTTTGGCGCTCAAAGAGATAGAAGTTTCAAGAAGGTGCAAATTTTGGTCAAGTTCAGCAAGATTGGCTTGATGCTGATCAGCTTTCTCCAGATGTTCTATGGCCGTCATTGCTTTCGTTGTTTTGATTGACGAAGAAGCAGCCTTCATTCTTTCGACAATCAAGCCCTTCGATACTTGGCGTTTGACAACTTAGTTTGGAGTGCTTTGATCTTCGTCAATACGCGTAATCTCTCGCATCCCATTCAGCAATTGCTTGTTCATCATTGGTCGCTTGGGCTTCGAGAGCTTCTATGTCATCTTGATCGACTTTGAGGAGGCAAGCGCGCTTCGCAGAGTTGATTTTCTTGAGCCTTTTGCTTGAGAACATTCGACCGTTGTTTGATCAAGAGGGAGAGTTGTTCGAAGAGTGGACCGAACTCCATGAAAAAGGTGAGGAGGTCTTGGGGAGGATCCAACTTAGTGATTCTATGAATGAGGATTTCACCTCAAGGTACACAGATGGATCACCTCAATATTCGCCACCAAATCCCCCTTCTAAAACCTGCGTCTTCAGCTGGCGAAGTAGGCTTTCGGTTGTGTCCTAATTAATGGAACTAAGAGAGTTGTTCGAAGAGCTGCAAATCAAGCGACTCGACGAGCTTTTAAGACTCAGCATGATTTTCAAAGCTGCCAACGGATCTGTCTTCTTCAGCTCAGCCAACTCGTGATCGCTAATAGCGCTGTTGGACGACTCTTTGGCAGAAGTGCCTTGATTTGCAGACTCCTCCATTCTGGGCTCCTCTTGTTCTTGATTAACCATATTCTCTGCAGGAATTTCAACAGAGGTAGCCACCACTTCTTGCATTTCGGTTTCGGGGATGCTGGGTTCTGGAACTTGAACATTTTCTTCGACAACAGCCTCTGGTTCCGTATTATCAGCATCCGGAGCAAGTTCTTCGAAAATAGGGATCCCAGGGTCAGCAAGTGCTTGAAAAACTTCTTCAGCAGTTACACCTTGAGGCGACGAAGGAAAAGGAAGTATTGGAGCCGACAACTCCCGCTCAGCAACCTCAGTCAAAGATTCGGCAGCAGGATTGTCGACAAGTAACCCACCTACCTGTTTACAGTGAGTGATACTATTTAAGTTAGAACTGGAAAGGTGAAGATCAAAGAGGTACGAAATGACGTCGAGAGGAAAGTTACCTCATGTACCTTAAGCCTCTTGATTGGAGGAGAAGAAGGTGATTCAGAAGGCTCGGTGATGGTGATGCCTTGAGCTGCCCTTTGAGATTCGTAAGGCCACTTTCTTCGACCTCCGAGTGAGAGGAATGTTGTCATCACTTTCGATTGTCCGCAAAAGAAATCAAGTTATGGTACGGTGATGCCACGAGAAAGTGAGTAATAAAATCAAGAGAAATTTCGACGTGTAATAAGGTAGGTCTGAGACCTCATAACCGGAGGAATAACCATTTTCTTTTTGGCTTTGGGCTTTTGAAGAGGTTTAGCGGCAGGTTGTTGCTGGAAGAAATTTCCGACATTAATAAAAGCCACGAAGAAATGAGACAAGCGAAGACAAGTGGAAAGTGTCGTACCTTTTTGGGTTGTTTATGCGGAATGGGATTTTTCACGCCACTTTCTTCATGACTTGGGAGAAGGTTTTGATGTGGTAGCTTTGCCTACCTTGACATTCAACTTGGTTGCAGGTTTTTCTAAAAATGTCGAAAACATTGGTAAGCAAATGGAAATGAAGCCAAGTTATAAGTGGTTAAGACCTAGAAAGCTTTGAGTGTCGAAAAGTGTTTACCAGTGTTGTTCGAAGGGAAAGTTGCTACCAATTTCTTCACAATGTTGTCAGCAAAAGTATCAATGGCTTCCCCAGCAGCGTTGGTGTAATAACCGGTCCACCATTCATGAAATTTCTCAGTACATGAAAACCTTGGATTGAATTTGAGAGGTTCAAAGTTCAAGGCTTTGTAATGAAATCTCTTGAAGGCTTGTTTATAAGCCACCTCTGATTCTGGACTTATAAACTCTCGCCTGTGAAAGCACACTGGTGCAGGGCGAATTTGACAAAGGCCAAACTGCCTAGCAAAATAACTTGGGAAATATCTAGTAATTCCCAAACTATTTTTTGTTTTGCCAGGGGTGAGCCTAGTGGGAGGGGATGAAGGAGAGAGGTAAGCTTGCCAATTCGGTTAACTTCCTCAAAGAGCTCGACAGAGGAAGAAGGAAATGGTTGTTTAAACCATTTGGACCACAAGACCTCCGGACAAAGGAGCCATAGAATCAGTAAAAGTGGCACATTTCAAGAAGATTTGAAATAGGCTAGAAAGGATTCTTTCTACAGAAGGGTTGCTTGCTTAGGCCTAAATTGCGCCAATCGAATCCCTTCAATCTCGCTAGTCTCCACGGTTAGTCGAGCGGACTTGGGGATATACAAGTTTAGTCGAGACTCAAAAGTGGCCAATGACCACAATTGCAACGACCATAGTGGGCGAGGCCAAAAACAGTGGCGGTTCATTCTCTTTCAACTCTATAACAAAGATTATCAAGTTCTTTGGTAGAGAGAGCCTAAAATCAACTTGGCAAGGTTGATGTCTTCTCGTTCATGGAGTTGACATGCCGGGGATGTAAGTTTTGGAAACTTGGAGGGCGTGTGCGTAAAACGAAAATAGATAACCACGAGTTAGAAAGGCTACATGTTCTATAGCGGACACTTCCTCGATTGTCAAGCCCATGGTGCTCAAAGAATGTAAGGGGCAAAGGTGGCATTGTTGAATTTGAAACCGTATGTATAGTCAGGACATGTGGGATCAAAGGTCTCTCCTAAGGGTTTCAGACCTGTAATGGCAGCCACATCTAGCAGAGTGGGGGATAACATGCCACATTTCAGGTGGAGGCTATGGGTGGTACAGTCCCAGAACTGCATAGCAGCCAAAAGTAGGGTGCTATCGTATTTGGGCCCATACCTAGACAGTTGGATAAGGTCGAAGATGCCCTGTTTTTTCCAGACTTTGGCTTTTTTAGCTTCTACTTTGTCAAGCCAGTCTATGTAGTTTTGTTGGTCGAGCCTAGGAGCAGACCTAAAAACCCTAGAAGGGTTAGTCAGAAACTCTAAGTGAAAAGGGGTTTCAGCAAAGATTCTAGGTTGAAGGCGAACATGGCTAGGGAAAATATCAGAAACTTCAGTAGTTTCCAGCAAGATATCTGGCAGAGGACCCAAGTAAGCATGGGTATAAACCTCAGTAGAGGGGATTAGTACCTGAGTCTGCCAGTGAGTAGATCGTTCGTCGTTGATGTCAGGTTCATCAACGAAGCCATCGAGGGTTTGAACGTTTCTGGATTCGTCGTTCCTCTTTGAGCTCTCAGGTCGCGTCACTACAGCAGATGATGAAGCCATAAGTAAGAGAAAGTGAGTGCGAGTTGAAATCTGGGGGTAGATTAAAGGAAAAGTACGAAAGTTTGAAACTTTGGTGAAATTTGAGGTTTTTGCAAAACACAGGGATGAAGAACGCAGAAAGACTTCACAAGGTTTCAAACTGAGTAAAGAGGAATTTGAAGGGTTGTAGCCGTTTATATATGTTTGGAAGTGCTTGATTATTGGCACGTTCGCCATAACTCGCCGCGTTCATGACGTTTGGGAGGCGTGATGGCCCACCAACTATGCGACGTGTGCCAATAAAGCGGTTCGTTTTACTGCGCAAGTAATGATGATCGTATCTTTTTTCGACCATATTAATTTATTAAAGTCGGCGGTTGTTATATTTTGTCCGAGTTCTCGCTCATAGTATATTAATTTATTAAGCGCATATTTGTGAGTCTCGAGTCCAATTAGCGTATGTCCACATTATTCGAGCTCGGACACATCTTTTGGTTGAAAGCGAGACTATTCTAATAAATTGGGCCTATTCTAGCGCATCGTTTGGTTGGGTTCGGTTTGCTTTTGGTTTAAGGCCAAACTCATATTCTAAAAGCTAAAGTCGTCATGGGTAAGCATTTTCAAATTTGTTTTCTATTACTATTATCATCGAATCTACACTCAAAATTTCATTTCTTAAAGATAGTCGGTCATCTAAAATAAAGAACATCTAAAATAAAGAACAAATATCTCTTGCTTGTTGAAGTGAGCTACTTACATAACTATGTGATGTTGAACTAATTATATAATTTGTCACATGGATAAAGGTTTTGTAATGCATTGATTCGCTCTTGCTTGTTGACTCGTAAAAGATTCAAAGAAAACAAAGTATAAAGCTAAGCTAGTTTAAATTAATTTCAAGTGAGATAATGGAAAGAGATGTCAAGCCTCCATCTCCAATTGAAGAGTAAACATTAAGAGTTTGTGAACTACATAATGGGAAAAACAAAGAAAGGAAGATAATGAAGTGCTTAAAAGGGGAGGAGATCATTGGCGGGTTAATGACGTGAGGTTTGGAGAATGGGGAGTGAAGAGTTGGTGGTCAAAATGGACATTGAGCATGCTTGCCATGTGGCGTTTTGTACAAAGTTAGGGGTTGATCGTTCTAGAACTAATGAGTTATGCAGATGGAAACAACACTATATTGCTATGCTGCTAATACCTTCCCCACACATGCGACTCCCTAACCCTAACAATGATGTATATATAGCGTATTTATTTTTAGAGAGTCAAAACCTAGTCTAAATAATTTAGGATTAATTCAATTCTTACCCTTTTATTTATTTATTTGCTTTTACATAGTAGAAGAGAGCGATACTTGTATGTTTGTTTGTTTACTGACTTTGGGTTTATTTTAAATTGCTCCTACACACTGCACTTCTACACTTCACACACTTGTGAGAAAGGTCCTCTACCCGGACTCGAGCATAAAAAAGATTCTTTTGAGGATGCTATCCCTTCTAATAGCTTGCCTAAGAGGTTCACTATAAAGAAAAACAAAGTATACACACACATCACATTCGCATTTCACATTCGTTCAAAACTGCGAAGCATTTGTGTAGTGACTTGGGTAACATGTGTGTTTATTTTTGCAGAGTCGGTTAAGCGTCCCTACCTTACCATCATCCCCTCTGTCAAAGCCTAATCCCACCCGACCACCCATAAGGTACATACTCCCCACATCGATTACATAGTTGGCGTTTCTGGTTGGTTCCCCTAGTGAAATAACACTTTAGGCCCTCCATACTAGGGCAAATGTGTGATCTCTAAAAACTTGTCAACGTTGTATTCCCTTGGTGCAAGTCCTTTAACAAAAATTAGGGCATATAAAAAAAAAGGAGAAATAAAGAAGAAGAGCAAATATATAAAAGTAAATAAATTATTGTCCTTAAGTTAATTTTTGAGAAAAGCGAACAATCTACATAATTTTGATTGCTTTTGTTTCTCAAAGTTTTAATATGTTTGCTCGAAAAAATATATCTCAAAAAAAAAAAAACTCTCAAAGGAAAAGAAAAATCAAAAGGCTTGCACCACAAGATTCATTCAAATTCTGATTATACTAAGACAAGGTCTAGTGATCACCAAGTGTAGCTGAGAGTCATTTTAAAGGTAACCAAAAGTTTATACTAGGAAGCACCTGTCCTTACCATAAATGGGGCAACACCAAACTCCATGTGTTGAGATGAAGCGTTGCTTTCCACCTTTCACTCCAAACATAATGGAAGAGAAAAGAAGCGAGCTTGCAAGTACTTTTTCACATCGGTGTCTGTAAATAACAACCTTGAGATTAGAAGTTTGAATCAAATCTAATCTTTCCAAAGAATTATCAATATTCACGTCATTTCATATCATCACACCATGCACCATAGCATTTGCATTCAAACATTTCATTTGCATCATATTAACATTCAACTTCATGCATCCAAGATAAATAAATAAAAAAGCAAGCAAAAAAAGCAAAAAGCAAAATAAAAAAAGGAATCACCTATTTCATCCATCACCCCACCAAAAATCACACATTGCATGTGCGAAGTGATCCTAGAACCAGTGGTCGCCCGAGCACTACGCTCGCCCGATGCCCTAAGTGGCCCAGTCGCGGCGTCGGTCGAGCGGCGGACCTTCGCGACCCCGAGTGGTCCTTGGACTAGTTGTGTCGCCCTAAGACCGCGGTGGGCGTCCTTCATGGTCAACATATCGATTCTAGACACGATCTTGACCCATCATGGCGCTTTCGAATATAAAGGCCCTCGCTCGAGGCCGTTTAACTAGTACCGTAGCTAGTTGCGCTCCTTGAGACCACGATGGTCCTTCAATTAAGGCCTAGGCAGCCTTCGGACCACAGTGGTCCTTCAAAGCCTTAGTGCTCCTTGAGTCCTTGTTGACCCTTCATTCAACTCTCGGTTAATCGCGCCAAGTATTAACCACTCCCTCTTATCTCTCAAACCTTCCACTTCCCCTTAAGCGGACAAAATTAGCGTCTATCTTATCTTTATTCCTATTTCTACTACAAAGTTCGAGAACTCATCACTTTCTAGTAAAATATAAATAAAGAGGGGCAACGGTATTATACCCCAATTTTGTCCGAGTTCCTGTTCATAGTATATTAATTTATTAAGTCGCATATTTGTGAGTCTCAGAGTCCAATTAGCGTATGTCCACATTATTCGAGCTCGCTCAGACATCTTTTGGTTGAAACGAGACTATTCTAATAAATTGGGCCTATTCTAGCGCATCGTTTGGTTGGGTTGGTTTTGCTTTTGGTTTAAGGCCAAACTCATATTCTAAAAGCTAAAGTCGTCATGGGTAAGCATTTTCAAATTTGTTTTCTATTACTATTATCATCGAATCTACACTCAAAATTTCATTTCTTAAAGATAGTCGGTCATCTAAAATATTGAGCATGCTTGCCATGTGGCGGATGGAAACAACACTATATTGCTATGCTCTTGATGTATATATAGCGGCTAATTAGTACGTAAAAGATTCAAAGAAAACAAAGTATAAAACCGTAACGTCTACATAATTTTTGAGCGCAAGCACCACAACGAAGCATATTAGTAAAGTGACCATTGCACAAGATTTCAAAAATGCCTTTTCTTAACTCCTTTCCTTTCTAAGCCGTTTTAAAAGCATTTTTGGGGGCATCTGTTACTCTCAAAATTTCGACAAGTACATTAAATGAAGCTTTAAATGGGGTTGACTTCACATTTAATATTGTTTCGTAAAAATTTGGCCATAGGTCAATATTCAAGTGCATTTTTGCACCATGATTTAAAAGGAAAAGCGCAGAAATGTGTGAAAGGGCAAAGAAGAGTGCAAGTGAGTCGAAAAACCACGAAAAAGCAGTGGTTGACAAGCTTAGCTCTCAAACTCAAAGCAAAAGATCAATGCAAGGAATCTTGACAAGAGAGGACACAACACGACAAGCTTAGTCGACATTAAATGAAGCAAGAAAAATTTAAATGGGGTTGAATAGCAAAGCTATGAAGCAAGTAATGCAAGGAATCTTCGACAAGAGAGGACACAACACTTCGACAGGGTTGGGCTCAACACTTCGTCAAGCGGTTGACAACGGGTTAGTCGAAAGTGCAGAGCAGCAAGTAGTGGGCGGTTACTCTCCCGTAGTTTTAGGAGGCAGTTACCCTTTCCCCCACGATTGTTCCTAGGAGTATAAATACCCCTTTGTAATAGGAAACCAGGGTCACCACATTTTACAAAAAACTCTGAGAAACTCAACTTCCAAGCCAAAGCGAAATACGAGTGAAACAGATTACATTGTACGTGTTGGTGAACCATCTTTTCTTTCTCTCATCTTAATGCAATTTTTACTTTCTTTTTACGTTTGTTGCATTTATTGCTTTTACTTCGCTTTCAAGTTATCTCTTTCTACCATTCTCTGTTCTTACGTACTTCAAAAAACACATAACTCAATGGCAATTGTCAAAGAGATTTTCTAGTTTGATCTCACAGTCTCGATATTGAAAACTAGTGATTGTTTGCTAAAAACACCAGCAAACAAGTGTGTAGTTCGTTAAAACGTGACGATGTTATACGTCGAACGAATAATTTAGGCTAAAAAATCGGTTTTCGGGCAACATATTCTGATCGTAATGAAACCACAGCCATTAAATCCGAAAAAAATCAAGAATCAAGACTCCCCTAGAAGGGACTTCTTACGGGACTACGGCCTCAAAATCCCAAATTCCATCGTTTACTATTTTTTACAATTTTTTTTAATTTTTCATAGTCTTCAAAAAATCTAAAAAAATTTGTATAGCCTTATTTTGGTTTTGTTAGATTTTTAGTGGTGTTTTTATAATTTTTTAGAGTAGTTTTGACTATTTAACGAATTTTTAGTAGCCTTTTAGTAATAAAAATTAAAACAAATCGTATATATGTCATTTTGGACATATGTACGATGTCTACTTTCAACACATCGTATATATGTCCTTCAGACGTATATACGATTGCATCTTACACGGCTAATCGTATATATGTCTTAAGGACATATATACGATGTGTTAAAAGTAGGCATCGTATATATGTCCACCAAAATGACATATATACGATTTGTCTTTTTAAAAAAAAAAAAATAGATTGCAAAGGGCATTTTGGGGTTTCACTTTTGGGTGGGGGTATATGGGGAAGGGGTGGGGTTATGGAAAAAACAAGTCAACTAGATTCTAGTGACAAACAGCAGCTAGTTTGCCTCTTTGAGTTCTGTCATGCCCATCCATTCTCTAATCTGTACAAAGTCCTTCAGCTTCAATGCTTTGGTCATAATGTCAGCAATTTGCAGTTCACTTCTGCAGAACTTGAGCTCAATGGTTCTATCTTTCACAAGATCACGCAAATAGTGAAATCTCACATCAATGTGTTTGCATCTTCCATGCAACACAGGATTTTTTGACACTTTAATTATGAAACTATTGTCACACATAATTGAAGTGCTTTCATTCTGTTTTTGTCCCAAGTTCTCCATGATTTTTCTGAGCCATACTACTTGTGTGGCACACATAACTGCTGAAACAAACTCTACTTCCGTTGTCGAGAGAGTAACAACTGTCTGCTTCTTAGAAGACCAGGAAATGGTTCCAGTTCCCAACATAAACACATAGCCACTAGTGCTTTTCCTATCATCCTTATCTCCTGCATAATCACTATCTGCATAACCACTCAGAACTGCATTTTTCCCTCTGCTATACATGATACCCAGACTAATAGTTCCTCTAATATATCTCAGTATTTTCTTGACAGCAAGATGATGTTCTGTTGTAGGGTTTTCCATATATCTACTAGCAAGGCAAACTGAGTACATCAAGTCTGGTCTAGTGGTAGTGATGTACATTAAACTGCCAACTATTTGTTTATATCTGTTGTGCCAAGGGCAAACATTCCCTGTTTTGAATGATAACAAATTACAAGTTACTAATAATTTACTTGAGGTAAAGCGCAGGAAAAATATAAGAGCGCAGGGCGATGAATAAGAGAGCTTCGGAAGCTAACTCAAAGTCAGTAGAAGCTCGGACGAAAAAAGTCGCTCAAGCATTGAAGACTTATATCGCTGCGTAGGACTCATGTAAGATCGTATTACCCAAGTCTTATAACATTCGTAGTTGAGAGATGATGATTAAAAATAAAATTGTTTTAGAAAAATGTTTTCTATAAAATCATGATTTATTAGATTAGACACAAGTTGTTGTTAAAGAAAAGTTTTGAATCATGATTTGTTGTTTTTTATAAAGAAACTTGATTCATAGCTTAATGTTTTAAAAGAATTTGTTTTTGAAGTAAAGAATGATTCTTGATTTGGTACTTTAAGCTAGAAATCGATTTCCTCTTGTTTTTAAAGCTAGAAATCGATTTCCTCTCTTGTTTTTAGAGCTAGAAATCGATTTCTCTCTTGTGTTTAGAGCAAGAAATCGATTTCACACTTATTGGTTTAAAGGCATCAATCGATTAATGACTTGCTTGTTTTTAAAAGAACTTGTTTTGGAAAGAAAACAATCGATTGATGACTTCGTGTTTTTAAAGAGGCAAATCGATTTTAGACTTCCTTTCTTGAGCTAGAAATCGATTTGTGCCTTCCATTTAAGCAAAGAATCGATTTTCAACTTGTGTTTTAGAAGCAAACAATCGATTTCCATTTTATTTATTTCAAGCTCTAAATCGATTTTCATTCTATGTCTTTTAAGCTATGAATCGATTTACCACTTACACAAACAGTGTTACAAACAACTTTCAACGGTCATATTCTCTTAAGTGATATAAATAGAAAACCTAGGGTTTTCACGTAACTAGTGAGAGAGAACAAAGAACAAAACTCAGAGCCGCAACATCTCAAAAATAAAAAGGAAAAAACGTGAAACTCCTAGAAACCTTTGATCATCTTCTTCGTTCTTCAAATTTCATTCTAGGGTTTTCATCATCATATCATCTCTCTCAACTCTTATGGTTATACACTTGATTGATCGATTATAGTTTCAATTGTATTCATCTTATTTCTTGGCGTTTGGTGTTCTTGTGAAATCCTGGGAAATTGATTCTTGGGTGGTTCGATCGGGGAGATTGGATCGTAGAAATCCTAAGCGGGGAGCTCGGGTTCTCAATTGGGGAAATTGAGAGGTTTTGTTGTTGCTGAAAAGTGGCGTGAGTTGTAAGACTTTGAAGAAGCATCTTCACCATTATAGTGTTATTTTCCCAAAGTCCAAAGGTTGCAAAGCCGGAGGCCGAGGAGTAGGACTTCAATCCGAACCTCGAAATATCGCGGTGTCATTCTTTCCCTTATCTCTTTATTTATTCTTGCGCTTCTCATTCTTGTTTAGTTGTTATTAGCGTTTACTGTTAAATTTATTTTGCAACCGTTGAAATCGATATTACTGTTAGTTGCTTTGTTTTGTGCTATTAAGATAATCGTTGTTAACGATTGCATCGCAATTTCTATATTCTTGTTAAGTGGAATATTTGTTCTTGTAAAATTCAATTTTGACTTGTTGTTGTTTGGTTTCAATATAATCGTGTTTACTAAATTGATATTACTATATCAAAATTGAAGTTACTGCTACTTGCATTGTTTCGCATTATAAGTATAATCATTGTTAGCGTGTTGCGTTACTATTGATAAGTTTGATATTATCGCATTTGTGTTATGGCTATATTGTTATGATTATAGAAATTGAATTGTCGTGTGTATTCTCTACATTATTGTTAATCGTTGCATTTTGCTATTGCTGCTATATAATCAGAGTTGTTTTTCTACACTGTAGTAACTGCATATTAGCATCTAGTTTAAACCCTTTTCCGCATTGGTTTTTAAACTAGCTTTAAACTATTTTCAAAAATCAAAAAGTATTATTTTTAGTCTATAACCTTATTCACCCCCCCTCTAAGGTTATCGTTTATTCCAACAATTGGTATCAAAGCAGGAAACTGCATATAGAGCTTAACATCTCGCATTTTTCTGATCATGGGGTCTTTTATTAAAGAGGGAATGTCTTTTAATAGGCCACCTTTATTTGATGGAACTAACTACGACTACTGGAGTAGTCGAATGAAATGTCATGTGCAGGCTATAGATTTTACACTGTGGAGGATTATTGTTGATGGACCGCTCACTCCAATGAGGATCAAAATTACAAAACCGGTGATCTTGATGTTGGTGATTCCACAAAAACTCAAGCAACCAAAGCGAGAGAAAGAAGTACCTGTTGAAGACATCTATACCATTGACTTGAGTGAATTGAGAAAGTCCGAACTTGACAAAATCTCCTTGAATGCCAAAGCAATGAACATTCTACATCTTGCGCTATGTGAAGAAGAATATGGTAGGGTAAAAGGTTGTCAGACTGCTAAGGAAATCTGGGATTGTCTAGAAGCTACTCATGTAGGTACAAGCCAAGTAAAAGATACAAAAATCCGAGTTCTTACTTCTGAGTATGAAGCTTTCAAGATGAAGGAAGGTGAAACTGTTGCTGCCATGCACCAGAGGCTGAATTTAATTGTTAACAACTTGAGAGCACTTGGTAAAAAGTATTCTACAAAGGACTTGAATGGAAAGATACTTGCGTCGTTGACTGGTGAATTTTTTCCTAAGACATGTGCTATCACTGAAGCTAAGGATATTGGTACTCTTCCTACTGAAGATTTAATTGGGTCTCTTCTAGCATTTGAAGTGGTGTTGGGTGCTAAGAAAACCCGGAAAAAAGAAGTGGTAAAAGAAAAGAGGTCTCTTGCTCTTGCGGGCCGGAAAGTCTTCTAAATCAGAAAGAAAGTGGTTGAATCGATGATGAATCGATGAAGAAGACATGGTTATGCTTGCTAAAAATTCAAAAAATTCATGAAGTTCAACAAGTTTAGGAAAGGTGATTTTTCAAAGAAATCCGGGTATAACAAAGGTGATAGTCATGAGAAAGGAGATGACCAACCAAGATGTTTTGAATGCAACAAACCGGGTCATCTCAAGGTTAATTGTCCAAAACTTAAGAACAAATACCCAAAGAAGAAAGCAATGAAGGCTACATGGGATGACACAGAATCGAGGGTGAAAGCGAAGAAGAAGAAGAGGAAGTTGCTAACGTTGTTGGTCTTGCAGCAGATTACTCTCCTGATGATACATGGGACAATCTCACCAGTGACAGTGAAACTGATGATGAAGTGATTGCTTCAAAGCTTGCGTGTCTCATGGCGAGTGACTCAACTAAGGTAACAAATTCTAATCCTTCTTTTCTCGATTCGATGATTCTTGTGATGATGATAGTAGTTGTCAAAATGTGAGTGAGGCTTTTGAGGCTCTTTATATTGAACATGAAAAACTTTTGATAAAAACTATGAATTTGAAAAAGAGCAACAAAAGCATGTCTACTCAAATCGAGACGCTTGAGAATGAGATAGCTAGATTGAAAAAGGAGCTACAAAATGCCAAACCTTTCAACCTTGAATTTCTAGAGCTTAAACAAATTTTTGAAAAAATCAAGATCGAAAATGAAAATTTAAAAGATTCTTTAAAAAGGTTTGAGGTTGGTGAAAATACCTTGACCAAGTTACTTCACTCTCAACATGAATATGTTGATAGGAGAGGTATTGGTTATAAAGGTGAGTCCAGCTCCCCAAATTTAAAAAGGGATATGGTATTTGTAGTTTGCTTCTTCAAGTAAGACACGTAGTTCATTCTCTTGCACATATTGTCAAAAAGGAAATCATAATTCTCTTAGATGTCCTATTCGCAAACTATGTGAGCTTGGAAATCTTATACCGCTTGCAAGAAACCAAGGTGGATTGTGAAAACAAATCCTCGAGAACTAACCTCCATGGACCCAACAAAATTTGGGTACCTCGCACTAGTGTTTGATTTTTCCTTTGTAGGTGCGTAGACTATCCAAAAAGGGAAATGTATGGATGGTTGATGAGTGGGTGCTCAAGGCATATGGTGGTGATGCTTCACTATTCTTGAAGTTAAGCAACAAGGCTAGTGGATCCGTGAAGTTTGCCAATAATGAAACCGCTCGTGTAATAGGTAAAGGTTGTGTGGGTAAGGAAAACACAATCAAAATTAGAAATGCTTTACTAGTTGATGGTGTTAAATTTAATTTACTAAGTGTAAGTCAACTATGTGATAATGACTTTGATGTTTATTTCTCAAAAGATAAATGTCTTATTGTGCATGAAGCTTCTAACTTTCACATTGTCGGTTTTCGTGAAAACAATGTTTATTATGTTGATTTTGACACATTGTTGGTGATGATATTGTATGCATGCCTTCTTTACTTGATGATGTGGATGTGTGGCATAGACGCTTAGGACATGCTAGTATGGAACTTCTATCTAAATTATGTGCAAATGAACATGTTAGAGGTTTACCCAAACTTAAGTATGAAAAAGGTCAATTATGTGATGCATGTCAATTGGGTAAAATGCATAAAACTTCTTTCAAATCAAAACTCGTTATTTCTACCAAAAATGTGCTTGAATTGTTGCATCTTGATTTATTTGGTGAAATTGATGTTGTAAGTCTAGGAGGAGCCAAATATGTGTTTGTAATTGTTGATGATTATTCTAGATACACTTGGACTATTTTACTTGCTAATAAAAGTGATGCTTTCAACAAGTTTGCTAAGTTGTGTGAGAAAGTTCTGAGAATGAGAAAAACTTAGCTATCAAGGAAATTAGAAGCGATCATGGAGGAGAATTCGAAAACTCATCATTCAAAACTTGGTGTGAAAAGCATGATGTTGATCACAATTTCTCAGCTCCAAGGACTCCTCAACAAAACGGCGTGGTGGAAAGAAAAAACAGGACCATACAAGAGATGTGTAGAACAATGCTAAATGAGCACAATCTTCCTAAATATTTTTGGGGGTCACTTGCTTGATTGATACTGACATGTCATGTGCTAAATCGAGTCTATCTAAGGCCATCTCTCAAGAAGACTCCTTATGAATTGTGGAATGGTAGAACTCCAAATATTTCATACTTCAAAGTTTTGGAAGTAAGTGCTACATTTTAAATACAAAGGATAAGTTGGGTAAGTTTGATGCAAAATCAACGGAAGGTATTTTTATGGGTTATTCTAGTCATAGTACAGCTTACATCGTTTACAATAAAGTTGATAAATGTTTGCAAGAATCTATTCATGTTTCTTTTGATGAGACTAACCCCTTTGCAAAGAAAGTTGATGATGAGGATGAGGTAGTTGAAGTGGTCAAAAGAAGAATGCCTGAACCTAACAGTGAAAGTATCAAAGAAAAGGAGATGCAAGCAGAACCTCAAAAAACAGTTGAATTGGAACGAGAGCCCCAAGACACTGACGATCATCTCTATGGGAGAACGCATGATGACTTGCCTAAAGCTTGGAAATCAGTTCGAGATCATCCCATGGAGCAAATTATTGGTAGTCCATCAAAGGGGGTAACAACTCGTTCTTCTCTAAATCTTTTATGCTTTCATAGTGCCTTTGTCTCTCAAGCGGTTCAAGAACATAAAAAAGAAGCTCTAGGTGATCCGAGAATGGGTTGTGTCAATGCAAAAAGAACTCGAACAATTTGAACGAAACAAAGTTTGGCATTTAGTCGAAAAACCTGTTGATAGAACTATTATTGGAACTAAATGGGTTTTTCGCAACAAACTTGATGAAAATGGTGTTATTTTATTAAACAAAAGTCGTTTAGTTGTTCAAGGTTATAATCAAATTGAAGGGGTGGATTTTGAAGAAACTTTTGCTCTAGTGGCTAGGTTGGAATCCATTCGTATTATACTAGCCTTTGCTAGTCACATGGATTTCAAACTACACCAAATGGATGTCAAAAGTGCCTTCCTCAACGGATTTTTAGAAGAGGAAGTATATGTAAAACAACCCCTGTGTTTTGAAGATTTTGAAAATCCAAATCATGTTTTTAAACTTGACAAAGCCCTTTATGGATTGAAACAAGCCCCTAGAGCTTGGTATGAGAGATTAAGCAAACATTTAATTGCAAATGGTTTCAAGAAGGGTAAGATTGATTCTACCTTATTCCTTAAAACCAAAGGCAAACATCTCATTGTAGTTCAAATTTATGTTGATGATATTATATTTGGATCGACTAATGATGAATTGTGCAAGGAGTTTTTCGACATGATGACTAGTGAGTTTGAAATGAGCATGATGGGGAGTTAAACTTCTTTTTGGGACTTCAAGTGAAACAAATGAAAGATGGAATATTCATCGGTCAAAATAAGTTCTCAAAGGAGTTACTAAAGAAATTTGGCATGAGTGATGCAAAGGCAATTGGCACTCCAATGGCGATCGCGACCAAATTGGACAAGGATGAACAAGGTAAACCCGGTAAATGAAACAATGTATCGAGGTATGATCGGTAGTCTTTTATATTTAATCGCTCCCGACACGATATTATGTTTCTTTGTGTGCTGTGTGCTCGATTTCAAGCATGTCCAAAAGAATCACATTTAAAAGTGTAAAACGGATTCTTAGATATGTGAAGGGAACCACGGAGTTTGGATTGTGGTACCCAAATCGAGTCACTTTGATTTGGTCGGATTTTACGATCTTGATTTTTTTGGTTGTACCTTAGATAGAAAAAGCACTAGTGGAACTCGTCATTTCTTAGGACCTTGTTTAACTTCCCGGTCTAGTAAAAAGCGTAACAGTGTTGCTTTGTCCACCATTTGAAGCCGAATATGTGGCGGTTGGAAATTGCGTTGCACAAGTTTTGTGGATGAAACAGACTTTGGAGGATTTTGGTTTGTTATATGAAAATGTACTACTTCTTTGTGATAATACTAGTGCCATTAATATTGCTAAGAATCCCATCCAACACTCTAGAACTAAGCATATAGAAATTAGACATCATTTTATTAGAGATCATGTTTCTAGGGGAGCATAGAATTAAAATTTGTAGCATCGATGACCAACTAGCGGACATCTTCACAAAACCTTTAATTTGAAGCTCAATTTTGTAAAATCCGAGAAGAGAGCTAGGTATGCTTGATTTTTCTAGTTTGTGATTATGTGCTATGTGGTCCCCTCCTTTTGATGACAACAAAGGGGAGAAATAATTGCTACATATGTTTATAATTGGTATCCGCTATGTAGGCCTATTTTTTTGTATGATTCTTCTTTATGCTTATGCTTAGGGGAGCGTATGCTAATGTTTCTTGTTTATCGCCTCCCTATGCATAAGGTAATTTGTTATCATCAAAAGGGGAGTTTGTTGTGCCAGGGCAAACATTCCCTGTTTTGAATGATAACAAATTACAAGTTACTAATAATTTACTTGAGGTAAAGCGCGGGAAAAATATAAGAGCGCAGGCGATGAACAAGAGAGCTTGGAAGCTAACTCAAAGTCTGTAGAAGCTCGGACGAAAAAGCTCGCTCAAGCATTGAAGACTTATATCGCTGCGTAGGACTCATGTAAGATCGTATTACCCAAGTCTTATAACATTCGTAGTTGAGAGATGATGATTAAAAATAAAATTGTTTTAGAAAAATGTTTTCTATAAAATCATGATTTATTAGATTAGACACAAGTTGTTGTTAAAGAAAAGTTTTGAATCATGATTTGTTGTTTTTATAAAGAAACTTGATTCATAGCTTAATGTTTTAAAAGAATTTGTTTTGAAGTAAAGAATGATTCTTGATTTGGTACTTTAAGCTAGAAATCGATTTCCTCTTGTTTTTAAAGCTAGAAATCGATTTCCTCTCTTGTTTTTAGAGCTAGAAATCGATTTCTCTCTTGTGTTTAGAGCAAGAAATCGATTTCACACTTATTGGTTTAAAGGCATCAATCGATTAATGACTTGCTTGTTTTTAAAAGAACTTGTTTTGGAAAGAAAACAATCGATTGATGACTTCGTGTTTTTAAAGAGGCAAATCGATTTTAGACTTCCTTTCTTGAGCTAGAAATCGATTTTGTGCCTTCCATTTAAGCAAAGAATCGATTTTCAACTTGTGTTTTAGAAGCAAACAATCGATTTCCATTTTATTTATTTCAAGCTCTAAATCGATTTTCATTCTATGTCTTTTAAGCTATGAATCGATTTACCACTTACACAAACAAACAGATGTTACAAACAACTTTCAACGGTCATATTCTCTTAAGTGATATAAATAGAAAACCTAGGGTTTTCACGTAACTAGTGAGAGAGAACAAAGAACAAAACTCGTGAGCCGCAACATCTCAAAAATAAAAGGAAAAACGTGAAACTCCTAGAAACCTTTGATCATCTTCTTCGTTCTTCAAATTTCATTCTAGGGTTTTCATCATCATATCATCTCTCTCAACTCTTATGGTTATACACTTGATTGATCGATTATAGTTTCAATTGTATTCATCTTATTTCTTGGCGTTTGGTGTTCTTGTGAAATCTCGGGAAATTGATTCTTGGGTGGTTCGATCGGGGAGATTGGATCGTAGAAATCCTAAGCGGGAGCTCGGGTTCTCAATTGGGGAAATTGAGAGGTTTTGTTGTTCTTTGAAAAGTGGCGTGAGTTGTAAGACTTTGAAGAAGCATCTTCACCATTATAGTGTTATTTTCCCAAAGTCCAAAGGTTGCAAAGCGGAGGCCGAGGAGTAGGACTTCAATCCGAACCTCGAAAAATCGCGGTGTCATTCTTTTTCCTTATCTCTTTATTTATTCTTGCGCTTCTCATTCTTGTTTAGTTGTTATTAGCGTTTCATTGTTAAATTTATTTTGCAACCGTTGAAATCGATATTATCGTTAGTTGCTTTGTTTTGTGCTATTAAGATAATCGTTGTTAATGATTGCATCGCAATTTCTATATTATTGTTAAGTGGAATATTTATTCTTGTAAAATTCAATTTTGACTTGTTGTTGTTTGGTTTCAATATAATCGTGTTTACTAAATTGATATTACTATATCAAAATTGAAGTTACTGCTACTTGCATTGTTTCGCATTATAAGTATAATCATTGTTAGCGTGTTGCGTTACTATTGATAAGTTTGATATTATCGCATTTGTGTTACTGGCTATATTGTTAACAGTTATAGAAATTGAATTGCTGTGTATTCTCTACATTATTGTTAACTGTTGCATTTTGCTATTGCTGCTATATAATCAGAGTTGTTTTTCTACACTGTAGTAACTGCATATTAGCATCTAGTTTAAACCCTTTTCCGCATTGGTTTTTAAACTAGCTTTAAACTATTTTCAAAAATCAAAAAGTATTATTTTTAGCCTATAACCTTATTCACCCCCCCCCCCTCTAAGGTTATCGTTTAGTCCAACAATATCTAGTACTATCTACTGCTTCACCACTGCCTGCTACGGTAAGACAGTTTCAAGGTACTATGGGGGTTTTAACAGCATTCACTTCAAACATGTTAAATCTTAACAAGATCTCTTTGGCATATTTTGACTGACTAATGAAGATGCCACTATCATTTTGAACTACTTCTACTCCTAGGAAATAATTCATTTTCCCTAGATCAGTCATGTCAAATTCCTTTTTCATGGATGATTTAAAACTATCAAACATGCTAGAATCATCACCAGTAAAAATTAAATCATCAACGTACAAACTTACAATCAGAGTTCCTCTCCCAGCCACTATCTTCACAAAGAGTGTATATTCTGAATGGCACTTGGTGAACCCCTCCTTTGTGAAATAGCTCTCCACCTTGCTATACCAAGCCCTTGGGGCTTGCTTGAGTCCGTATAGGGATTTGTGAAGCTTGAATACTTTATCTTCTCCTTTCTTCACAAACCCTTGAGGTTGCTCCACATAGACTGTTTCATTAATCTCTCCATGGAGGAATGCGCTTTTCACATCTAATTGATAGATGACTCATCCTTTAATGGCTGCAAGTGCAATAATAGTGCAAATGGTGTCCCATCTAGCCACCGGTGCAAACACCTCTTTGTAGTCAACCCCTTGTTTTTGAGAGTACCCTTTTGCCACATGCCTAGCTTTGTGCTTCTCAATTTCCCCCTTCTCATTTAGCTTGGTTTTATATATCCACTTAACTCCAATTGCCTTGCTACCTGTTGGAAGCTTAGTTAGCTCCCATGTATGGTTCTTTTCTATAGCTGCCAGTTCAACTTGCATGGCTTTTCTCCATTTCTCTTCCTTCACAGCCTCCTCATAGTTCACAGGATCATCACCTTGAGTAAGAACAGCAAGGTTGAGTTCAACAATGTAACACCCTGGGCCCTTTTCTATCTTAATAGGCTACCCACAAGTGTACATCATAACCTTCTCTACCCCCCAAGTAGAGTTTTTGCCTTCCGTGGGAATCAAACCTTGTACCCTGGGGCTCAAGTACAAGTTCAATGCATTCCCACTACCAATTGAGCTAGTAAAATATAACACCCTAGTATTTCTCAATGATGGAAATACCAAAAATGCACCCAATAGCATATATCAGAGTAAACATACCCCTGTTTCAGATATTGAATAATCCAAAAACTCTCGAATTCCAATCAAAGAGTCGTACACAACTTAGAGTATTTTAGAGTAAAACGACACAAGTACTTAAGTTTCACTTAAGCAAAACAACAAGATGCTCAATATCCAAAGACAAAGGTAGATAGATTAGGTTTTACAACTCAACAAGTAGCAAGTCATAATCTAAGTTCAAAATAAACAATGGGGGTCCAGCTAACATATCCTAAACTACTATGTCTTCAAATCTCCAAGCCACATGGTCTAATCGTGTCTATTTGCCTTACGTTTCCCCTACTTATCTGAAAAACAACAATATTTGATAGGGTGAGACAACAAATCTCAGTGAGTCCTACTGTGACCCCTTACCTATCACTCGGTCCATTTATAAAATCACAATTAGAAATTCAGAAGAATTACATACAACAATCAAATCATAAATAGTAATCCAACACCGGCAACCCAAGGAAGCTTAAATTGAGAATTACAGTCTAATCTCACTTTGTAGCACATCACCGACTCCGAAAGCTTTGGGTGAACCCCATCTTGGCTATTAGGAGCGCAAATCCTAAGAGCAATCATAACATATATGTACCGGGGCCTAGGTCAAGGGCTCATGACTTCCCTCACCTAGCATGCTAACACATAGTGTCGTCACCCCGACTCGATATATTTTATATATCATACCCGCATTGGGCTGTCTCCTATATTCGATATATTTTATATACCGAATCTAATTTCATCTATGATATGTTATAATACCATACTAGGCAATCAAGAATCTATAAAAAGTCCAAGCATTACTTTATATTCAAAAGTTTGATTCCCACACGTATACTAGATTTTACGATTTTTCAAGAGATTTGTAATTTTAGCTCAAAGGAAGAAATGAATGAAATGTGGCTAGTGAAATTGGGTTAGTGAGCTGAGGGTTTCCAATTGGGTGGAAATGACCTAAATGCCCATGGCTCACTAATTCTCACTAATCCCATTTTACCCCAAAACACTCACATTTAATTCTCACAATTTAATCAATATTGCAAATCTTTCCTATAATTTAACGATTACTCATTGCTTTCGAGACAAACTCATATCCAAATTGTGTCTTATTGTTTACTCGAATAGTAATTCACTCGTTAATTTCTTAATTTGAAATTAAGGAAATTAGGGATGTTACAATCACCCCAACTTGGAAATTTTGTCCTCAAAATTGAACGAACGCACCTCAAGAGAATAAGTATGGAAATCTAGTCCGCATGTCGTCCTCCAACTCCCAAGTAGCCTCCTCGGATGAAAAACCATCCCAAACCACTTTAACAATTGGAATTGTTCTTGTCCGAAGTGCCTTTTCTCCATATTCTATGATACGACTTGGATGAGGTTGAAAGGATAAATCCGGTCGAATATCAATCACTTCAAAACTTATGTGATGCAAATGAATTTATATTTTTTAATGACACATGGTAAATCCTATTTTTACATGAAATGAACTTTCAAATGCAACATGATTTTTTATGTTTTTTTTATGCATGAAATGCAATATGTTTTTTTTTTATGCAAGGAATGCAATATGATTATTTTTTTTTATGCATGAAATGCAATATGATTTTTTTATGCATGAAATGCAACATACTCTTTTTTGATGTTTTTTTTTATGCATGCAATGCAGTATCTTTTTTTATGCATGATTTTTTTTATGCATGCAATGCAATATATTTTTTTTTATGCATGATTTTTGTGGGTAGACTCATGAGTGATAACGAGGACAATATATACAACAAAAAAATAAAGATAAGAGGAAAAGTAGCTCCCTTTGTGGTCTAATTTGGTTAGCCTGTGCTACTGGGCATTGGGACCTATAGGTCTAATGTCTTTATTGTGAGTACTCACAGGGTGGTAACTACATCCTATGGAGATTTAAGGTCTCTAGAGCCAAGTACCCTTTTAGAGAGTTAAACACAACAGGATGTACATCCCGGATGTGAGTACCCGCATAGAAAGATCGTGCTCTAGATGAGGAGTTCATGGAAGTCACATAGGATGTACATCCAAAATGAGTCTCACTTATCCTCGTTCTAACTTAGGGTGTTTTTTGTGGCTCAGGCATGAGCTCAACTCTCAGTGTGTGCTCACAGTGTAGGTGTAGTGTGTGAAGGGAGCGTATAAACCTCAAACCCTAAGAACAAATAAAGATGAAAAAGCACCTGCAAAATAATCAGGCAAATACAACCAAATAATAAAAATAAAAAGTATTCTAACCTAGGGTTTATCAGGAACAATATAAATATAAAAATAAAATATATACAAAGAAAAACAATAAATAAATAAATAAATAAATAAGAAACTAAGAGGGTAAACAAAGCGTACCTTATAATTATTTTGCACAACCAAACATATCAGGCTTGACTCTCACTGTCCCCAGTGGAGTCGCCATCTGTCGTGATCGGGGTCTCGACGCGGACGACTCAAATATAGATATTCGAGGAGTCGCCACCCAATTTATTTTTAAATAGGGAAATTGAGAAAAACCTAATTTAAAGTTATTTGGTCTGCGTAACTAGGTTGGATTCGGGAGTCGGTTATGCGAAGGGAAGGGGTGAAAACAAGTTTCATCGCACTTCGACACATCCGTCCTAGGGAAGATTATTACCTAAGTTTGATTGTGAAAATAAATTACAAATTTATTTTACCCCGGAAATAATACTTAATAAAATTTAGTAGAAAATTAATTATTTATAAAGGACTAATTTAAGAAAATTTAATTTTGACTTGACAGGGAAACCTTCTCCTACGTACTCTCTGTTGCAATGAGAGACTCAAAGTCACGTAGTTCTTCCTGAAAATTTGTTTGTTGGTTGATTTTAATTTTGAAGGGGTTTAAGATCTAAGTCGTACAACTCGAGTCTCTTAAATTGGGATTGACAAGATGTACATCTCGGCCAAACCCATATTTTTTTGGCATTTTGAAAATAGGTGCTATGTAATAATAAACTGCTTAAGGTTGTCATTCGGTTTTAGTTTTAAAGTGGTTTAGGACCAAGTTGTACAACTCGGGTCTCTTAAACCGGTGTTGCAGATTTGATAAGACGTACGTCTCGACCAAATCCTAATTATGTTATTATTATTATTTTTGAAAAGGATAAATACGATAATAATTCATGCGAGAAAACTGAGAAAAATAATGATAAAATTCGAAATGGGATGCAATAGTAAAAGGGGTTGCAACTAGTGGAAGGGGTGGTATTATAAACAGGGGTGTAGGAATAACAGATCTAACCAAGCGTTGTTTTTCTTGGAACGCACAAAGTTGCAAAAAAAAAAAAAAAAGAGTGGGCTTCTTTAAAAGTGCTTGTGACTTAAAGTAGGGGGTGTAAGTAGTTATATAAAAAAAACAAAAACAAATAAAACAAAATACAAATGGAATATAAGTAAATAATAAAATGGAGAAGGATATGCAATCAGATTGGGTCACGATACCCACCTTCTCTGCTTCTTCACCATGGCCCGAGAGAGAAAGAGTGAATTTCAAGAGAGAGAAATGGGGAAAGGAGAGAGAGAGAGAGAGAGAGACGGAGGCGGTGGAGGAGGAAGGAGGGCGAGCGAGAGAGAGGAGAGAAGGGCGTGATGCGGTGATGGTGGAAGAGGAATGGGTCGCGATATTGGAGAGAGTGATGGAGATGATGAGCGACCCGAAGAGAGGGAGTAAGGGTTCGTAACTGAGGTGGGTTTTAGATCTGTGAGTGAGTGATGGAAACGACATGAGAAGGGGAAGGTTCAGTTTGGGTATTGGCTGAGATCGGAGGTGGGTTATGGTGGTTGTTTGGAGAGGGTGAGTTGTGGTGGTTGTTTGGAGAGGAGGCTATTTTTTTATTTCTCAGATCTGGTTTTTTTTCTCTTTTTTTTTTCTGGGTGAGAATTCTGATCTGGGTGATTTTTTTGCCATCTCCACCCCCTTTGACTGTGTTTAGATTATCTTTATATACTAAATATTTAGGTTTTTTTCATTAATTACATTTGACTGGGCCTGACTTTTGTTTGTAGGTTTGGATCGGACCCAAATCACCTCCTACTGCTTGCCGACCTCTGAATCCGCTGACGCTGCTGTTTTATTTAATTTAGTATTTATTTTATTATTATTTTTGGATTATTGTAAAGAAAAACATTGTAACTAAACAGTTAAATCAAACTACTATTTTTTTTGTAATTTTTGAATGATATTTTTTGTTTTGTTTAAAAAGAGTAAAAATAATGCGAAAGTGACAAAAACGAGTAAAATGACGTATTCGACGACTAAAACACGCAAAATACGCAAAAAGTGCGTATTTTCGTAATTTCTCGAGAAAACGTCAAAAATACCGTTAAAAATTGAGTGTTCACATTCACCATAATGCATCTCTTCTTCATCTTCACCAAACACAAAGCCACAAACTCATGGTGCTTGAAGGTTTCCATATTCTCTCTTTAGTTCTTTCTCTAAACAAACAAAAAAGACAAACAAATTGGGATTGAAATCCCTTACGGAAGAAACACAAAGTTCCTCCACCGCCAAATCCCTTGTGACCTCACCTCTGCCATGTAATTACAATCTTCCATGGGATTCCTATTTCCTAATTCTTCACCTCACTGTCTGTGTTATTTTGTTTTATTAAATTAATTTTTAAATTTTATTTTGAAAGACAAGACATGTAGATTGTAATATAATGTGCAAGAACATTGGTGGTACACCTCTCGTTCTTGGTGGTTATGTTGTTGTTGAAGATGCAGAAAATATGGGTAGTGGTTGTGTTCAGGGTAGTGGTTGTGTTGTTGTTGATGATGAAGATATGATATGTGAAAAATAAAATAAAATGAAATTGTTTTATAATTTTATCCAAGTCATCATTTTAAAAATAAAAGAAAATGATTTGGCAAAGCCAACAAGTAAATCATTAGGCAATTTCAAAGAACTTGTAAACGGAGATTTAACAGAAGGATTAATACCAAACAAAAAATATTTGCAAGGGGTTTTTAAAAAAAAATATATTTGTAGGGGGTAAAAACAAAACACCCCATATTTGCAGGGGGTAAAAACATATTTAAGCCAATTTTTAAATAGTAATTAAAGAGGAAAAATTAAGGAAACATGTAGATGAAATTAAAGTAGGTATATTGGAAAAAATAGAGAAATGAGAGAATTAGAGGAAGAAATAGGAGGAGAGAGTGAAAAAGTGAAAAATGTTTGAAAAAGTGTGAGAGAGAGAGTGAAAAAGTTTGGAAAAAAGTGAAATTACCTAAATATCCCCAAATTGTTTAGTTGGTAAAAGGATAAAATGGGTATTTTGGTTGTAGGTTAATGGTATAGATAGATAGTATTCATCTACAACCGTTGATCTCACATGGTATCTAGATCGTAAGTGTTTCCCCCGATCATCAACAGTACTAGTGCACTACTTGATCTTAGCAAGGAAATCTAGACCTTCATTTTGGTGCCAACTCGCATCAACAATCGTAGGAAGCTTCGGTTCCTCAAACCAGGTATTCTCAAATTTAAAGTCACGAAGCCTAGCTCTTCGCTCCCAATTGTTCAACTGCAATCAGAGGGGAGAATGGTCTGACTCGTCTAACACACCATTAACGAACCTATTGTGAGGAAAATTATGAAGCCAACTTTGAGTAACCGAAATATGATCAAGTCTCCCTTCCTTCACATCTAGCGTTCCAACGCTCTTATCCAAAATACGATCAAGTTTGACTTTATCTTAACTAACCTAAAAAATCATCCATACTATGATGTTTTATGAATAAAACTAGATGGTGCCAAAGTGAAACATACGAGCAATGTAAATACCCTTTTCATCATTTGCAAAGGTGTTGTATTGTTATAAACCCAACTTAAAATATTTACTTTCTAAGATTTCGTACCGATGATATTCGTACCGAATAGCATCACTTATTTTTTTGCAGCAATGGTATATGCCAATTAAACAAAAAAAAAAGTTCCAAATAGTCCAAATAGAGAGAGCCCAAAAGGGATGAGGAATTTGAGATTTGAAGTTTAATAAATATATTTTATTTTTTGACAAAATTGATAAGCCGATAAAAAAATGATAATGAATAACTATAAATACTAATTAGGTATTGGACCTATTGGTCTTGATCTTATAAGAAAAAATAGAATAGGGAAGAAGAGTGGAGAAGAAGAGGTGAAGAAGGAGGCGAGAAGTGAAAAAGAAAGATATTTACAAAAAAAAAACCTAAAATGTCTTCTCGCTCTCCTCAAAATATCTTAGAATCAGAACCTCTTCTCGTGAAGAAATTCTGCGGGCATAAAGGGGTTTTTGGAGATGTATCCTCCACTATCGTTCTTCCAAATCCTGACTCTGCTTTTGAATTTCGATTTCAAATGCCTCGCCAAACCCAAGTAACTAACTAACTAACTAACTAACTACTTTCTTCTCTTCTTCTACTATGTTTTTTTATTCGATTACGATTCTGTTATTTTTTTGCAGGATTTTTTTGATAGTAGAGAAGTTCGTGAGTTTTTGAGTGGGGCTTTAGCAGGAGCTATGACAAAAGCTATTCTTGCTCCTCTTGAAACTATCAGGTAGTAGTTAATTTCTTCTTTAGTTTTCGCTCAAACTTAACCTAATTTATGCAATCGAATTTTTCAATTGTTTTTTTCAAACCCTACACAAATGCGTGTGTTTGTTCTTTTTAATGCATGCATTTACTGATAGGATCGTTTTCCTAATAATCTCAATTCACTGAATGTAATAGGCTAGAGCTATGAATGATGTGCAACTCTTTAGTTTACATTTCAAATTTCAAACCTGGTAATCGCTCTAGTAGTACTAGTACTCCCTCTGTAATAAATGGTAGTGCTAACAAAATCAATAAATTTTGTTACTTTTGATGAATTTGTTGTCTTTTTCCTATAAATACCCTTAACTAGGTTGCTTCTAGGGTGAGGGATCAATTGAGTCCCTTACCGGTGAATCACTAAAATTGACCGTTAGATATAGTGTAATATTTTGTCAATGGTTGAAATTTAATGTTGGTTGATTCAATCTTCACCACTCATACACTATATCTAACGGTCAATTTTAGTGGTACCCGATGAAGGACTTAGTTAATCCCTCACCTTTTATTATTTTATTCTATTTATTTCTCTCTCTGCAATTAGTGGTTAAGGGTATATAGGAAAAAGACAATAATTGGTGAAATGGAGGGAGTATGTGTTAATAAATAGCTAGTACTCTCTCGTTTCACAGTACATGTTGTTTTAAGGTTATTTATGCATATTTTGATGGTATTATTGTCTTTTTCCTATAATACACTTAGCTATTTATTATTATTTTATTTGCTCTCTACAATAAATAGTTTAGGGTATTATAGGAAAAAGACAATAATTGATGTTGCGTTGAACTAAAATGAAACAAATTATTCAAAAAAAAACAGGATGTATTATGAAATGGAGGGAGTATGTGTTAATAAAACGCTATACTTTATTTAAGCATGTATGTTGTCATACTGATACTCTGTTAATTATGCAGAACAAGAATGATTGTTGGTGTTGGGTCGAAAAATATTGCGGGTAGTTTTGTTCAGGTTATAGAGCAGCAGGGATGGCAAGGATTGTGGGCTGGAAATATGATCAATATGCTTCGTATAATTCCAACACAAGCTATTGAGCTTAGCACATTTGAATGTGTAAAACGGTCTATGATATCACTGCAAGAGAAATGGAAGCAGGATGAATGCCCTAAGTTGCAGATAGGTTGCCTCAATTTGAACTTATCTCTATCTTGGATTTCACCAGTTGCTGTAGCTGGTGCAGCTGCAGGTGTTGCTGGTACTCTTTCATGTCATCCCCTGGAAGTTTTGAAGGTATCTTAAATCGACGCCACAATCAATATCATTTAAATTTTATGTACTGTTTAGTTAATAATGACTAAGACATGAAAATAAGATTGAAAATAAGATTCGGTTTGTGTACAGTCTGAGACAGTGTGCAGTCATGCATTCGGTGAGCTCGGAGCCATCTGATCAAGATCGGACAGTTCAACTTTCAAATTTGAATTTTATGTTAAGGAAAAATCAAAAACTGCACTTAAAATTTGGACTGTCTGATCTTGATCGGTCGGCTCCAATTTTCTAACTGCTTGACTGCACTAAATCCAAATTCATGAAAATATTGAAGCTTTGCTTTCTTCTCATGTTTTCAATCCTAATTGGCTTCTGATTTGTTATTCCTTCAGGATCGGTTAACTGTAAGCCCTGAGGCCTACCCTAATTTAGAATTTGCAATTAGAAATATTTATAAAGAAGGTGGTATTGGCGCTTTTTATGCTGGTTTATCACCTACTCTAATTGGCATGCTTCCATACAGTACCTGTTATTATTTCATGTATGACACAATAAAGAAATCTTACTGCCGTAGCAAAAATAAGAAGTCCTTAAATCGTCCGGAGATGCTATTAATGGGAGCTCTAGCAGGTGAGACATTCTCTACTACTTGTTGAACTTAATTCTTTATGTTTCTCTCTGTTATGCTCTCAAGTTTGTTCTATCCCATACACGACACAACCATGTTGCATGAAGCAAATGATAGCATTTGAATATTCATATCTATCACATTAAAATATTACATCAGCTGTTTGCTTTCTCTCCTACTTGTGTTCTTATAGCCTAGATGCAGAGAGTTTGTCAAGGTGCACCAGTTTTAATTATATATTTGATGGTTCGTTGCGGTTTATTTTATCAGAATTTTTATTTAGCAAAAATCAAAAACTGGTCTTAAAATCTGGAACGTCCGATGTTAATCAGACGACTCTGAGCTTACCGACTTAATGACTACGCACATCTCCATCTGCCGTAAATCCAAATCCCGATTTATTCGGCAATGTGTCACTCAATGCACCTTTTATCTTTATCATTGATGTATCCCATTATACCTACACAAATATACAGTATGTGTGAAGGGTGAACTTCTGTACTTGGTAAAATAAATGATTTGTAATGAAAGATTTCTTTTTGCTCACTCAGGTTTTACTGCTAGTACAATTAGCTTTCCATTGGAGGTAGCTAGAAAGCGCTTGATGGTGGGAGCTTTGCAAGGTAAGTGCCCACCGAATATGGCAGCGGCGCTGGCAGAAGTTATTCAAGAAGAAGGTCTGAAGGGTCTTTACAGAGGATGGGGAGCAAGCTGTTTAAAGGTTATGCCATCTTCTGGAATCACTTGGATGTTTTATGAAGCATGGAAAGACATATTGCTTGTCCAGAAGGCTAATTCCTTATAGTCTAATAAGGATACGTGAGTTTGTATCTTTACAATACAATTAACATCCCTTTTTTATCTTTTTAAATTTAAGAAATTACTTCATACCAGGTTTGGAAAATTCTTCTGGAAAAAAAAAAGGATTCCCGTTTCGCCATGACAGCTAGCTCGCTATCTCGAAGGAATGGTCTATCCTACTGACCAAGTTAGTTAGCCAAACATGCAATTTTCAAGTTTTGATATTGACTAGAGAATATTTTTGTCTAAGATAATGGAGCAAGAATGAGATTTGGAGAAGTTTCCTATGCTTCTTGTCATAATTCTGTAATCTAATTTATCATCATAGGATTTTCGAATAATTATAGTTATATGATTAAAATTTATTAAGGATTTTGCATCTTAATATTGTGTGTTGTTTTTCTGGGATCATTCTTCATGTTTTGGCGATATAGAGTGTCGGGTTTGGGTTGCAAGACCTCTGGATGGTCCAGGTTTTGAACCATCCTCAGTTTAATTTGATTATGCATTCAGTTGGGGCAATAGTGGCTTTGAATTTAAACAAGTATCGGAAATCAACCATAATGTAAGGAATTTGTTTGAATTTAGAAAATACTTGTTTCCAAGTTTAATCATAACTTTTTGTTTTTGTTGTTTTTTTCTTCTAAATATTTTAATCATAATTTTAAAACAATTTTGTAAGAATCGGATCGGACCAGTGGGTTCAACCGGTTGAATTGTGGACCGGCGAGTTGGTTTAACTTTAGTTAAATTGCAATTTGGTTGAATTGCTTAGAACTAGATTGAATCGAATTGAACTGTAGTCAAACCAAATTGAATCGCTAATTAAATCGGTTGAACTATTCTAAATAAATTTTTTTGTTGTTTTTTTATTGATTTTTTGCCCAATATATACTATTCTTTACCTATTTATTTATTAATCATTCAATATAATCATAGTTGAATCAGATTAACCAATTGAACCATGATTTGAAAGTTTCGTTGGTTCAATCTTTGGTATATCAGATTTTATGAATTTTGTATTTTCTATAATTAGAAAAACAAAAAAAAAATGTGTTTTATAAAACTAAATAGACCTTAAATAGACCTTTAATATTTTTACAAAAATTGGAGATTCAAAACAGTTACAGCGAGCAGACCAAATTTAACAATCCCACCCCTACCATTTTTAATTTGAAGGAAAAAATAAACAGATTCTAATCTTCATTTTGGTCCAAAAGTAATGATTATGTTAATTAAAAAACACAATCCTTAGGTTCTCTGCTAGGGTTTGATTGCCGATGCCGTGCTTGCTCTCCTAGATCTGCGCTCCATGATGAAAAGTTGTCTTATACTGCCTGTGGTTTTGTCGTCGGCCTCACGAGTGAAACAATCCTCTTACAATTGGGTTGTTGATCTCACGTTTTCATAAGCTTAAAAGAAGAGTGTTTCTGTAAAGACTTCTTTTCAATAAGGAGGAGAAGCGGGAAATGATCTGACATACTTCTAGTAAAAGTGAAACAATCAACACTATCCCAAAAATTGAGCCAACTCTCATTACAAACGGATATATTGAGTCTCTTCTCTGTATAATTATTTTCAAGTCTACCATTAGACCAAGTATATTGAGAACCCCTCGTAAGAATATGGATGGATCAAATGGTTCGAGTCAGACTAAGATGAGAAATCACCACCAGTTTGAGTTTTAAAATGGGAGAGAAGGGGAAGGGTGTTTTGGGAAAACGAGATAAAAGAGTGTAGAAGGTTGTATAAGATAAAATCGAGTGCTAAAAGCAAGCAACCTGTATTTTTAACTGTTGGTTGCCCGATCTATGTAAAGCAAAAACGGCCCGGCCCAGAATGGCTAGGGATTTGCTTCCTACTTCACCTTCTCTAGCGACGAAGAACAAAACACAAAGAGAATGGATCAGGTCAAAGAGTTAATGGATCAAGTATTGTTATTTTCAAATTAGCTAGCATATGTGACTGTTTGGACTTAAGATCTAATCTAGCTTCAATAGTCTTTTACTTGTCAAATGAACGTGGTTGGCAATGGCATGATTAACTAACATAACATGTTTAGCTTCTGCTTGATGGAATCGAATGCCATTGGCTTTCTTGTATTTGGACTATCCATTAACGAAGTAATCTGGATGCAGACCCGTCTAACTATCTGTTCTCTTCCAGAAGGCCCAACACAAAAAAATGGCCACTGATTTTCCCACACCCCCTCCTACTCAAAAACACCTCCATAACCTTGCGAAAAGACCAAAAGACCATTGATAAAATGGCAATGCGTCTTTTTTTCAAAAAAATTCACCGATTTGGACGCGGGCAGCCGAACCTATTTGGCCAGGAGCAACCGAACAGGTGTTTTTTTTGAGACTCACCTCCAAAGTTAAGATTTTAACCTGTTCGGACAATGTCAGCCAAACCAATTCGGCCTATGTCAGCCGAACACTTTAAACGTATATGAGGCCATGTTCCAAGGCCACTTGTTGCAGAGTCAATCAAATGGTAAGGTCAAAACATCTCCTTTTTCAAACCCTTTTTCATCTATAAGCCTAGAGCTTTAGTGCATGTTTGGTAACACGGTGGGATGAACCAAACGTACGGTTACAGGGTTGGAAGCGCTTCTATCATGTTTGGATCTTCACGACATCCATTTTTTACCGCACGGCAAGCCTCTGAAATCACGGCAGCAGCGAAGCAAGAAATTGTAGCTTCTGCGTCCACCAGAATCGATTTTGGAATTGATTAGCTGTTATTATTTCATCTTTTCCTTCACTACCTTTTGCTTCCCTTTCCGGGTTAGGATCCTCTCCATTTAATATTATTTTAAAAATAATATTAAAATATTCATTGTGTCACTCTCTCTCCAAATGGAACCCTCCATTAAATGGAGAGGATCCCAACCCTCCCTTTCCCTGCGTTTTTAATTTTTCAGCGTCTCCGTTTTTCCCATTTTCTTTAACTCTCTCGGTAGGTTAGAGATGATGGTTTATATTTTTGTCAAGAAGATGATGGAAGTTTGGACTTGCTGAGTTAATTTGTATTGGGCTTTTTTTTTAGGAATCTAATTCGTTTGGGCTTAGTTTTAACTCTACAACTTTTTTTGAAGCATTAACTCTAACAACTTTTATAATAAAATATTATTAATAATAAGCAAAATAATTAGTTCTAATTTAGATTTGGTATTGTATTGCACTTTAAATTATATTCTGTAATTGTAATTATAATTTAGATATTTTATATTTTTATTTTGTATTTTTTTTGTCTATTTTTTCTAATTTTTAATTTCTGATTTAATTTTAAGTTGATACCATTTTGGTAATTTTACACCCAAAATCACTTTTGATCTAATCCATCCAAACAATAATGATTGGTGAAAATCACTTTTCGCTAAATGTATCCAAACAAAAATCACGTTATATTTAACTCACTTTTAACTAAACTCAATTCTGTAAACTCAATTCTACCAAATTCAATTCTTCCCACCGCAGAACCAAACGCACAATTAATCATTATGGTAAAAGAACATACCCTTTTTCAGACTGTTTGGATAAGTAATTTATAAGACATGAGGGCAGTTTAGTTTGCTCTTATACGTCAGCAAAGGGCAGAAGCTGCTAAAAAGTGAAATGAAGAGAAAGCTGCCAAATAGCTGAAGAAGGCTGAAACACGCAAGTGAATATCGCGTAGCATAACCTTACTCCACTTGCAAATTTCACAGCCAACTTGAAACATATGATGATTTTGATGATGAGGTTGTGGATGATAAGGTTCCTGCTAGACTATCCAGTTCTTAATGCTAATCTGAAGAAACCCAAGGTACCGAGCTTAGAGATTTGTGAAATTGGTTAAGTTTCATTTGCAGTTCATAGTAACCTCAATTTTTAAGCTACTTACAAAAAATTTCATTTAAATCTCTTGGTTCAAGGTGGAACTGGAAAGAGTTTGTGTTAAGTTTTGAAATTTTATGTATATATGAAAAACAGGGGACTAACTCGAAGATGCTACAAGGATAAGAAGAATCCCAGAAAGAATTACACGGTACTTTGACTAAAAGAAATTGATGTCCGTTTCGTCGCCATGACAGCTACCGAGCTAGCTCGATGGAATGTTCTCTCCTACTTGTTACTAACAAGTTAGTTAACCTAGCATGCAATTTTCAACTTTTGATACTAGTGAAGTTTTTTTTGGTCTAAGATTAAGGAGCAAGAATGAGTTTGAGAGAATTGTCGTAATTCTGTAATCTAATTTATCATCATAGGATGTTTTGGATAATTATAATCTTTTTTATTAAAATTCATTTCCACTGATATTTTCTAGATATAATGTCTTGGCATAGTGCTTCAATACGCATTTATGATGAGCATTTTTGCTTCTTCTCTTTTCACGAGCATTTAACAATGTTGAATATTAACGCAACTAATCATTTATCAATGTTGAATCTTAACAACTGCAGTCTATAATTATCAAATCAAGTACTCTCTCTGGTCTCTATTATAACCAAAAAGCAGTCAATGCAAGTTGATGTATTTGGTCTAAATACATCAACTTGTGTTGACCAACTTTTGCATATAGAAGAGAATGGAGGAAGTAGTTGATAAGTGAACTTCTAGAGTTGGTCAGATGTAGAAATAATGTTGTTGCATCGAACTTCAATTGTGTTGTTTTTGTGGGATCATTCTTATTTATAATCAATTCATCTTCATGACTCGACAATATAGGGTCTCGGTTTTAAACTCTGACTCGGAGGTTTTGTTGGTTCGATCTCTAGTCCAATTCTAAAAATGTTGCTTTGAAGTATATCATGTATTTGAATTTTTCTAATATGAAACCAAGTGATTTCTATGATTAAAAAAAAAGAAAAGAAAAAACTTGTGTTTTAAAAAACTAAGTACACCTCCAATAGTGCTTATTTGCTTCTCGATAATTTCTCTCCCTAAACCAACACGAGCCACTGGCAGAATATTTGGGTCATTGCTTTTCCCACATTCCCTTTTACTCACCAGACACTCTAAACCATGCGAAATGACCAAAATACCATTAATGAGGCCAGCACCTCTGTTTTTTTGTTTTTTTTTGAAATTTGAGTGTTGGTTCGGTTATGGCCATCCGAACGTGTAATGTGTTGATACACACTCCTCTTTTGAATTTTTTTGGAAACATTTTAATTGGTTCGGTTGCCCTTACCCGAACGTGTTCGGGAGGCAGTAATCGAACGCGTCGCAGATTGCAGAAAATAAAACGTAGTAACCAACCATTAAAACACAGAAATGGAAAGAGAGGAGAGTAAGGGAGAAGACACTTTAAGTGCCTTTTCGCTAGTAAGATCCATACAAAAACAAGTGTGTCTCACTCATGGTGCGTAGAATGCGAGATTCAAGCTTCAAAAATGGTGGAGTTGAGATTGAGAGGAGTGGGAGGGTGAGAAATAGATGGGAGAGTGAGGGATTTGGGAGGGGTGTGAGAGTGTTTGGGAGGGTTTTGAGTGAGAGATGAAATGTTTTTAATTGAAGGATATTTTAGGGATTTAGTGGGTTTGGGGGTGTGTGGTAAGTAGGGAGGGGTGTGGGAAAAGTCATGGTCAATATTTGGAAGTTAGATACTCTGGAGTGAATCTGTTATTTTGCATGGCAAGTCCTCGATGGTAGACTCCCCATCAAGAAATGGTCTAGTTCTCACTGCATGCATTATCTTTGGAAGTAATTTAGTAGATTGGATTTTTTTTTTACTAAAGTAGATTGGATTTTATATAACCTTGATTTGGATTGTAGCCATAATATTTAGGTGCATTGGTCAAATATTTGTGACAACTTTTATCGCCTTTGGATATGGAGGAATATAGAGGAACACAACCGAAAGTATAGCTTGTTATCGCCTTTGGTCAAGTATTTGTGTGACGGCTTTGGCGCTTGTTAAAACGTTTTCTAAAATACTTGTCCACTGGGAATCTCCTTCATGAGTTTGTATTAACTTTGATGGTGCGGCGAAAGGAGACACTTGTTTTTGCCTCTTGTGGCGGTGTCATTTGAGACGAGTTTGGTCAGTGGTAGTTGGTTTCGCCAAACACTTGGGCCTAGCTGCATTTTACATTGCAGAACTTTAAGGCGTGTTTGATGGTCAAAATTTGGCCATAGAGAAGGGATTTACACGAGTGGAGTTGAATGTGGACTCTAGGGATGTTGTCAAATGCCTGCTGGTATCGGCAATAGGTAGTGCCCACGATCATAACATCATTAGAAGAATTCAAAGTTTACTTGTGTTGGAGTGGACAGGAAAGATCTATTGTGTCTTTAGAAAAGAAAACAGAACGGCTAATGTCGTTGGAACCGGTGGCAGATCTTGGGCATAAAATTGAAGGGGGCTAAATTTCTAACAAATATATAATACATTTTTCACCATATTATCATTTAATTGCTTTGGTTCAGCGGTTCATTTTAACCATCGCAACTACACAACCAACGGTTCAAATCTTGAGGAGATCTTTTTGTTTTAATTGTGTTACTATTTTGGTTCCCTCCAATTTTTTTTTCAAGATCCGCCACTGGGCTCAACGTAAGTGATTATAAATAAAGAAAAAAAATGAGGGAGTATAAAAGACTGTATTACTTTCGTTTTTCATATTTTGACTCGTGGATTTGAACTACATTATACTTGAAAAGTATAGTCATGAGCACGACAAATTTTTAACAAGTCGTGATTTCTTGCACATGAACCAAGTAGCCTAGAAAATACAACTATAGATCATAAGCACAGATAGACTAACTTACTCTAGGTGGACTTTGACTTAGGATACTAAGGATTTTCTTAGTTTTTTATATTAAATTAGTATCAGTCATTAGATCTGTATTTTTTTAATTAAATTTGAACTGAAGACTGTCAATTAAAGAGGGTACTAATGCAATTTTACACATCCCAACCATCCATTAATAAATAGAAAAATATTTTTATTTATTATATATATGTGTGTGTGTGTGTGTGTGTGTGTGTGTGTGTGGTGGTTGCAAGTGGTGGTCGACAGTGGAGTTCCAGGGACGGACGACAGTTGGTGGCGGCGACCATGGTGGTGCCATTAACCACAAATATGAGTCTGTGGGTAGTGGCCACTAACCATAGACTCATACTTGTGGTTAATAGCATCTAACTAGTGTTTTGAATTACTAACCACAAATATGAGTAACCACATACTCATATTTGTGGTTACCAAATTTTTTTTAGTTATTGTAAAAATGACTCTTATACCTCTTTAATATTTGTTACTAAGCTTTTGACTTAGTACCCTAAGTCACTCTCCTCTAGGCGTGTAGAGGCACATTATCCTCGAGGGATTATTTGCGTGAGATGAAAATTTTCCAAGATTCAACCACCCCTTCCGAACATAATCTCAAGTAATGGTAGTGCGGAAAAAAATATCTTCATTGTTTACGTCACATTCACATTATTCATGATTGACAATATAACCATAGAAATATCAACACTAACGATGGACCAAAAGGCATGTTCAAGATAAACAAGTTACCCGATCGAGTCTTTATGCCAACAAAGAGGAGAGAAAATATTTAAGAGTCCCTTTGCGAACATATACATCATATTCACAGATTGTTGCAACTTTAAATATTACAACCAGAATCAACTCTAACTATGAATAAATAGGCATGTACAAAATGAACAGGTTACATGATCGGATGCCTGTTTGTTTCCGCATCTGAAATCGCAGTAAACACCTACAAATCGTGGAAGCTAATACTACAAGCTTTGGACTTGCAACACGTCTAACGATTGGTTGTCGCGATTCCAAACATGCTACATGTCTTGTTCTTCACTAGTGTCATTTCTTCTTCCCATGAACCAGGCTACACCTAAGCACTCCACCAACATGTAAAGACAGAACAAGCATAGTCCTGTAGGAACAAAATGTCAGACTATACAACCATTATTAGCTCTAAATCCACACTGCAGAATCCATCATTAGTACCAGTCATAAACATGCGAAGGGTCCAATATATACGATAATTGGGTTTGTAAAACTGGGAAAGTCTTATTAATGTGGGATATTTACAGTTAGTAGAAACTATGCTAGACTAAACACCTATGAAACACAAACACAGACACATAGACATCGGTTTTAATTTTAAAAACACGAGTAATTAAAGCGTCAGTGTCCGACACGTCTTCAACTGAAAGTGTCGGTGCTACATAGCTAAACAGGTAATGTGGTGTAATGAAGTCCTTTGCACCCTCAAAACATCATTAGAGACACTCATCAACACCAACAAATATTTTTTAGAGTAAAGCTTGTCAATGCTAGAGACGCTATAAAAGTCATCCAGCGGCTATGTATTCTGTTCTTTTGGAAGAGAAAAAGCAGATTGACTAATAAACAGAGAAATATTTCTATTCAATGTTGGCTGCTAGGGTGAAGTACCTACCTAATCAACTGCTTCACCATGGTGCAGAACAAAATTAAAATTCGATTAATAACTTCAGAGTTTTTAACTTCTTAAATTTCAAATAGGTTACCCAACCTTAACGACTTCTAATTGATTGACGGTGTAAAACCTTTCCACAGTATATTGTAATAGGGAAGTCCTTTTATTAGGTGTCTGGTTTAATTTTCCAAAATTCCCAATATTCTGTTCTTGCTGAAACTAGAAAGAAAGAAACATTGTCATTAGAATTGAAATGTGAAACTGAATGGCTCACCACTGAGACTATATAGAATAAATCTTGAATCTTCACATTCAATTTTAACTATTTAAGGTTAGTAAAAATAACAAAACTGTCAAAGTATCTTCACAAATTAAACCCATATTGCAGATGCCTCTTACAGCGAGTAAGCAAGAAAAACAAGGCACTGGATTGCAGTAATCAAGAATTTTGGTATAAAGTGAACTTTTAAAGATTAATAGGGTATGCACCATAAGTGTAAACTAATCTTACACTTACATCTAATGAAATCATATTATTTTGGCATGTCAGCCCCCAATTTGTAGCTATATTTAAAATTAAATGTCGAATAAAAAATGAATTTAATTTATATATATATATATAACGTCGGTGTAAGAGACTTTTTCCAACTTCAACCAGTCGCGAAATGACATGTCACAAAAAATGATTGATTTTATCTCGTCTACCTTAAAGGTCAATCATAATACAGTTTTTGATCGGCTGATGGTTAAAGAAATTCAATTCTCATTCAATGGTAAAGAGACATTCTTCACTTTATATAGTGATCCTAACTAAACTAACCTAACTAAACATGTACCATGTCCGTGAAGACGTGATCGGTGCTTCATAGAAACTAACTAATCTTTAAAAGTTAGTGATCCTAACTAAACTAACCTCTGTAGCACAGATGCTTCAATTACTTGTATTTCTCAAATTAAAACCTGTTCTGCGTGTCTGTCTCGTGTATATCGTGTCGGTGCTCCATAGAAACTAACTAACTAGTAACTAATCTAACTAATTACAATTATCTGAACAAACTCCAATATACTCTAACAGGACTCCTTAGCCATCAAACTAACAGTTTATAAAAGTAGAATGCAAAGATAATTTGTGAACAAAGCAGAAATAAATAAATTTCGAAACTGATAATAACTAGTTGTTGAAGTTGATTTCAGAGTGAAAATGAAAGAAATAAAAGAAGAAAGTAAGAAGGAACGAACCAGCATAAGCAATGGTAATACCAAAAGCAAGTCTTCCAAGAGCAGATAATGCATAAAGTGAAAGAATGACCTTCACAAAGAGTCTCTTATCATGTCCAGTTGCTGCGACTCTCAATACAGATTCAGCAGCACCAACGGTATTAACCAAACAAGCAACAATAGCATTCGCAGTATCTTGAGATATTTGCCACTCCAATGGATCCACAGGAACACTGAGAAGAACAAAGCAGATAAACATTCAAATTCATGAAACCCTAAATTAAATCCCAAAATGATGAGAGAGAGAGAGAGAAGAAAGACTAACTGGATTGTCATTTGGCGGAAGAGGAGACCGAGAATGGCGAGGGAACAGAGAAGAACGATGAAGACATCAGAGAAAAGAGAGATGATTGTGGAATTTCTGAAAGCGCAGTGATAGTAAATTAGGGTTCCGCAAACCAATGCTATTATCGCTTTTCCAATTTCACCGCTTCCTATTCTTTTTCTATTATCAATCACATCCCCAACCCTATCATTATTATTCATTTCTGATTCCTTCGACTTGCCTTTCAATTAGGTTAGGGTTTACAACCAACCTATAAATCTTTCATCAATCTGGAATTTGTTTCTTTCTTCTTAATTTTGGACTAAGTGAATTTAATTAATTGATTAAATTTCCCTTTGATTTACCCGCCGCTTAAACACGCTGCAAGCAGTGATTGTTGAATTATCTTATGTGAGTTGTAGTGACGATGATGGTCCCTGCTGTCATTGTTGAATGTTGACTTTGTTTTTTTTTGACATCATGTTTTTTCAAACAACCCCCTCCCCTCCTTGTCACTCCCAACCCCATAAATACAAAAAACCCAAAAATGCCTCTTACATCTTATAAAAAAACAGACCAGACCCCACCACCCGATAGGAGTTCCGAATTTACCTTAAAAAAAGATAATTTTGGAAATTTGGTGTTGATATTCCCGGATTTAGCGCAAAAAGTTGGTATTTCAGGTTCACGATTTTTAAACCGAAATTATCTCCACAAAAGGTAAATTCGAAATTCTTTTTCCTTTTTTAATATAATTTTTTCCGGAAATACATTTTTTAAAGGTAAATTCAGTTCACAATATGTGAACCGTATTTACCTCTAAAAAATGTATTTCTGGAATTTTTTTTATATAACATTTATATTTATTTTAAATAGATGGTTATTATGGATTTAACCGCGCTGCCTTTACGACATCTGAGATATTTCCCACTCGAGATGCAATGACACGTTGGGCTAGAGATACCGGGAAAGCCAACGGAATCATTATGGTTATTGTTCGAACCGAGACGACGGAGAATGGGAAAGGGAAAAAGAACAAGGTTGTTTATGGCTGTGAGAGACGGGGCACATGCAATCGAGTAGATGTAAGGTGTTCTGCTAGACACAAATTAAAATTAATTAAAGGACCGTTGCTGAGGTCCTTCGTCGTTTCAAACCACCATCTCACTAGTTTCTACCGTGTTTTCATTTTGTTTGTTGTTGTGTTTTGTTGTTTCCGTTCAGAAATTTCATGTCTTATTTCGTTTCGTCATCAAAATCGTTGTAAAACGCTTCTTTAATTAATTTTAATTTGTTTTTAAATAATTTAATTTTTTTTCGGAAATACCATAAAAACAGGTAAATCTGGGAGGGGGTTTGGGGATTTCCGGATTTACCAAAAACTGATGTAAATTCGGTTCACATTTATTGAACCGAATTTACCTCCACTATTTGGTAAATCCGGAAATCCCCAAACCCCCTCACGGATTTACCTGTTTTCTATGGTATTTCCGAAATTTTCAATCTTGATGGGGGCATTTTTGTCCACAATGGTATTTATGGGGGTGTAGCAGATAATATAATGAGGGGGTGAAAAAAAAACCCAAGTTTTTTTAAGAAATCTTTGTTTTATTTTTTGAAAAAATCATTGTGTCTTTTTTACAAAAGTGAGACTTCAGTTTTTTATATTTGGTACATGCTAGTAAGATTGAAGAGATTCGTCAGTTGGAACTGTTTGGGCTTGGGTAACCTACAAGCGGTTTTGTCATTACGTGACCTCGTTGGGACGTACCAATCGGACGTTATTTTTCTTTTTGATATTTTGGTACATGCTAATAAGATTGAAGAGATTCGTGTGAGATTGGGTTTTGATGGAGCTTTCGCGGTGGATAGCAGAGGTAGAGATGGGGGCACAAATCATGGTTTTAGGAGAGGTATCAACTTGTTGAATTGGGACAAATTGACTATGGGGAAGGAATTTGGTGGTATGGGTTTTCGTCACTTTCACGGCTTTAATTTGGCAATGCTAAGGAAGCAAGCTTGGCAGTTAAGCACCAACACAGATGTTACAGTTACTCGTGTCTCCAAAACTAAATATTTTTCTAATGGGAACTTCTTGGGGGCTCGCTTGGGCCATGATCCCGGTTATGTCTGGCGTAGCATCCACACTTCACAGGTACTTGTTAAATTTGGAGCTAGATGGAAATTTGGGGATGACAATACTATCAATGTTTGGAGTGATCATTGGGTCAAAGGAGGGGATTCGCCTCTTACAACTTCTCATGGTGTTGGTCTCTGTCTCAAGAATGAGAAGGGTGAGTTCATGAAAGCCAAGTCAGCTTGGTTCATTGGCAAACCTCATCCCTAAGAAGTGGACGCGTTGGGCTTATTGGAAGCCGTCAATTGGTTGCAGGTGTTAGACATCCAACCCGTCACCACTGAGCTTGATTGCAAAGAAGTTGTAGATGGAATTCATAGTGTGTGTAACTTTGTAACGGAGTATGGCTCAATTATTAGAACTTGTTGTAACTTATTATCGTTGTAGTCCTGTAGAAAACTACACACAGTTAGCTTTGTCAGAAGGCAAACAAACTTTGTCGCTCATATTCTAACTAGAGCATCAAAGAATTATGCTAGCTCTCATGTTTTTTATTATAGTCCTACTTGTATTGCAACATTGATTATGAATGCAATACTATAATTTTGTTTTGGTAAAAAAAAAAAGTACCAACGAATCATTAATTTTTATATTTCCATAATACCCTTCATTATTAAATCTCTCTTCTTTCAATTCTAATAATTTATATTCCCTATGTCATTAATTAAAGATAATTTTGTAAAGTAACTCATAATTTATCTTTCTCATACAAAATTAACTACTTTTTTTACCAAACTATTTTTCTTAATTTGTGTGAAATGATGTCATATAATATCGAATGGAGGAGTAAGATTTTAATATTTTGAAGAATATTTTAAATTCCTATATTACATGTACAACTTGCCCCCAAGATGAGTATTTTTCAAGCTACACCATATTGATAATTTCAACTACAAAACAACACCAAATGATTACAACAAAAAACTGCAAAGGTGTGTAAATATATACATGGATTCGTTCACACTCCATGATGTCAGTCTTTTTTTTTTGACTTCATGTTTTTTTTTTCGCTTCATTGTACTTTTGGACTCGAGGTCCTCACATTGGTAGCAAGGTTCGCATCTATGACCCTATAGGTGTGAGCAGGGGCGGATATACATAGTGGCTAGGGTGTGCACCCTTCACTTGTTAAAATCTCATCGATACGACTATTGTAATTTTTTGTGATCCCATATATTTTTTTTTATTTTGCACATCCTTCCCAACCTAGTCTTTGCTATTTGCACCACTCGCTAAGCCCAAAACTCATTTAGCCCAACCGAAAACTCCAAAAACTCTCCCTCACAAACACAACACTCCACCAGCAACGAGAAGAAAAAAACACGCTCTCGCTGCAACACAACAACACGCACCGGAACTTGACATGCTTCGTGAGAGACAATTTATGAATGTCATGGAGGCGTTGGGAAAAGGAGAAATTCCTACTGGATAAGGTTTGAATCAAGAAACTAGTCTTAAACAAGCAGTTGATTCTCGTTGGAGTTCACATTATGCCACTTTGATAAATTTGATATTGATGTATTCTCTTATAATTGATGTTCTTGAAATCATGAAAGTAGATGCACTAGATCCAGATCATACAGCTGAAGCCGAAGGTCTTTTAGAGTTGATGGATAGATTCGACTTTACATTCACATTGCGTTTGATGAAAAATGTCTTGGGTTTTTCAAATGAATTGTCAGTGACATTACAATGGAAATATCAAGACATCATCAATGCTATGAACTTGGTTAATATTACAAAGGATTGAAAGATGTATTTTATGAGGGAAAATCACGACGTGGAAACAAATCTCAAGCTGTCACAATAGAGCATCACTATCGTGTTAGAATATTTTATACTGTGTTGGAAATGCAACTTCAAGAACTAAATGATCATTTTTTGAAACAAATTCTCACTTGCTAATATGTATGGCTTGTCTTAGCCCAATCAACTTGTTCTCTCGTTTTGATAAGGAAAAACTTGTTGAACTTGCAAAATTGTATCCACATGAATTCTCTTTAGCTCATTTGGTGATGCTTGATAATGAACTTGCGAGTTACATCATTGATATGCGTAGGAATGTTGAATTTGCATCTTTGGAAGGAATTGGTGATCTACCAAATAAGTTGGTTGAAAATGGAAGACAAATTGCATCTTTCAAAACATGAAGTCACGTAGGGGACAATTATAAACATGTATGTGATTTTTTGACTAGCTTTATGATTTGAACAATTATGTCTTTACTTTTATTTATTATAATATAAAATTTTATTTGGTTAAATAGCCTGACCACTCTAGACTCGGGTCCTAGATATGCTAATGGGTGTGAGTTGAATCCTTACAAAGTAAACAACCTTCTTGGATGTACTTTTGGTCTTTCAGTATGGTGTCCGACAAGTTTGGTTGTTGTGTTTTCTTCTGATTCATTCAGTTTTGGTTCACGTGTTTAAAATGGAGCAATTTTGGCCTATTTGTTAAGGTGGCTTATAAGTTGCACAAATGCAACTATTTGTGTATTGTACCAAAGTCACTTATTACCTAGTATAACAGGTTAAGTTAATGACGAACCGGTTTTGAACAGTTTTATGTTGTGATCCTATATTTTTATAATATTAGAAATGGTTTTGTCAACATATCATGCGACTTACCTGTTGTTCCTGGGTGTATTAGCAAATACGAGGACTGCCAACAGCAATTGGACCTGCGGCCCAGCCCATCTCGATCGGCCCATACACGCTGCTTGGAGCGCAATTCTCGCCGGCCGAAATCTTCGCATAACGGTCGGACTCACAAGATATATACGCCATTCGCACATGGCATCGTGCACGTTTTCTACCTTGTGAATCGCCGAGAGCACACCACCGACTTGGCGCCGGAGTGTCTTTGCAGTACCACCCGAGGTGCTCAACGCGCGAAGCCGGGACCGGTCCTTTCAACCTCTCAACGACCGGCCCATTAGACGAAGCAACAAACACTTCAACTCTTCATTGGTCAAGGTACGATCAATTGGCGACCACAGTGGGAGGCCCGAGCGCTATCCTACCTCATTCATGGCTCCACGCGACCGGCCCCAGACGCGGGCCTCTTCCCGACTCAGCCCCTCCGGGCAACATCCTCGGCGGCAGACTCCGGAGGGCGTAGCCGTTACAATCAACGAATCTCAAGGACATCCACGACAAGAGCCTTCAGTCCACAACGGTCGTGGACCGGTCATTCAACAGATTCAGCCGCCCGTTCTCTCAACCGATTTCACGCCCGAAGTGATTGAAGCGCGATTCATGAACCATTGCCAGAACATGTCGCTCAGGCCATCCTTCAAGTGCTGCAAAACAAGAATCAAGTGATCGCAGACCGAGACGCGCTCATCTCTCATGACGAGAGGTTCGGTTCGGTCGCGCCCACGGCGGAAGGCGGAGAACCTTACGCTCGTCGCCGGCCCGCCAAGACACCGCTCCTCCTCGAAGGAGCATCTCTCGCCGAGAGAGCACTACCCATCGCTCTCAGAAGAAGAAGAAGCGGGCACACGGACGCTTCGGCAGAACGCAGCGTGAAGACGCCGCTCGATGTCCTATGACTATGAAGATTCTAGCTACCGAGTCGACGACACCGGCCGCCGCTCACCACAGTACTCCTCCAACGAGTCGTCCGGTCACGCGTCGGTCGAGAAGCGATCTTGGGATTCTCGTGAAGAGTGGAAGATTACGAGAGATGGAAGAATTAGGGGCGTTTCGCGATCGGCCAAGGAGAGGCCAAAGCGGCGACCCGTAAGGCCTCCACCACTTCCACCAACCGCCCGTCCGAGGATTTTATGGAATGCCGCAACGCGAGGCATGCCTCGCAATGCAACCCTTTGGGTCGAACGGCATTCGAGCGAGCACGCCCGTTCTCCGGGAGATCAGCGTTACAAAATTCCGAGAGATCTCCGCAAGCCGCCCAATCTCAACAAGTTTGTGGCCGGGGATCCGCACAAGCATCTTCGTATTTTAATAATTACCGCTTCTTTATGCAGAGTTGGGGACCGACCATGAAGTGCAGACTCTTTCCACAGTCGCTCGAGGAACGAGCACTGGAGTGGTGGGGGAGCCTACCGCCCAACACCATCTCGTCTTGGGACGGCCTGGTTAGAACATTCTTGGCCAACTACACGGCCAACAGATGCCTAAAGCGGCATGAAGAGCACTTGGATACGATTATCCAAGAGGACAACGAATCATTGAGACAGTACATAGAGCGATTCAACGCCGAGGCCGAGCAGTGCGCGCGACCGGCAGATAGAGACAAGCTGAAGTATCTCAAGCGTGGGATCAGACCGGACCACAGCTTTGCAAAAGAGTTCGGCCTAAATCGTTACATGGATCTGACCATGTTCCTACAAAGGGCCAACGATCATATGGCCTATGAAGAAGCACTATTCGCTAGAAAGGTTGCGTCGCGCGCGCCGAGAGAAGAAGCGAGGACAAGTCACTTGAAGAACAAGGCGATCCTCGTGATAATAGAAACGTACTAACGATCTATGAATAAATGTCGCGGCGCTCTTTTCCGAACTGGGTTTTTACCGAGGCCCGACCTTTAAAAGTCGTACTTTGTAATCTATTTCGCATGCAAGAATGTATGATTGGTAGCTCGCCGTGCGAGTAGCAGCAGAACAGCGTAGGCCCCGAGCGGTCTACAATCGAGTGCCATCGAAATGGCCCAAGGGTCAGAAAGACCCACCAACAGAGTAGCCCCGAAGCGGTCTACACATCGAGAGCCCCGAGCGGTCTACAATCGAGTGCCATCGAAGTGGCCAAGCGGTCGAAGGACCCACCAACAAGTGTAGGCCCCGAGCGGTCTACAATCGAGCGCCATCGAAGTGGCCCAAGGGTCAGAAGGACCCACAAACAGCGTAGGCCCCGAGCGGTCTACAATCGAGTGCCATCGAAATGGCCCAAGGGTCGGAAGGACCCACAAACAGTAGAGGCCCGAAGCGTCTACAATCGAGCGCCATCGAAGTGGCCCAAGGGTCGAAGGACCACAAACAACAGAGCCCCGAGCGGTCTACAATCGAGCGCCATCGAAATGGCCCAAAGGTCGAAGGACCCACAAAAAGAGTAGCCCGAGCGGTCTACAATCGAGTGCCATCGAAATGGCCTGGGCGGTCGAAGGACCCAAAGCAACAAGTGTAGGCCCCGAGCGGTCTACAATCGAGCGCCATCGAAATGGCCCAAGCGGTCGAAGGACCCACCACCAAGTGTAGGCCCCGAGCGGTCCACAATCAGCGCCACCGAAGTTGGCCCAATCGGCGCCATCGAAGTTGGCCCAATCGAATGTCACCGCATTGACCACGCCAAGTGCCACCGAAGTTGGCACAACCATCAGTGTCATCGAATGATCGAGGTCGAGCAATGACCCAATAACGAGCATTGACTGCCGAACACGGCCGGAAGAGACCGACTACAACTATCGCAAGCATGAATGGCAGCGACCACATGCACTCAGTGGCAGCGACCACACCTCGGCAGTGGCAGCGACCACCCGCCGACTTAGCGTGGTAGCAACCACACACTTCAAGAGATGGAGACCAATTGCGCAATGCAACCCGGCCGCTTACAACACGACACGGGGGCAGCGATTCAAGCCTCAACCCGCTCTTAAGCGACCTAGGCTTGGGGGGCAACTGTTCCTGGGTGTATTAGCAAATACGAGGATCGCCAGCAAGAATTGGACTCGCGGCCCAGCCCATCTCGATCGGCCCATACACGCTGCTTGGAGCGCAATTCTCGCCGGCCGAAATCTTCGCATAACGGTCGGACCTCACAGTATATATACGCCATTCGCACATGGCATCAGGTACGTTTTTCTACCTTGTGAATCCTGCCCGAGAGCACACCACTGACTTGAGCGTCGGAGTGTCTTTGCAGGTACCACCCGAGGTGCTCAACGCGTGAAGCCAGGACCGGTCCTTTCAACCCTCTCAACGACCGGCCCATTAGACGAAGCAACAAACACTTCAACTCTTCATTGGTCAAGGTACGATCACCTGTAGACAAGCGTGACAGGGTGATAAGACTGACACATGGCAGAGAAATTTTTTAACTTATTAAGTTTTATTGTTTTTTTTACATGTTTGTTAAAAGATGAAAGTGAAGATTGAAGTTGTAGTAGAAGGAAGGTAGTTCTTAGTTTGAAAAAACAGCAAAGAAGGCGAATCTGTTTGAGAATGTTTTTGAAATTTTCAGAAGAAAGTGAGGATTAAGGAGATCTGATTTCATTAGTTGAAGGTATGAAAATTTTTGTGCTGTAATTATAGTTATAATGTTGCATTAACTTAGAAAATTAGTAAGTTCTAGTTCGAAAATGTGATTTGGTTTGTAGAGTAATAATTTTTTTTGATTATTCGTTGAAATAAGTTTCAGAACGATGTTGTTTGAAAAGGAAATAGAAAAGAAGGTTTGAAATGAAATTTGTATTTAGTGTTAATTTTTTTTTTGAAAATTAGAAAAATTTGTCCTTAAATTTATTAATTTGGTTAGTTATTTACATATGATTAGTGATATTGAGTTGTTGTGTTAGTTGAGAGGTTGAAGATATTACACAGAGGATGGGTTATCTAGTCAAAGAGATGAAATTTATTTGCATTGTTTTTTGATTTTGATAGAATGGCAACCGAAGGTTCTTGTGGTTCACGTGAAGTTGTTGGTGGTTACTTGTGTGCTACTAATGCCGATGAGGAGAGTAAGAACGATGACACAGAGGTAAATGAGATGAATGTGTGTATTTAAAGTAGTTAATTATGGATTGTTTATAAGTGTTTAGTGTTGATATATGTTTTCTTTATGTTTGAATGAATGTGTTAGATTGTGTATTATGGTTCTTCATCAGAAGATGTTGAAATTAATAAGGAAGATGTGGTTTGTGAATTTGGCAGTAAAGGTGTAGGTGAAGGTGAAGTTAATTTGAGACGAAAAAGTGTGGTGAATAATCTAGAGGATTTGTTGGGTATTAAATTTGAAGATGTTAGTGCTGAGCAATTAACAAAGTATCACTTCTCTGATCTTAATATCGCTTTCATGTTTTACAATCAGTATGCTAGTAAACATGGATTTGCTGCCAGGAAGTGTAGGATATTTAGGAATCGTGATGGTGAGATACTACAGCAGACATTTGTTTGCCATCGACAAGGACTTAGAGTTGAAAGAAGCAGTACGAGTGGCGTAAAAAAGCGAGCATCAAGGCCGAACTCACGTTGTGGGTGCGAAGCAAAAGTCCAAGTACATTTGGAATCAAACAGTGGGAGGTGGTACATTAAAAAACTGTACGATGTACACAATCATTCACTTTTAGATGACAATTTCAAAGGGATGCTACCGGCACACATGAAGATGAGTGAGTATGACAAATATCAAATGATGATGATGAATGATGTTGGTATTAAGACCTCCCATATCTATGGTTATGTTGCAGAACAGTCAGGAGGTTTTGACAAACTTGGTTATTTGAAGCGAGACATGTATAATGAGCAAGTTAAACATAGAAGAACAAATTATTCAGATGCAAAGGCAGCAATGGATTATTTGGACAATATGTGCTTACATGATAGTAATATGTTTATGAGGCATTGTTGCGCTTGTGTAATAGTGTGGTTTTTTCGCAATTATAGTGCAAGTATACACATCGTACAAGTAATAGAGTGGTTTTAAGTAAGAGATCGTTCCCACGAGGATTGGTATACTTCTCAAAGTTCAAGATCAAAGCACAAGAGAATCAAGTAACAAATCGGCAATAAGAGTTGGTTTTAAAGCTAAAGATGTAATCAAAACAAGTAAACAAAAGTTGGTTGTGAATATGGATGAGAGGTGAGTTGAGTTGTTGCATGCAGAATAAATCCTTTCTAGTCAGACGTTATAACGTTTACACGTTATAACGTTCAAATGTTATTTTGTATAGACGTGGCCACGTTTGAACGCTGTTGCAAAAGAGCTATGCTTTTCAGCACAAAACGTCAGAGTTTCAAGTATAAGAGGTCCTATGTCTAGGTTCTAAATAGGCCCACTCCTGTATTTTAAGCACCCACATCAATGTTCTATGAACTATTATCCGTTCTATGTCTAGACTTAGATAAAAATGCCTAAATGTCTTTAGTGCACCTTTTCGTTCATATAAATCTTTGAGTTCTTTTCATAGACCATGTCTTTAAGAGGCCAACCTCAAAACAAGTTTGGAAATATTTTCACACAAAGATTTAAAACATGCAACGCCAATACTTTATAACATTAACTAGAAATTCATTATAAGCACAACAACAACTCAACTACAAAGTGTTTAGCTCATGCTGAGCATCTTTACAGAATGATAAGGATTTAGAATCCAAATACCATACATTACAGAAAAGAAACTAAGTGCAAAAGATACACCTAAGTAGCTCTTCAGCATGTACGCTGTATAGACGTTACAACGTCTGAGCCTTACAGCAATGCAGAAAATAAAACAAGTTCAGATAAGCAAAATATAGAAGTCTGTTTCCAGATCTTCTTTACAAAACTACTACGAATTTAATGGAGGATGGTGAAAGGATGAAGATGAAGTGTATGAAAATGGTTCTGAGTGGGTGAGTGTCTCGGTGCCTTGAGAGAGAAGTCGAGCCTTCAATAAATAGCCTCCTTGCTCACGTGTGGCTGATGTCACTTGCCCACCTACCGGTCTGTTTCTCTCTTACGCTCGACAGCATTCGCGTGCACTGATTGTATCCGCGCGTCAGTTTATGGGGAATAGAAGATCTTCTGACTTTTGTATCTTTGACCATCATTACTAGCGCGCCAAAATGAAGATCTTTCACCCTTGCTCTGCTGCACTTCTATAGGCGTGGTGAGGACGTGGTAACGTTTCAAAGACTATTTCCCCGCACAAGCACAAAAAGCATCAAAACGCTCTCGAGGGCACCACTTGGTGCCTAAATGCCTGATTTATCTAGTTAAACTCTTATTCACTAAAAACTCAGAAATTAACATAAAACTAATTAATTATCCTTGTATTGCTAGAGAACTTGCGTGATTTATTCTTTGAATGAGAATAAATAACTCATATAAATATGAGTTATCACACCCCCAAATAAATAAGTCAAAACACACATCTAACAGATGTACATGAAATCAACTACACTAGCAAGTTATTTTCTACTTAGCCAGCAGATCAAAAGTTCATTCTCAAGGGGCTAATTCTTCACACACTTACACACCAATGCATAATTAAATTCCAGATTCATTAAAGCTCAAGTGAGTGTGTGATCTCTGCATTTAATTCTTCCTCTAGCTAGTTCAGAAATTACTTTAGCTTATGAAAGAGTGGTTTCCAAATGGTGACAGCAAAACATCTTTCAAAACAAAGATTAGGCTAACATTTTCACTTAAGACATGGGGGTTCCTTTGAAGCATGACAAAGGGTCTTAATTGGGTGCTAGGACTGGGTTAGTGCAACTCAATTACTGACTCACACACGCAAAAGACTTGTAACCCCCTCTTTACTGAGCACTCTCTTTTATTTGCTTCATTTTGGAGTTTTTTTTTTTTTTTCATTTATTTGGAGTGCTCAGCATTTGTTTCATGGTATTACAGGGAACACAAAATACATGTGGATTTTCCACTTATTTGTAACAACACACTCTTTTTGGTCTTTTTGGGAATAGACGTTACCACGTTTATGGGTGAGACATTGCAACGTCTGTTTATACAACACAACACACACGGCATACGTTATAACGTTACGGGTAGACGTTACAACGTTGCACTCACACCACACCTGCACTAACCATCCTACAGTCTTTGCACACAGCCTTAGTACAACTTGATTTACCCCCAAACTTAGCTTCTACTGCTACTCTCAGTTTTTAATCAAGTTTCATTCTCACCATAGTTCACCAAAACTAGCTTCAACACAAAATATTCCCTAGCTAACTAGATTCTTTCTTAAAACAGAGTTTGTGTAGGAGCAGCAATCAATTCTTTCCATCTAATCATGCATAGGCTACTCGCACATTTTCACTATCTTTTAGCCCAAAGAGAATTATTTTCATGCTTGACAGAGTAAGAACAAAAATTTGCTTTTGAATTTGATTTCATGTACAACACAGAAACTTAAAAACATTGAGATTCTCCCCCCCACACTTAAAGTTGAGCAGTGTCCCCACTTCTCAAAGATAAACAACATGATTTTTTTTTTTTTTAACATAAGGGGGGATTAATGAAACAGACATAAAACAGACACTACTAAAACTACAGCTAAAACTAAAAATTAAAACTACAACTACTGATGAAATTAATGGGGGACTTACTTTGTTTGCAAAGCACGGACACAGAGCCTTCCGCTGCATGCGGTGGGAACTCCTGACTGACCTTCTCCTTTCTTCTTATCCTTCTTCTCTTTCTTCACCTTCACTCCTCCTTGCTCGGTGGTGGTGGTTGTTGTTGTTTCATCAGATTCTTTCTCTTTTGAGCTTGCACCTACACTTGCACCAAAGAAAGACTTCGAGGCTTCAAAGCAATCCCTCTTTTGGCCTCCTCCCACATCTTCATTGCTAATTGGTTGGGTTGACATGCATTGGTTCGTTGGGGATCATCCGGGCTTTTTCCACCTCTCGGCTCTTTAGGCGTTGCCACGCCCGATGATGATCCTCCAATTCCAAAGAATCGCACCACTCGGGCTTGCTTCAACAGGTGCTCTGCTAGTTTCTGAGTGGCCTCCTCCATTGCTTGCTGCTTTACCTTTTCCAACGCAGCTTCTCGTTCATTGGTGACTTGCATTTCTGCAAGTTTGGATGCGGCCTCTTTTTCAGCAGACGTTGTAACGTCTGCAGGCAGTTCTTCAGCAATAGCAGGAAGGGTTTGTTCAGAAACACTAGTAGCAACAAATGCTGCACTAGTAGCAGTAGCAGGTTTCCCTGCAGCACCTTGACCTTTTCTTTTCACAGGAAGCTTTTGCCTTATTGTTGTGGGGGCTGCAACTTCCTCTTTATCTCCACTTCCTTGAGCTTGTTTTGACTCAGCAGCTAGCTCTTATCTTTTCTTCCTTCCAAAGGGATTGTATGTGAGTGCACTTTTCACTCGTGTTTTCTTAGGTGGGGAAATGGGTTGGGAATCTGGGTTGCTCCCTGTGTTTGTTGGCTCAGACGTCGCCACGTCTGGTTCTTGCACTTTCTGGGGTGATGGTTGCTTTTCAGGCTCAGGTTGGGGTGGGGGTGGTTGTGGTGTTGGTTGATCTTGAGCTTTGGATTGTGGAGTCTTAGGGGTGTTTTGGTCCTGGGTGGAGGGTTCTTGTGGTGAAGGTGGTGGTTGTGTGGCTTGTGGGGATGGTGGTTTGGATTTTGTTTGGGCTGGCTCTTTGTTTGCTTGATTTGTTGGGGGTTCACTTTCAGTCCTCTCACTTGAACTCCCTTTCTCCTCAGGGCTCTCCTCCTCTTCCTCCTCACTGATTACTTCCATGCTCACTTTTCTTGATTCATCTGCATCAAAATCAGAAATATCATCCAAATCATCAGAATTAAAATCCTCTTCACTACTTACCTTCTTTTGCCTCTTTGCTGGGCTCTTTCTCTTTGGAGGGCTTTTTGCTCGCTTGGCCCTTTCTTTCTTCACGGCTCTTCTTTGGATTGTAGATAGAGGCACATCATCATCATTTTCTTCCTGCATCCACCGCAAAGATGTGCTCTTCAATCACTTTCTTTCCCTTGGATACTTGGGCAAACACCTTCTTTTGCCACTCAAATTGTTCCTTGACAAATTTGACCAGGGAGTTCTGCCTCTCCTCCAGACGTTGCAACGTCTGCGCATCAACAGAACTTGAAGCTCCTGCAGATTTCACCCTAGGCTTGAATTTTGTTGAAAAGGGGCCTTGAGGCTGCTCCCTTAGTTCTGAGGCTTCAATCTCTACTACTGCCTCCATACACAAGTCAGTAATCATACATAGGAAATACAAGTACCCATCTTTCCTGTTCTTCCATTTGTTGAGCTCACGGTTGATTAACTTTCCAACCTCCACCTTGTCTCTTGACATGATTGCATCGATCACAATTAGTCTCTCTTTATCTACCCATGAGGTGTGAGAGGTAGGAATTAAGCAGTGCCTTATGAAATGGAACCAGGTGTTGGCTTCATCACATAGGTACCTCTTCATGATTTTGAATTCACTACCGTGCTCTCCACTCCTCTCCCTGCATAAAGACCTTCTACACACAGATCCTTTCCTTTATAGCTTCCATTTGATCCAGTCCATAAGTCTTTTGCTTGGTCTCCTGACCTTTCCGTAGTAACCTAGGCGAAATAATCGTTGATCACTCTTACTCCAAACTTTACCTCCTCGCCTCGCACCTTTGAAATAATGGACGACTCTCCTTCAGGCCTCTCAACGATTCCCTTGTAAAAATCGTGAACCAAAGTAGCAATGTATTCCTTTCTGTGCACCACAAATTTTTGCCAGCCCAACGCTGCGACGGTTGCGAGAAAATCAGGATTGGGGCTTTCTTGACTAAAGCCCCTTTTAGGAAGTAGGGCTTTCTTTTTGGATTGGTTAGGTGTTTCGGGGATAGGGGCTGAAGATGAACTTAGGTCAGCGTGTTTGCCTTTCCCAGAGGATTTGGTAGCAGATTGCTTCACTTTTGTCATGTTTGATTTTGCAGAAATGGTTTGGAAGGGAATGGGGGGTTTTTAGAAATTTTAGGTTTTTTGAGAAAGAGAGGGAAGATTTTTGGGTTCAGAGAGAGAGGGATTAGAAGGAGGTTGCAGGCGGTGGGATGATGGTGAATGGTTAAATTTTTATGGGGAAGTGGTTATGGGGAGTTGAGAAATGGTAGAGTGGAGTAATGGAGAAAAGTAACCGTTGATTAGACAAGTTAGGGAAGGGAGATGACGTCGTGGTGGGTTACCACGTTCGTGATGCGAGAGGGAAATCATTTCTGACACGTCATCACTTACGCCTTTGACTTAATTTAAACTCGCTCGATCGCCGCACGCCACGCCTACGTCTAGTGCATATTGAGACGTTACAACGTCTATCACCTTTTGCCTTTACTTCACTTCAACTGTTATTCCTGCAAAACAAAAATTAAAAAGGACACAAAAATTGTTTGTTAATTAAAAATTATTGGGTTGCCTCCCAAGAGCGCTTGCTTTAAGAGTCTTCAGCCAGACTTTTGCCCTTTTAATTCAAGAATTATTGAAGGACATTTGGATCTTGTCCTTTCCACATGCTCTCCATGATCTTCGCTTCACACGTTGGCCATTAACTTTGAACATGGTGTTTGTCTTTTCATCAAAGAGGTCCACAGCACCATGAGGATAGATTTTCATTAATTTGAATGGACCTGACCACCTTGATTTTAGCTTGCCTGGGAACAACTTTAGCCTTGAATTAAATAACAACACCTGCTGTCCTTCTGCCAGCTCTCTCCTTTGTATTCTTTGATCATGCCACTTCTTTGTCTTTTCCTTGTACATTGCTGAGCTTTCATAGGCATGGTGTCTAAACTCTTCTAGCTCATTTAATTGCAATAACCTTGCCTCACCAGCCCTTGTATGATCCAAGTTTAGTTGCTTCAATGCCCAGTAAGCCTTGTGTTGGAGTTCAATTGGTAGGTGACAGGCCTTACCATAAACTAGCTTGTAAGGAGACATGCCCAATGGTGTTTTGTATCTTTGTCTGTAAGCCCAAAGTGCATCATCCAAGTGTCTCGACCACTCCTTTCTGTTGGGACCAACCATCTTCTCAAGTATTCTTTTGATCTCTCTGTTGGATATTTTCGTCAGCCCTTTGGTTTGGGGTGATAAGTCAGAGCAATTGCGTGTTTCACTCCATACTTAGCCAAGAGGTTCTCAATTAACTTATTGCAGAAATGAGAGCCCTCATCACTGATTATGGCTCTTGGAGTACCAAACCTTGTGAATATATTCTTTTTCAGGAACTTGCTCACTGATTTAGCTTCATTGTTTGGTAATGCCACTTGTTATACCCCAATTTTGTCCGTCTTCTTTTTTCTTGCTAGCGGCGTGTTTCGGAGTCGCGTGATTATGGGAAATATTAGTGTAGAGTCTCGGTTACCAACCCGAACCAATCTCGATCTCCCCGTTCAATTAAATCAAGATACCATTGTTTAAATTAAGCACGCACGCGAATGATCGATCTTTTCGCGCGTTCTTCAATTTAGTCTGCGTATTTGGGTTTAGCCATACGTAAGCAGGTCTACCTAAAGGCATTCTTTTTCTCAAAATTTGGTTTAAATTCAGACTTAATAATGCGATTCCAAGTTAATTTTAGGGTTTTTTAGTTAACGCGCCCATTTCTTTTATTTTTGGTCTAGTTTTAGCGTTTGTCGAGTCCGGCCCGTTATCGTCTTTGTATTTGGCTTGACTCCATTTTCTTATTACTTTTATTCTTATTTTGTTTATTTAATTCATTTAAGCATATATACAATCCAAAAATGTCAAAAATTCTATTTAGTTTAATTTCTGAGTTTAAAAGTATTTAAGAGTCCAAAAACATCAAAAATAATTCTACTTAGTTTAAACTACAAATTAGAAGCACTTAAGAATCAAATAAGTCCAAAAATACTAAAATAAATAAATACTAAAAATGCAAAAAAAACAAATCCGAAAATACAAAGATAAATAGCAAATCGGGGTTTCAAGCAAAGATTCCAAGTCACTCATAGTGCTATTGGGCTTGGGTTCCAACCTGAAATAGAGTAAAAGCCTGGTTAAAAATAATAAATGCTAAAACCTAATTTCTACCTATAAATAAGCGGCTAGCCTAGAGTCTAAAACATACAGAAAAAAGGCAGGAAACTACTGCTAAAAGCACCCAAAAAAATAGGATTTGAGTTTCTCATCGAAACCCTAGTCACACAAATACAGTTCTTTTCTGAGATTCGAAAAGGAATTGAGGTAGAAGCGATGAGTGATGAGGATTCAAGAAGCAAATACACAAGTACAAAGAAGATTAAAAAAATGACATACTAGGAGGCCAATCTGAAACTGGAGTAAAGGTTGGTCCCTCTAAAAACAACTAACAGCTAGGAATAAAATAGTTACGTGAACTAATTTATGTTTTCAGTAATAACTCAGGATATAAGTTAGTTTATATACGTTTTATCATGTGAATAAGTATTGCCATGAACATGAAATCAGTCAATAGATCAAAGGGTGAATTCTGGACACTATTTTTTTGTTGTTGAAAACTAAAACTGAATGATAGACATCATATAGTTGCGAATCAGGTCACAAAATTAGAGGGAAGAACATATTAAAGTGCAAAAACCCAAGAATAGTTTAGGATTTAAAACATGGTAAGTTTGTAGTTTTAATTAAATTAGAGACAGCATCAGAGTAGGAGAGATCAGAACCAGGGAACAAAAAAAAAACAAAAAAACTCACCTCTGTCCAGCGCCGGCGACCTTCCGGTCGTCTTCTCCGGCGAGTTCCACCATGAACTCCGGCGAGACCCCATAACCAGCCCCAAAACCGTCGGAATCAGCACGAAATCACCACCAAACCACCAAAACCGAGGCTTCTTTCAACCAGCCACCACCAAAACGCCGGCGCTTGCTTTCCCTCCGACGACGTCTCCCATCCCCACGTCGTGACTCGTCGCTCGAAACCACCTGTGGAAGCTTCGGCTTCCTCTCCCCTTCCCAGAAACCGGCGACACCTTCGCCTTTCAGTGCCGTTTCGCCGTAGAAACCGGCGGGGTTCTCGCAGGGAATATCACTCCCCCCTCTGCGGCGCCGAAAATGGAGGGAGTAGCTTGAAATTGATCTAGGGTTTCTGTTTTAAGCTTATATAATTGTCCTCTTATTTTTTATTTTTTTGTTACGTTCAGATTGTTAGTCACACCCACTTAATCACGCGCACACCTCCCCCCACTTAAGCCCAGTTTCGCATTCTGGGCTCCCAGATACGAACTGGGCTTTCCTCTTTGCACCCCTTATTAATTATACAACACCCTGCTATTAATAAAAACCCAAATTTACAATCTGCACCCCCTGTTCCAGTTTTTAATTCTTTTCCAACTCAAACGTAAATAATTTTTCTCGCGAAATTAAATAAATGGCTAAGTCGGTTGTACAACCGGGTTAGTCATTATTTTAGGGCCAATGAGCTGTACAGTTCAGTAACCCTGAAGACTTAATAAATACGAATAAACTACTTTTCTAAAAATAAACGGCTAAGTCGGTTGTACAACCGGGTTAGTCATTATTTTAAGGGCCAATGAGTTTGCATGATTCAAGAACCACGAAAACTTAATAAATACGAATAGACTATTTTTCCTAAAAATAGGGGATTAAGTCGGTTGTACAACCGGGTTAGTCAGCGTTCTAGAATTAATGGGCTGTACAGTTCAGGAGTTCTAGAATATCTATTCTAAAACTGACTCACCTCACACCAAACCAATTTCTTTCAAAAAAAACTCGAAAATCATTTTCAAAAAGTAGGGGACTAAGTCGGTTGTACAATCGGGTTAGTCAGTGTCCTAGGAATCGAGTGAGTCACATGCAGTTCAAGGAATCCTAGGACCCCTACACTAAAAAACACCAACCAACAAACCTTTTTTCAGGAAGAACTACGTAGCTTTGATTCCTCCATTGCATTTGGAGGTACGTAGGAGCAAGACTCAACTCTTGTCAAGCACTAAAAACCAAAATTTAAATAAGTCTTTTTCTACAAATAAAAAGGGTAATAATTAGATAAATCTTAATTAATTAGACAATGGATGTCGTGGGGTGCTAATACCTTCCCCACACATAACGACTCCCGAACCCTAACAATGCCTTGTCCTAAAACCAAAAGGGATTTTCCGAATTTGCCCTTAAACTAAAATTTGGTGGCGGCTTCCTAAGAACCTTTCGAAGAATCCTTTCCCGGATTTTTCGGTCGCTACAGCTGGCGACTTCACTGGGGACTTATCTTTTTAGAGAGTCAAAACCTAGTCTAATTATTTAGGATTAATTTAATTTTTACCCTTCCTTTATTTTTTTATTTTATTTTTCGCATCTTATACTTTTATGTGATTTATGAACCCTAGGATAGAAGACGATATTTGTATATGTGTTTGTTTGTCCATTTGCATTTGACTTTTGGGTTGTTTTTAAATTGCTCCTACACACACTTCACAATTACACTTCTGCACACACATGTGAGAAAAGTCCTCTACCCGGACTCGAGCATAAACCTAAGTTAGAACGAGATTGCGTAGTGATGGCCTGCGGGACGTACGTCTCGTTGGGTGGTCATGAAAATCTCACCTAGAGTTTGATTCCTTTTGAGGATGCTATCCCTCCTAATAGCTTGCCTATTGTTGGGGTCGGTGTTCTTGACTGGGGTCCTTGGCTCTAGGAACCATGTGTAGGATTCTTTAGAACCATCCTTGTGAGGTCCACTATAAAAGAAACCTTAGACCCACTCCATAGGATACCTTTCTAGGGTCACAAAGGAGCTTTATACCTTTGCATTCAAACAAATATTTATGCATACTGTCTTTTATCAAAAAAATCAAAAACAACCAAAAATCATTTTTTTACTACTTTTTTAGAAAATATACCCTATGCATACAACAAATAAACATCTACTGTTGCATGCACTTTTATGACCGTCAGGGAATTTAAATCTTTACCTTGGAGAGAAGCCGTGCACGCTGAAGTCAAAATTAAATTTTGTACTTTACTCTCCAATGAAAAGTTTATAATTCCCCGACATGACGAATAAAATCATATATTCATACATCACATTCGCATTTCACATACATTCATTCGTTCATTCGCATTTTCATTTCACGCGCATTCATTCATTTGCATACTTACATCATGCATTATAAAAGCAAAAAAACATAATTTTGAGAGAAAGATTGTGATGAGAGGTGAAGCATTCTTGTGAGATAAATAATTATTTTTGAAAAAGTTTAGTCATACTTCGTTGCAAGCTCAAGGTGTTTCAAGTCACTCCGTTTTTCAAATTTTTAGCTTGCTCACATTTTTTAACCAAACGTTGCATCTCTTCCATCCCATGATAAATGACCGAAATGCCCATAAAAAAAATTCTATCATGTTTTAAATGTTAACTCTCTGCGAAGCATTTGTGTAGTGACTTGGGTAACATGTGTGTTCATATTTGTCTGAGTCAGTTAGCGTCCCTACCTTACCATCATCCCCTGTCAAAGTCTAATCCCATCCCGACCACCCATAAGGTACATACTCCCCACATCAGTACATAGTTGACGTTTCTGGTTGGTTCCCCTAGTGAAATAACACTTTAGGCCCTCCATACTGGGGCAAATGTGTGATCTCTAAAAAACTTTGCCAACGTTGTATTCCCTTGGTGCAAGTCCTTTACAAAAAAAAAAATTCAAAAAGGCCCGTTAGGTCGAAAGCTCGTAAGAGCGGCCTAAGCAAAAATTAGGGCATATAAAAAAAGGAGGAATAAAGAAAAAGAGCAAATCTATAAAAGTAAATAAATTATTGTCCTTAAGTTAATTTTCGAGAAAACGAGCAATCATGATTTGAAATGAAGTTTGACCATCTTCCCATACCCTCGAAGAAAAAACCCCGTGCTACCCACCTTAAGCCAAAATCTAAAAACCTTTCAATCACCCTAGACAAGGATCAATTCCACATCAAAAGCTCGAAAGAAAGAAAAGAAAAATCAAAATCAAAAAAGAAAGTGAAATAAAAAAAGAGGATCGAAAAACCACGAAAAAGCAAAAGTGGTACAATTATGAGCTGATACTCCTCGCCATTAAATGCATAAGAGATCCTTGTCTGAACAAACCCCCAAACACTTCCCTTGTCCTCAATATCCTATCCTTCATAAACCCTTGGCCAAGTCACATCCCTAAACAAGTCTATCCTACCATGAGACACATCAATTACTGTCTCAATAGACCCTCAAACACTACCTTGAGCCCAATTATCATTTCCTTCATAAATCATCACCCATTAGCCAAGTTACTTCACCAAATCATTTGTCCCATCAATCATCAAACACTTCATTGAGCCTAATAACACCCTATTTCACAAACCATTAACCATTAGCCAAATCATACCGCTCAAAAAAAATCATCCATCCCATCAACCCCCAAACACTACCTTGAGCCCAATTATCATTTCCCTCATAAATTACTAAACCATCGGCCACATTCCGATCAATGACCGATTGCTGTTGTTTTCTCAAAGTTTTAATCTTAGGACAAATAAGTTTATTTATTTACAATATGTTTGCTCAAAAAAAATATATATCTCAAAAACAAAAAAAAAACAAAAAAAACTCTCAAATAAAGAGAAAAATCAAAGGACTTGCACCCCAAAGATTCATTCAAGTTCTGTCGACATCAAGACAAGGTTTAGTGATCACCAAGTGGTGTTGTCATCATAGCGAAAACTCAAGACTATCATAGTCTGGGAATCATTTTATAGAGAACCAAAAGTTTATACTAGAATCGTCATCGATATCCTAGAGTGGGGCATCCCTTTCACCATCTATTCCATTTGAACTTGGGGAAATTTGTACAGTGTCCATCCCATATCATACCCAGCCTATACCAGACCAACTCGAAAAACCCATAGCCCTAACTCTGTCACCTTTCCCAATCTCACTAAAGCCAACCATTCGAAATACCATTCCAAGTGGGGCAATTCCGTCGCTCTTCACTCCACCTTCAAATGGGAAAATTCACCTTACACCCATCTCATCCCCTTGCCATATTCACAGCCAAAAAACCATACCGGGGCAATTTCTCAACTCACTATCCTAAATGTTTCTACTCTAGTCGGGGCAATCTTGTCCTTACCATAATTAGGGAAACATCAAACTCTATGGGTTGAGACAACATCTCCTACTCGCCACCTTTCATTCCAGAGCCAATGCATTCCCAACTCATCATCTTCTACACCCCTAGCTTGTCACCACTAGACAGGGGCAGACACTCACCGTCATCAAAACTAAATGGGGCGATCCTACATTCCTTGGCTTGGGAAAACCTACCTTTCATGACCTTGACAAAGACCGGTCGGTCATTCACCCCTTCATGTGCCACAAATGCCCACACCCTAGGTCTTTAGAACCCCAAGTTAATCGACTCATTCATCTATATTCGCACTACTATACATCTTCACAAAACAATGTTTCGGAGAGAGAAAACACAAGTTGATCATATGATGTTGGAAATCACCTATCTAGCCTGTGTGGGCCAAAACTTCGGTCATCATGGGGCATCAAAATGAAAGAGAAAAATGAGCGAGCTTGCAAATACTTTTTCACATCGATTAAATCAGTAAATAACAACATTGAGATTGTCGAAGTATTGAATCAAAACTATTTTTTTCAAAGAATGATCAATATTCACCTCTGCTTCTCGCATCTAAAGTCTCACATCTCATCATTACCAAAAATGTTTCTATACCCCAATCACTCATATCATATCATATCATATCATATCATATCATATCATATCATATCATATCATATCATATCATATCATATCATATCATATCATATCATATCATATCATATCATATCATATCATATCATATCATATCATATCATATCATATCATATCATATCATGTCATATCATATCATATCATATCATATCATCACCTCATGCACCATAGCATTTGCACCCGAGCATTTCATTTGCATCATATTCACATTCGGCAAAAAAAAAAAACGCAATAAGCAAAAAGAGAAAAAGGAAAAAGTCATTCCACATCCTACCAGACACCAATCATTGCTTGCACCATTAATTGCTTCATCAAACGTAGATTGGTTTTCCCTTTCTCGGTAGATGCATTTGTTAGGTGTGCTCGGAAAAACACGATCAGTGTTAGTCCCTATTTTGTTCCTCTATATCAAAGCTCTAATAGTTGATCCCGTATCGCATCACAGATCACCAAGTTGATCCCAGACCCCGAGTGGTCCTTCAGAGCACTACGCTCCTTCAGTGCCCTAAGTGGCCCAGGTCGCAAACGTCGGAGTCGAGCCCGGCGGACCTTCCAGACCCCGCGTGGTCCTTCAGACTAGTTGTGTCAGCCTAAGACACAGTGTACGTCCTTCATGGTCAACATATCAGTTCTAGACCTGATCTTGACCCATCATGGCCGCTCGAGTATAAAGGCCCCCTCGCACCGCTTAACTAGTACCGTAGCTAGTTGCGCTCCTTCGCACCACGATGGTCCTTCAATTAAGGCCTAAGCGGCCTTTCGGACCTTAAGTGGTCCTTCAGAGCCTTGTCGTCGCTCCTTGGACCACGAGTGGTCCTTGAGCCTTAGTGCTCCTTCAGTCCTTGTTGACCCTTCATTCAAATCTCGGTTGATGCGCCAAGTATTAACCACTCCCTCTTATCTCTCAAACCTTCCACTTCCCCCTTAAACGGACAAAATTAGCGTCTATCTTATCTTTATTCCTATTTCTACTACGAAAGTTCTAGAGCTCAAAGACTTTCTAGTAAAATATTAATAAAGAGGGCATTGTTATACCCCAATTTTGTCCGTCTTCTTTTTCTTGCTAGCGGCGTGTTTTGAGTCGCGTGATTATGGGAAATATTAGTGTAGAGTCTCGGTTACCAACCCGAACCAATCTCGATCTCCCCGTTCAATTAAATCAAGATACCATTGTTTAAATTAAGCACGCACGCGAATGATCGATCTTTTCGCGCGTTCTTCAATTTAGTCTGCGTATTTGGGTTTAGCCATACGTAAGCAGGTCTACCTAAAGGCATTCTTTTTCTCAAAATTTGGTTTAAATTCAGACTTAATAATGCGATTCCAAGTTAATTTTAGGGTTTTTTAGTTAACGCGCCCATTTCTTTTATTTTTGGTCTAGTTTTAGCGTTTGTCGAGTCCGGCCCGTTATCGTCTTTGTATTTGGCTTGACTCCATTTTCTTATTACTTTTATTCTTATTTTGTTTATTTAATTCATTTAAGCATATATACAATCCAAAAATGTCAAAAAATTCTATTTAGTTTAATTTACAGTTTAAAAGTATTTAAGAGTCCAAAAACATCAAAAATAATTCTACTTAGTTTAAAGTACAAATTAGAAGCACTTAAGAGTCAAATAAGTCCAAAAATACTAAAATAAATAAATACTAAAAATGCAAAAAAAACAAATCCGAAAATACAAAGATAAATAGCAAATCAGGGTTTCAAGCAAAGATTCCAAGTCGCTATACCGCTATTGGGCTTGGGTTCCAACCTGAAATAGAGTAAAAGCCTGGTTAAAAATAATAAATGCTAAAACCTAATTTCTACCTATAAATAAGCGGCTAGCCTAGAGTCTAAAACATACAGAAAAAAGGCAGGAAACTACTGCTAAAAGCACCCAAAAAAATAGGATTTGAGTTTCTCATCGAAACCCTAGTCACACAAATACAGTTCTTTTCTGAGATTCGAAAAGGAATTGAGGTAGAAGCAGTAGCAGTCAGGGATTCAAGAAGCAAATACACAAGTACAGCAGTTACAAACAGCAGCATACTAGGAGGCCAATCTGAAACTGGAGTAAAGGTTGGTCCCTCTAAAAACAACTAACAGCTAGGAATAAAATAGTTACGTGAACTAATTTATGTTTTCAGTAATAACTCAGGATATAAGTTAGTTTATATACGTTTTATCATGTGAATAAGTATTGCCATGAACATGAAATCAGTCAATAGATCAAAGGGTGAATTCTGGACACTATTTTTTTGTTGTTGAAAACTAAAACTGAATGATAGACATCATATAGTTGCGAATCAGGTCACAAAATTAGAGGGAAGAACATATTAAAGTGCAAAAACCCAAGAATAGTTTAGGATTTAAAACATGGTAAGTTTGTAGTTTTAATTAAATTAGAGACAGCATCAGAGTAGGAGAGATCAGAACCAGGGAACAAAAAAAAACAAAAACTCACCTCTGTCCAGCGCCGGCGACCTTCCGGTCGTCTTCTCCGGCGAGTTCCACCATGAACTCCGGCGAGACCCCATAACCAGCCCCAAAACCGTCGGAATCAGCACGAAATCACCACCAAACCACCAAAACCGAGGCTTCTTTCAACCAGCCACCACCAAAACGCCGGCGCTTGCTTTCCCTCCGACGACGTCTCCCATCCCCACGTCGTGACTCGTCGCTCGAAACCACACCGTGGAAGCTTGGCTTCCTCTCCCTTCCGTAAACCGCGACACCTTCGCCTTTTCGGTGCCGTTCGTTCGCCAGAGAACCCGCGGGGGGTTCTCGCAGGAATATCACTCCCCCCTCTTCGGCGCCGAAAATGGAGGGAGTAGCTTGAAATAGATCTAGGGTTTCTGTTTTAAGCTTATATAATTGTCCTCTTATTTTTTATTTTTTTGTTACGTTCAGATTGTTAGTCACACCCACTTAATCACGCGCACACCTCCCCCCACTTAAGCCCAGATTCGGGCTCCCCAGATACAAACTGGGCTTTCCTCTTTGCACCCCTTATTAATTATACAACACCCTGCTATTAATAAAAACCCAAATTTACAATCTGCACCCCCTGTTCCAGTTTTTAATTCTTTTCCAACTCAAACGTAAATAATTTTTCTCGCGAAATTAAATAAATGGCTAAGTCGGTTGTACAACCGGGTTAGTCATTATTTTAGGGCCAATGAGCTGTACAGTTCAGTAACCCTGAAGACTTAATAAATACGAATAAACTACTTTTCTAAAAATAAACGGCTAAGTCGGTTGTACAACCGGGTTAGTCATTATTTTGGGGCCAATGAGCTGTACAGTTCAGTAACCCTGAAAACTTAATAAATACGAATAGACTATTTTTCCTAAAAATAGGGGATTAAGTCGGTTTGTACAACAAGGGTTAGTCAGCGTTCTAGAATTAATGGGCTGTACAGTTCAGGAGTTCTAGAATATCTATTCTAAAACTGACTCACCTCACACCAAACCAATTTCTTTCAAAAAAAACTCGAAAATCATTTTCAAAAAGTAGGGGACTAAGTCGGTTGTACAATCGGGTTAGTCAGTGTCCTAGGAATCAGTGAGCTGTACAGTTCAAGGAATCCTAGGACCCCTACACTAAAAAACACCAACCAACAAACCTTTTTTCAGGAAGAACTACGTAGCTTTGATTCCTCCATTGCATCTGGAGGTACGTAGGAGCAAGACTCAACTCTTGTCAAGCACTAAAAACCAAAATTTAAATAAGTCTTTTTCTACAAATAAAAAGGGTAATAATTAGATAAATCTTAATTAATTAGACAATGGATGTCGTGGGGTGCTAATACCTTCCCCACACATAACGACTCCCGAACCCTAACAATGCCTTGTCCTAAAACCTAAAGGGATTTTCCGAATTTGCCCTTAAACTAAAATTTGGTGGCGGCTTCCTTTCGAACTTCGAAGAATCATTTCCCGGATTTTTCGGTCGCTACACCACTGCTTCAACCCACTTTGATACGTAATCCACAACTACCAGAATATATAGATTTCCCTGAGACATAGGAAATGATCCCATGAAATCCATTCCCCATACATCAAACAACTCAACTTCCAGAATGTTTGTGAGTGGCATCTCCTGTTTGTTTGATATATTTCCTGTTCTTTGGCACTTGTCACATCTTCTTACCAACTCATGTGCATCCTTGAATAGTGTTGGCGATGAGCTTTGATTGTAGGACCTTTGCGGTGCTCGTACCTCCAAAATGTCCACCATAAGGTGCTGAATGACATTGTTGCAGCACATGGAGTTGTTCTTCCTCAGCTAGACACCTTCTTAGTAACTGATCTGGACATAATTTGTACAAGTATGGCTCATCCCAGAAGTATTGCTTTATAGTGTGGAAGAACCTCTTCTTTTGTTGGTAGTTGAATCCTACAGGCACAATCTTGCTAACAAGAAAGTTAACTATATCAGCATACCATGGTGTAGTAGTATCAGACGTTATAACGTTTGACGAAAATGTCATAGACGTGGTAACGTCTTTAACTACTGAGGCTACTGACAATAGTCTCTCATCAGGGAATTTTTCTTTTATCTCTTCTTCACCTGTACCTGCATCAACATTCTCAAGCCTAGAAAGATGATCAGCAACTTGGTTCTCCACCATCTAATAAGCCTTGGCTTTGCATCTTTTTTTGAAATTAAATACTTAATGGCTGAATGATCAGTAAAAACAATAACTTTTGCACCCACTAAGTAAGATCTAAACTTATCAAATGCAAACACAATGACCTAAAAAGCTCTTTTTCAGTCACAGTATAATTTAATTGGGCATCATCTAAGGTTATACTGGCATAATAAATAGAATGAAATTTTTTTCCATACCTTTGCCCCAATACAGCTCCTACAGCATAATCACTTGCATCACACATCAACTCAAATGGTTTAGACCAATCTGGAGTGACTATGATCGAGCGATCACCAAGGCGATCTTGATTTGTTGAAAGCCTCATGACATTGTTCATCAAAGTTGAAGAGCGTTGTCACGTTGCAACAATGCACACAAGGGTTTTGAAATTTTTGAGAAATCCTTGATAAATCTTCTGTAAAACCCCGCATGTCCTAAGAAACTTTGACTCCTTTGATAGTTGTTGGTGGAGGCGACATCAATAACATCAATCTTTGCTCTGTCCACCTCTAACCCTTTCTTTGATATTCTGTGCCCCAACACTATTCCTTCTTGTACCATGAAATGGCATTTTTCCCAATTTAGAACTAGGTTGGTTTCTTCACACCTTATTAAGACTCCTTCCAAATTATCCAGGCATGCCTTGTATGAATCTCCATAGACTGAGAAATCGTCCATAAAGACCTCTATGGAATTCTCAATGAAATCAGAAAATAAGGCCATCATGCACCTTTGAAATGTTGTAGGAGCATTGCACAACCCAAATGGCATCCTTCTGAAAGCAAAGGTGCCATAGGGACAAGTGAATGTTGTCTTTTCTTGATCTTCAGGTGCTATGGCTATCTGGTTGTAGCCTGAATAACCATCAAGGAAACAGTAGAAATCCTTGCCTGCGAGCCTGTCTAGCATCTGATCAATGAATGGAAGAGGGAAATGATCCTTCTTAGTTGCTTTGTTCAGCTTTCTATAATCCATGCATATCCTCCAGCCTGTTACTGTCCTTGTTGGAATTAACTCATTCTTCTCATTTGTTACCACAGTAACTCCTCCTTTCTTTGGCACACACTAATCGCTTGGACTTACCCAGAGCTATCACTAATAGGATAAATGATTCCTGCATCCAACCACTTAATGATTTCTTTCTTTACCACCTCCTTCATTATTGGGTTCAATCTCCTCTGCCCTTCAATGCTATTCTTGGCATTTTCCTCCAAGACAATTCTATGCATGCAGATTGTGGGACTGATACCTTTGATGTCTGCCATTTGCCAACCAATTGCTTTTTTATGTCTCTTCAGGGTAGTAATGAGATCATTTTCCTGCTCTTGGGTGAGCTTGGAAGAAATGATCACGGGTAAGGAATCATTTTCCTCTAAAAAGACATACTTTAAATGCTCAGGTAACACCTTTAGTTCCAAGGTAGGTGGCTCTTTGATGGAAGGCACATTCTTCTTAAGATTTGACTCCTCTTGCCCTAAAGATTCATACCTCTTTGTCCATGACTTTGGTGCAGGGGGCTCAGACGTGGCACGTCGCTGCACGCGACGTTACAACGTCTAGAGGAACAACTTCTTCTGCCAACAATTCTTGTATTTCATTGTTGCCCAGAATTTTCTCCAAATGATCATTATCCTTGTTGAATTGTTTTTGAACCATATGATCAATGGCAACCACATACGAACATTCCTCTGTGTTTGGATCTGGATATTTGAGTGCATTGAGGACGTTGAACTTGACTTCTTGGTCATTGACTCTCATGATTAATTCTCCTTTCGTACATCAATGATTGTCCTTCCAAAGAGCTAAGAATGGTCTCCCCGGAATGATGGGAACTTCTTTATCCGCATCAAAATCTAAAATAACAAAATCCACTTTGGAAACACAAACTTGTCAACTTTAATCAAAACATCCTCTAATATGCCTTCGAGGATAAACTCTACTTTTATCACCTAAAGTTAAACTTAAAGAAGTAGGTCCGCGGTTCCTATACCAAGTTTATCATAAATGGACTTGGGCATCAAGTTGATACTTGCTCCCAAGTCACACAAAGCTTTTCCAATGTAAAAATCTCCAATGGAGCATGGTATAGTGAAACCGCCGGGATCCTTGAGTTTTCTAGGAAGTTTATTACGCATAATTAAACTACATTCCTCGGTCAAAGCAACGATTTCAAACTCCCCTAGCCTTCTTCTTTTGGTGATGATGTCCTTCAGGAACTTGGCATAGTTTGGCATCTGCTGTAAAGCTTCAACCAAAGGAAGGTTGACGTGTAACTGCTTTAACATCTCCATGAACTTGCTGAACTGCTTGTCTTCATGAGCCTTCTTCAATCTTTGAGGGTATGGTGGAGGAGGATACTCAGGTACAAGCCTAAAGTACGATCTTGATTCTGGTTCAAAATTAGACGTCGAACGTCCGGCTTAGACATCACAATGTCTGGAGTATCTTTCACTCCACTTGAGCTTGCTTCTTTCCCTTTCTTTTTCTCTTTCTCTGGCACTTCTTTTTGCTTATCCTGTACTTCTTCTTCCACAGGCATAGTTGGTTCAGGATATTCAATACCACTTCTTAAAGAAATTGCATTTACCTGCCCATTTACCCCATTATTACCATTAGGGTTGGATGATGATGGTGTTTTCATTGTAGAAGGAAGAGATCCATTCGCGCTTTGAGAGAGAGTGAAGCTATCTGTCAATCTGATTTTCGAGTTTTGATTGAAGACTCATGAGTTTGCAAAGTTGTCTTACAATCACTTATGAAGCTTTTCATCATAGCCTCCAAATTCTTGTTGTTGTTATTCTGCATATACGCCTCTGTTGTTGTTGTTGAGGGGGAATCACGGAGGTATTGCGGGAAGCGATATTGCTTGGTATTCGGTGCATTGTTGTTTCTCCAATCGAAATTTGGGTGATTTCTCCAATTTGAATTGTAAGAGTTGGAATAGGGACCGTTTCCTTTGTTACGAGATACAAAGTTTACTGATCGAGGTTGTAAGGACACTCCTCATACACATGCCCTTCTTCACAATAAACACATACTATTCCACCGAGTGGGTAGGTTCAATCGCCGCAGCGATGATGCTTCGACGCGTGGCCACGTTTGAAGTACTCAAAGTTTTGATCATGTTGGTCGGGGTAGCCACTTGAGCGAAAAAAGCGATCCACTTCATTTATTTCATGCACACCGCCTTCTTTTTCCAGAGTAAATCTATCGGATGGCCAATGAGAGTTATGGGTGGTTATGTCATCAATGAGCTTGCATGCCTCAGAAAAGGACATGTTTAGAATGACACCACCTGATGAAGCATCAAGTATCAACCTGGTAGGCTGATCTAGACCATTATAAAACGTCTCCATTTGGATCACCACAGGAATGCCATGGTGTGGGCACATTCTCAGTAATTCTTTCCACCTCTCCCAAGCTTCAAATAGTGATTCCCCTTCCCTTTGTTTGAAGGAAGTGATATCATTTCTTAGTTTAGCATTCTTGTTAGGAGGGAAATACTTTGCAAGGAACTTTTCTGCTAGCTCATCCCAAGTATGAATTGAATTTGGCTCCAAAGAGGTCAACCAATTTTTAGCCTTATCCTTGAGTGAGTATGGGAAGAGCTTCAATCTAAAAGCATCCTCTGAGACTCCAGGGATGATAAAGTTGCTGCACACATCCAGAAATTGCCTTAGGTGAGAATATGGATTTTCTTGAGGGAAACCTCCAAATTGCCCTGCAGTTTGCAGCATTTGGAACATCATTGGCTTGAACTCAAAGTGACCAGTATGAAGGGTTGGTCTTGCAATGCCTGTTTGTAAATGAGCAGGGTTGAGCACGGCGTAGTCACACATAGGCCTGTCCCTGTCATTGACCATATCTTGTGGTCCTGCATTGATGAGTTGCTGCCTTTGGTAGTGTTCATCATCAACAACTATTGTCTCTGTATGAGTTTGTGGTCCACGACCTTGTCCTCTAACTCCTCTTGGTGTATGTCCACCTCTAGAACCAGTGTTATGTTCAGACATGGTTGGGTGTTGTTCTTGTTGTTGTTGCCTCCTTCTTAACCTTTGTTGTCTCCTTAGTTGTCTGAAGGTTCTTTCAGGTTCTGGATCAAACTCAGGTTCAGATTCACTCCTTGGTTCAGTTGAACTAGAGCTTGAGTTGGAACTAAGCATACGCACGTAACGCGTCTACTGCTCAAACACAGAAACAACAAACAACACAGTAAAATTCTTTCAACTTGTGTTCTAATACTTTGAACAATAAAAGTTACTACAATCCCCGGCAACGGCGCCAAAAACTTGTTGCGCTTGTGTAATAGTGTGGTTTTTTCGCAATTATAGTGCAAGTATACACATCGTACAAGTAATAGAGTGGTTTTAAGTAAGAGATCGTTCCCACGAGGATTGGTATACTTCTCAAAGTTCAAGATCAAAGCACAAGAGAATCAAGTAACAAATCGGCAATAAGAGTTGGTTTTAAAGCTAAAGATGTAATCAAAACAAGTAAACAAAAGTTGGTTGTGAATATGGATGAGAGGTGAGTTGAGTTGTTGCATGCAGAATAAATCCTTTCTAGTCAGACGTTATAACGTTTACACGTTATAACGTTCAAATGTTATTTTGTATAGACGTGGCCACGTTTGAACATTTGTTGTAAAAGAGCTATGCTTTTCAAAGACAAAACGCCGAGTTTCAAGTATAAGAGGTCCTATGTCTAGGTTCTAAATAGGCCCACTCCTGTATTTTAAGCACCCACAGCAATGTTCTATGAACTATTATCCGTTCTATGTCTAGACTTAGATAAAAATGCCTAAATGTCTTTAGTGCACCTTTTCGTTCATATAAATCTTTGAGTTCTTTTCATAGACCATGTCTGAACCTATGAATCTACCTATTTTAAGAGGCCAACCTCAAAACAAGTTTGGAAATATTTTCACACAAAGATTTAAAACATGCAACGCCAATACTTTATAACATTAACTAGAAATTCATTATAAGCACAACAACAACTCAACTACAAAGTGTTTAGCTCATGTTGAGCATCTTTACAGAATGATAAGGATTTAGAATCCAAATACCATACATTACAGAAAAGAAACTAAGTGCAAAAGATACACCTAAGTAGCTCTTCAGCATGTACGCTGTATAGACGTTACAACGTCTGAGCCTTACAACAATGCAGAAAATAAAACAAGTTCAGATAAGCAAAATATAGAAGTCTGTTTCCAGATCTTCTTTACAAAACTACTTCTGAATTTAATGGAGGGATGGTGAAAGGATGAAGATGAAGTGTATGAAAATGGTTCTGAGTGGGTGAGTGTCTCGGTGCCTTGAGAGAGAGCTGAGCCTTCAATAAATAGCCTCCTTGCTCACGTGTGGCTGATGTCACTTGCCCACCTACCAGGTCTGTTTCCTCTCTTCTGCCTGACACTGTTCCGTGCTACAGTGTATCCGCGCGTCAGTTTATGGGGAATAGAAGATCTTCTGACTTTTGTATCTTTGACCATCATTACTAGCGCGCCAAAATGAAGATCTTTCACCCTTGCTCTGCTGCACTTCTATAGACGTGGTGAGGGACGTGGTAACGTTCAGCACTATTTCCTGCACAAGCACAAAAAGCATCAAAACGCTCTCAAGGGCACCACTTGGTGCCTAAATGCACAGATTTATCTAGTTAAACTCTTATTCACTAAAAACTCAGAAATTAACATAAAACTAATTAATTATCCTTGTATTGCTAGAGAACTTGCGTGATTTATTCTTTGAATGAGAATAAATAACTCATATAAATATGAGTTATCAGGCATACAGTTAATGAAGAAGGTCATTTGCAGAAATTGTTTTGGTGTGATAGGATTAGTCTTATGGACTATGATCTGTTTTTGGGGATGTACTAGCGTTTGATGCAACATATAAAAAGGTTAAGTACTTGTGTCCGTTTGTAGTATTTTATGGTGTCAATCATCACAACCAGAGTATAGTATTTGCAGTTGTATTGTTGGAGATGAAACTGAAGAGACTTATATTTGGATGTTGGAACAATTTTTAGAAGCAATGGGTGGTAAAAGTCTTGTTTCTGTAATTACAGATGGTGACGGACAAATGAGAAAAGCCATTGCTAAAGTGTTTCCAAGAGCTCATCATCGTCTTTGTGCTTGGCACTTGATAAGGAATGCAACTACAAATTTGAAGAACTCACAGTTTGTATCGAAGTTTAAACATTTTATGTTCGGTGATATGTATGTTGTTGAGTTTAATCAGAAATGGGAAGAAATGCTTGTAGAGTTGGGTTTAGAGGAAAACGCGTGGGTACTTGAATTATATGAGAAGAGAAAAATGTGGGCCACCAGCTATATTAGAGGTAATTTTTTTGCTGGGTTTAGAACAACTTCAAGGTGTGAAGGCCTAAACTCGGAGTTTGGGAGGTATGTCTCTGTCCTTAGTAATTTGTTGGACTTTGTAAAGCATTTTTTTTGTTGGATTGAGTACATGAGATATAGAGAATTTGAAGCTGTTATGCATCATCATCATATGTTGAACCTGTGATGCAAACTCAATACCGTTGGCTTGAAAAATCAAGTGCAAGTGTTTTCACAAAAGAGATACATAATATTTTTAGACAAGTTCTTGAAAGGGCTTGCAACTGTTTTGTTGGTGGTAGCAGAAATGAAGGTTCCATATATTTGTATACTGTTTGTAGGTATGACAAAGAAGGTAAGCAATGGGAGGTCTCCTTTTGTGAGTTGAGTTTGGAATTTAAATATGGTTGCCTAAGATTTGAATTGTAACACCCTAAATGATTTAATTAATTATTTGATTAAATTATTTAAAGGGTTGCATTATTTAGTTATGTTAAATTATTAAAGTGTTGTTTTATTTTAATTGAAGGGAGTAGTAATCGGTAATTCCGGAGTGGTATGGAATGGCCCAAGAGCCCAAGCCCATTGACTTAGGCTCCTAGGCATTAGGGAGTGATGCAGTTCGCATCATTTGTGAAAGAAAGAAAGAAAGAAACGTAAGAAGAGAGAAAGGAAAAGAGAGAAGAGAAAAACGGCACTAAGAGGGAGAGAAGAAGGGAGAGTGGATCACACCTTGAGAAGAAGGAAAAGAAGGAGTCATTCTTTGTGGTTTTTTGCACGTGACTAAGTGAGAAGGACGTTTCTACAGTTAATTTAAGGTAAGGGGAGTCTCACTCTATAATAGAGGATATAATAGGTTGTATGTAGGTCATAGGGTCTTAATTTGATGATATTTGATTGTTGATTGAATTGTTGTTGAATTAAAATTGTGAATTGGGTGAAAATCGATTACATGCTAGTGTTAGGGTTTGGATTGTGTTGATTTGCGTTTTTGATCCATGATTGATGATTAAGACATGAAATTGAGAGTGTTAGTATGATCACAAATGTGTTTTTGGATTGTTGTTGATGATTGGGTTTGGGAAAAATTAGTTGATTTGGTTGTCTCGGACGATGTAGGTAATAGTGAGTTTAAAGAATCGATGGTTTTCCTCCAAAAATGAAACTTGAAATCGATTATGGGCTCTAAATAGAAGCCGTAAATCGATTTTCTTCTTTAAAAACAAAGCTAGAAATCGATTCATTCCTTTAGAAATGAAGGCAAGAATCGATTTCCCCTTTAGTAATGAAAGCAAGGAATCGATTCATTCCTTTAGAAATGAAGGCAAGAATCGATTTCCTCTTCAAAATAGAAGCAAGGAATCGATTCCTCTCTTTAGAAATGAAGCATTGAATCGATTTCCCTCTTTAAAATGAGAGCTATGAATCGATTCCTCTTTTGAAAACAAGTAGCTATGAATCGATTCCTCTTTTGAAAGTCTTAGGTGTCTTTGTAGTAGTCTCGATGGAGTTGTTTTAGTCCATAGGTGTTGTTGTAGTCCTGATGGAGTTGTTTTAGTCCTTAGAGGCTGTTGTAGTCCTGATGGAGTTGTTTTGGTCCTTTAAGTGCTGTTGTGGTCCTTGAGTGCTGGTTTGGTCCTCTAAGTGATGTTTTGGTCCTGGAAGTACAGTTTTGGTCCCTAAGTGCTATTTTAGTCCTTAGGGGATGTGTTGGTCATTGATGTACAGGTCTTGGTCCCTAATGTGACAGTTTGGTCCCTAGGTGACAGTTTGGTCCTAAGGGTGTGGTTTTGGTCCCTAGGTGACAGTTTGGTCCAAAAGGTGTTGTTTTGGTCCCTAAGTGCCAGTTTGATCCTAAAGGGTGGTTTAGGTCCCTGAGTGAGGTTTAGTCCTCTTATTGTGAATAGTCCTTGGGACTTAATTATGTTGAGCGAGATAATCGAGGTGACCGAGGATGCCATGGGGGCATGAGCCGGAGGGCCAGGCCATGGGGGCCATAAATGAGATTAACAATGAGGTAAGAGTTAGTGCGTGAATTGAGATATTGTAAATGTGTTTGTGTTGTATTCATGGAGTCTCATGCATACATTCTACGCTTGATCATGAGTTTATAAAGCGATTGTGTGGTGAGGCCGGCGAGTCATGAGGACTCAGTTGAGAATGAGACTGCCGGAGGGCAAATTGGAATGAGACTGCCGGAGGGCAAATGGTACCACATGCATAACTACATTGCATCCCTTTACATGAACACATGAATGTTATTGAGTGATGATTGGTATGATTTGATTGTGCTGTGAACTGTGACTGTATATATATTGCCTATTATCACTTTTATTATATAGTTCGAGACTCACCCTTTCTGTTGTTGTTTACCACATGTAGTCATGAGTGAGGGCTTGCTACCTTCACTACTCCCCGAGTCGGTCTGCTCTGATACGTAGCACCTAGGGGTTGGGGTTATGAACTTTAGTTGTTTTATTATGCTCATTGTTGAGCTTAAGAGTATTGTTTTGAGACTGCTGAGTACCATTATTGAGATGTAGTTTTATATTCCGCTGCATGATATGAGTTATTCCACGTTTTTGTTACGGTGTTATGTATTGATATTTTGTGATGAGCTGAACCGACTGTTTGAGTGTTTTTAAGAGAAGAGTGTAACGCTCCATTTAATGAGAAATAATTTTTATACTCTGATTTTGACTATAAAGTACCGGGTAGAAATGGGGTGTTACATTAGTGGTATCAGAGCAAAAGTTCGGTCTGTTCGACCAAGTGTGTCTGTTTGTCATGTTGTTTATGACAGTTAGGAGTCTTTAATTAGTTCTGAATGGTTGTTTATGCTGCAGTGCTAGGTTGACATGGCCAGAAGAGTTGATGCTGCACTTGCTGAGGTGTTGCAAGCCATAGCACAAGTTATGGGGACGCAGCAGAATACTGAGACCCGTAGTCTGGCAACATTCCAGAGAGAGAACCCCCTACCTTCAAGGGGAGGTACAACCCGGATGGTGCATTGACTTGGCTGAAGGAGATTGAGAGGATATTCAGGGGTGATTAGTCGTGACCGATGAGCGAGTAAAGTCGTGCACGACACACATACTTTATCGAAGAGGTCGATGACCGTGGCTAGAGACCGGTGAGAGGTTGGTCAGGTCGCGCAGAGGAGATCACTTGGCCGTGGTTCAAGGGAATTCTTGAGGAAGTATTTCCGAGGACGTTAGAGGTAAGAAAGATTTGGAATTCCTTGGTGAGCGCAGGGAGTATGTCTCATCGAGTATCCGCCAAGTTCACTGAGTGGCTAAGTTCTACCCCATTATGCCGAAAGGTCGGGCTGAATTCTCAAAGTGCATTAAAATTGAGAATGGACTGAGAGCTGATATCAAGCAGGCTGTAGGGTATCAAAAGATTAGAGTATTTCTTGATTTGGTAGATCTGCTGCAGATTTATGAGGAAGACAGAATGCCCGCTCTAGGGTCATGAGAGACCAGAGGGGGAAATTTCATAACAGGGGTAAGCCATATGAGACGTCTGCTGACAAGGGAAAACAGAGGTATGCGGGTAGTAACAAGTATGTTGGTGGAAGCAGGTCTGCTGAGGGTAGGAGGTATGCTGAGGGCAAGAAGCCAAGTGGGGGAGATGCCCCATCTGATGTTGTGTGTTTCAAGTGTGACAAGTCGGGTCACAAGAGCTTTGATTGTAAGTTAGAGGTGAAGAGATGCTTTAAGTGTGGGAAGAATGGTCACATGGCATCCGAGTGTGATCGCAAGGAAGCTGTGTGTTTCAACTGTGGTGAAGCTGGTCACTTTAGCTCCAAGTGCACCAAGCCAAAGAAAGAGAGGTCTACTGGGAGAGTATTTGCACTAGCAGGTTCAGAGGGACCCAATGATATCAGAGGTACATGTTTCATCTATGGTACACCTTTAGTTGCTATTATTGACACGGGTGCTACGCACTCTTTTATTGCTTTGTCTTTGGCTTTAAAAGTTGAATTTAGCGTTGTCTACTATGGAGAGAGGATGGTTATCGACACTCCACGGCGGTCCCAGAACTACTTCTCTAATGTGTGCTAGGTGTCCTCTCGCGCGGTCTTGGCGAGAGATTTTCGTTGATCTCGATTTGTTTGCCTTTGGGTGGGTTGGATGTGATTCTCGGGCATGGGTGGTTAGTAGATAACCATGTGCACATCAACTATTTCAACAAGTCTGTTAGTTTTCTTCTTCCCAAGAGGAAGAGTGCTTTTCTTTGTCACGAGCAATTGCGCGGGGTAATGAAAGAGGGTGGTCACTGTTTGCTTTGATGGCGCCCATGTCTCACGAGAACCAAGTTGTAGTTGATGGGTTGCGGTGGTGTGTGAGTTCCCAAGTGTTCCGGATGAGATTCCTAGTGTGCCACCGAGAGGAAGTTGAGTTCGGGATTGAGCTTGTGCTCGGTACTCAGGCCCGTGTCTATGGCAATCGCACAGGATGTCGGCTTCGAGTTGTGCGAATTGAAGAAGCGATTAGAGGAGCTTCTTGAGAAGAAATTTGTGAGGCCTAGTGTGTCACCATGGGGAGCTCCGGTTTTGTTAGTAAAGAAGAAGGATGGGAGTGCGCGTGCGTGCGTGGACTACGCATAACCGAACAAAGTAACTATCAAGAATAAGTATCCTCTTCCGAGGATAGATGATCTGATGGATCAGCTTGTGGGTGCTAAAGTGTTTAGCAAGATTGACTTGAGGTCAGGGTATCACCAGATTAAGGTGAAGGATGAAGACATCCAGAAAACAGCGTTCAGAACGAGGTATGGGCATTATGAGTACTCCGTAATGCCGTTTGGTGTCACAAATGCACCAGGGGTGTTTATGGAGTACATGAACCGAATCTTCCATAGCTATCTGGATCGGTTTGTGGTTGTTTTTATTGATGATATTCTGGTGTACTCAAAATCTGAGGAAGAGCATGCAGAGCACTTGAGGTTGGTGCTAGAGGTCTTGAAAGAGAAGAAGTTGTATGCCAAGTTGTCAAAGTGTGAGTTCTGGTTGCGTGAGGTGAGCTTCTTGGGTCACATTATTTCGGGTGATGGTATAGTCTGAGACCCAAACCAAGGTTGATGCAGTATTGCAGTGGGAGAGCCCAAAGTCTGTGACTGAGATCAGGAGTTTCTTGGGGTTGGCTGGTTACTACAGGAGGTTTATTGAAGGGTTCTCTAAGCTAGCCCTTCCATTGACTCAATTGACCTGTAAGGGAAGAGCCTTTGTGTGGGATGCAAAGTGTGAAGAGAGCTTCCAAGAGCTGAAGAGAAGGTTGACCACGTCTCCAGTGTTAGTGTTGCACTGTGCTGAGCAACCTTTTGTTGTGTGTCTTCGTGACGCCTCCAAGATGGGTTTGGGAGGTGTGTTGATGCAGATGGGAAGGTAGTTGCTTATGTGTCTCTAGCTTGAGAACGCATGAGAAGAACTATCCTACTCATGATTTAGAGTTGGCTGCTATTGTGTTTGTGCTGAAGATTTGGAGACACTATCTCTATGGTACCAGATTCAAAGTGTTCAGTGATCACAAGAGTCTGAAGTACTTGTTTGACCAGAAGGAGCTGAATATGAGGCAGAGGCGTTGGTTAGAGCTGCTAAAGGATTATGATTTCGGCTTGAACTATCACCCCGGCAAAGCTAATGTCGTGGCTGATGCTTTAGTCGGAAGACTTTGCATATGTCAGCTATGATGGCGAGGGAATTGGAGTTGATCGAGCAATTCCGTGATTTGAGTCTGGTTTGTGAAGTGACACCCCAGAGTGTCAGACTGGGTATTGTAACCTCTGTTGGCGTCTTAACCTTCTGAATCTCCTCTCTGGTTCAGGATCAAACTCAAAAGTGGGTGGTTCTGATCTGGGCATACGCTATAGCATCAGACGCTATAGCACTTCCTGTAACACACCACAGAAAATTGCCAAGGTAAAACCTCCCTAAGGATGTAATAATTTCTAAACAATAAAAATTAAATGCAATCCCCGGCAACGGCGCCAAAAACTTGTTGTGCGAAAAGAAGTTGTGCAAGTGTACACAATCGCAACAAATAATATACTGATAAGTAGAGTTCGTCTCCACAGGGATTGATATTAATTTTAGAGTTTAAAAAGGAATTACACTTTAGAGGAACAAGTAGCAAATAGTTTGAGTAACAAAGTTTCAGTTGAACAAAGGTTGTTAAAGTAACAAGTTAACAAATGAATTAAACTATAAGAGAAATAAGTTGGATTGCCTTCACTATGTAAATTCCTCGAAACACGACGCTATAACGCCACACGCTATAGCGTTAAAGCGTGTTGCAAATATTTTGTGCTTTTCACCACTAGCGCCGTGGTTTCATTACAAGATGCCTATGTCTAGGTTCTAAATAAGTTCACCCTCATATATTCAAGATCCCACACTTGAGCTTTATAAACTATTGCAACTTCTATGTCTAGAGGAAGCAAAAATTGGCTAAATGTCTTTAACCAACCTTCTCGCTTATATTAACCCTTGAGTTCTTTCTATGGTTCATGTCCAATCCACGAAGTTCCCGCTTTACGTGGCCAAATATAAAACAAGGTTGAAAGTATTATAACACAAGGATTAAAACACAAAACGTGAGAAATTATATACGCAATATTAATGGTTCATTACAAGCTTATAGCAACCCAACTCAAAGAGTTTAGCTCATGTTGAGCATCATCAAAATAACACAAATACAAATACTTGCATTACCGTAGGTAATAAGGGGAATACAAGTGCAAAAGATACAAGCTTGAAATCTCCTAATCATCCACGCATAGATGGTACATCATCATCAGCCTTACACCATGAGAAAAATACAGAAATTACAAAAGAAGAAAATAAAAATTGCAAAAGCTTTAAAAGTGTATCAATGGAGAAGAAGAAGTGTCACGCTCTCTCTCTCTACCAATACTCTTTCTAACTCTTCAAAATCCTCCAAAAAAGTATATGGGAAGGGAAATCAGCATCTCTAGTATATCTAGCATGAGGTACATCTCTCCTCCAAAAGTCAAGAAAGGTGATGTTTGCTTTTTCACCAACTCCACTATTCCTTTACTCATGCAATGACAAGTGTCCACACAAATCCAATAAAATCCGCACATGTCAGCAAGCACTGTGGACACAAGATATGGAACATGGATTAATGAGCTTGGCGCCAAAATTTCACTTTTCCTTTAGATGCTCAGCTGCGCTACCCTTTTGACGCTATAGCGTTAAACGCTATAGCGCTAAACACTGCACTACTTCACAAAATACATCAAAATAATCACAAGGGCACCAAATGTGCCAATTTCATAGCAAAGCAGTGTTTAGCCCTTCCTCACCTAATATAAACAGAAATACAATAGATACTATACTAATATTACTTGAGAACTTACTTAATTCAATGATTAGAGGCATAAATAACTCCTATAAATATGAGTTATCACACCCCCAAACTTAAACCATTGCTTGTCCCCAAGTAATGACACTTGCAAAGACAAAACAAACTGACGCTTATTCACAAACACAAGACCTGATCAACAATTCACTTCTAAGCATACTCATTCAAATATTTTCTCAATGAGCTAACAATTCCGATTCACACTCACACCAACACACCAATGCATTTTATTCAACTTCTACGCTTATTACTGCTCAATAGTGTGTGTGTGATCTCTTGACTCATCTCAATTCCTAGCTAGATTTGGATTTCTCTTTAGCCTTGGAAAGAATGGCCTTCTTTTGGTGAAATCAAGAACTTTTTCAAAACAGTGACTAGATTAACATTTTCACACAGAAATGGGGGATTTTCAAGCATGACAAAGGGTTTAACTAGGCATTTCAAGTCTATGGTCAGCGCTCCTAACTTATTGAAACTGAACAACTCACGCTATAGCGTTTGACGCTATAGCGCTTTGAACACTGATAACAGATTTATTTACTAGCTGCAGCCCCCTCATTACTCGGCTCCACAAAGAATTATTTTTATATATATATATATATATATATATATATATATATATATATATATATATATATATCTTTTTTTTTTTTTTCATATGAGGCTTTGCCTCTTTGCCTTTGGGACAGCCGAGCTCTTGTTTCGGGAAACTACAGCTTTACAACATATTTACACTGAACTTCTAAGTCACTGACCACCCTAAGACCTTCGTACCTAACCTTTATATAGCCTAAACACCCCCAAACTTTGCTTCAAAACACTCTTCAAGTTTTTAGTCAAGCCTTGATGTCACCTTGGTTAACCAGGACTAACCTAAGCATCAGATAGTCCTAGACTAACTAAGTTTTTCCTTAAGCACAGAGATTTTTATGTGTGGGAGCAATAATAAACAAAGATTTTATTTAAAAGCATGGCTCTCTTACTCACTCACACAATCATCATTAAAATTAGCCCAAAGAGAATGCATTCAATGATTAAACTTAAAAATGAAACACATGAAACAGATCATTGATAACTTTAGGCCCTCCCCCCACAACAAAAGTGAGCAGTGTCCTCACTGCTCTTAAAGAACGAGGGAGAAGCCTAAGACAAACCGAAACAAGATAAAACAAGTCTTTAACCTTTGTGAAGCGCAAGACAGACGCTATAGCGCTTCACAATTTATTGAAACATAAAACACAACCAGAAACTACTACAACAGAATGGGAAAATCATTTTTTATTAGACCGCACTGGTCCTCGAATCGACACGAGTTGGTGGAAGAGGCTTTGTAGCCTTTTTTCTTTTTTTCGCTTCGCCTTGCTCAGCGCTTATAGCATCGACGCTATAGCGCTTTCCATCGGGGCTTCCTTCTCTTTGGCGGCCTTCATCTCTCGCTAACTTACTAGCAAATTTTCACTTTCTTGATCGATAACTCCTTCTCGCCTTCAGGCTTCTCGCCGCACACTTTCTTGATCCTCTTCCTCAATCACGCAGCTTAGCTCCCGGCTCCTTCCGCAGATACATATGTTGGCCTTTTGTTGCCACTTGCTTCTCCTTGAGATCACGGCTTGGTGTGCCGATGGCACCGACCTTGCACTACCTTCCTTGGAGGTCGCTACCATGGCCCGAGCTTCTTCTTCGGAACCTGCAAGAATATTAACTTTTGATTAAGGGCTCCTTTGGGCTCTTTGCTTTAGCCTAGGAGATTTTGTTGTACTTGACACAGATGATGATGATGGATTTTTTCAGGCCGCAGCGCTATAGCATCAGACGCTATAGCGCTTGCAGATTCTGCAGCAGGAATTTGGGGATTGATTTGTTGTGGTGATGCAGATGGTGGACTTGGTTCTTTTCTGGCTATGGGAGATTGGGCAGGTGGTTCTGGCTGTGCTGGCTCATTCAGATTTGGTGTTTGTTGTGTAGGTGTGGGTGATGTTTCTTTTGTTGGGATGGGTGGAGGAATGGTTGCTGCAGATTGGGGTGTTTCAGGAACAGATTGATCTTGGGCTGGTGGTGAAGGTATTTGTGGTGAAGGTGGTCTAGTGGGGCTAGGTGTGGGATCAGCAGGCAATTCCTCATATTCTTCACTCTCTGATCCTTCCTCCTTTTCTGGGCTCTCCTCACCAGACTTCTCCTCACTTTCAGAATCTTCCTCTTCTTCAGAATCATTTACTTCCTTCATCAGCCTCCTTGTCTCTTCTTCATCTTCTTCACTTAGTTCCTCCAAATCTTCAGTGTTTAAGGACTCTTCACTGCTCACCTTTGTTTTCTTTTTAGCAGGACTCCTTCCCCTCTTCAAGGCAGGGCTCCTTGGCCTCTTTTTGAGTGCCTCAACAGAGGCCTTCTTGCTTACCCTTTCTTCTCTGGCCGAGGTGGCTCCTTCACACCTTCTTCATCAATTAACCACTCTGGAAACACAGGGGGCTCCAGTAATTCCTTTCCCCTGGACAACTTCTCCAGGACAGCTTTCTCCCACTCAAACTTTGCCTTCACAAATTTGCACAAGGCCTGTTGGCTCTTTTTCAACTGATTGAGCGCTATAGCATCAGACGTTATACCGCTAGCACTTCTTTGCCTGGGCTTGAACACAGCAGGGATATCTCCTTGAGGAGTTCTCCTCTCATCACGAATTTCAATTTCAACTTCAGCCTGCTTACACAACTCAGTAATTAAACAGGGAAAGTAAAGATTACCATCAGTCTTCAGTCTGCTTTTCTCAATCTCCCTTGCAATTATTTTGCCCACATTAATGCTCTCTCCTTCCAAGATAGCATCAAGCACTATTAACCTATCCTTCTCCACATTGGTTGTGTGGGAAGTAGGCATGAGGGAGTGCCTGATAAAAGTAAACCACATTGCAGCCTCATCCACCAGAAATGCTTTCTTCACCTTAAATTCAGATCCAAACCTTTCCCATGTAGCTTCCTCCACACAGATCCTCTTCTTGACCTCCTCCATTTCGTCACAACCCCATGTATCCAGCTTCTTCTCTAATGCTTTCCCAGAATACCCTAGCTTGAAGTGTTCATTAATGGCACTTGGGCTGAAATCAACCATTTCACCCCTAACCATAGAATAGGTTTGGGGCTTTCCCCCTTTTGGAGGAGGAATACCTTTGTAATCTCTCACCAGAGGCACCACAAATTCTCTCGTGCTTTATGAATTTCTCGCCACCCAAGCGCTATAACAAGAGATGTGAACACATCGTGTGCTTTTTCTGCTTTAAAACCCTTTCTCGCAATGAAATTCATCTTCCAAAGAACGCGCCAGCAGGATCGTCTTTTGGGTCTATGGCTCTAGAGGAACTGGGTTCTGAGGTCTTGGTCTTTTTCTGGGGTTTTTCAATTGAATGTTTCTTCACCATTTTGAGATTTTTGAAGGGATGAAAGTGATTTGGGAATTTTTCGAATCGAAATGTGAGATCGGTTGCAGAGAAGAAAAGGAATGAAGTTATGGCTGGATGAGGGTTAGGGAAGAAGAAGGAGAATCAACGGTTAGAAAGAAAGAGAAACAGGGGAGTGGTTGATTGAGAGGTTATTGGGAATTGAATGAGGTGACCGTTGTTGATGGGGAGAGGATCAAGTGATTGGGGTTGTCACACGTGGGCGCATAGGGCGCAAAGCAGCTTGAAGTGTACAGAGAGCGCGTGTACGCCATTATAACCGTCCCATACTTTGAAATAAAAATGTTTCTTCCTTCCAGCTACCTCCCCTTGACGCTATAGCGTCAACATCACATATGGTTCTTCAATTTTCCACTGCACCATAAGGGTAGACCTTGACTAAATTAAAAGGGCGAGTCCACCTTGATTTGAGCTTGCCAGGAAACAATTTTAATCTTGAATTGAAGAGAAGCACTTGGCCTCCTTCAATCAGCTCTCTGTTCTGGATCTTCCTGTCATGCCACATCTTTGTTTTTTCCTTGTAAATGGCTGAACTCTCATAGGCAGCATGCCTAATCTCATCAAGTTCATTTAATTGCAGTAGCCTAGCCTTACCTGCCCTATCACAATCAAAGTTGAGCTTTTTTATGGCCCAATGAGCTTTGTGTTGCACTCAATAATAGGAGGTGGCATGCTTTCCCAAACACAAGTCCTGTATGGAGACATTCCTGCAGGTGTCTTGAAGGTCTGTCCCAGTAAGCCCATAACGCATCATCCGGATGGATTGACCATCCTTTCTCGAGAGGTCCCACCATTTTTTCAAGCATCCTTTGATTTCTCTATTCGACAATTCACTTGCCCATTTGTTTGTGGGTGGTATGCAGTGGGCAATTTTGTGCCTCACTCCATATTTTCCCAATAGAGACTCAATCAACTTGTTACAAAAGTGAGAACCCTCATCACCGATAATTGCTCTTCGTGTACCATATCCGTGAATATGTTCTTTCGCAGAACTTGCCGACCGACTTGGCATCATTGTTGGGAGAGCCACGCCTTCAACCCATTTGGAAACATAATCCATGACCATCAAGATATACAAATTCCCATGAGAAGGAGGAAAGGGACCCATGAAATCCATGCCCCATACATCAAAGAGTTCAATCTCTAAGATGTTGGTTAAGGGCATTTCATGCTTGTTTGAAATGTTCCCTACCCTTTGACACCTTGCATGCCTCTTTACCAATTCCCGAGCATCCTTGAATAATGTAGGCCAAGAATACCCACATTGTAGCACCTTTGTACTGTTTCTAGTTCCTCCAAAGTGTCCACCACATGGTGAAGCATGACAATGCTCTAACACTTGAGGTTGTTCTTCTTCGCAAGGCACCTTCTTATCACTTGGTCTTGGCACTTCTTGTAGAGAAAAGGTTCATCCCAATAATAATCTTTCACTACATGGAAAAACCTTTTCTTTGCCGATAATTCAGATCCGCAGCACAATTTCGCTTACCAAGTTATTCACGATATCAAGAAACCACGAGCAAGTTGTCTTCGACGCTATAGCGTCTCGGGCGTTATAGCGGCAACCGCTATAGCGTTACACTTTTTCACCAAGCATCGCTAACAACTTCTCATCCGGGAAGATTTCTTTAATCTCACCCTACTCAGACACTGCATTTTCTCCTTCAAGTCTAGACAAATGGTCAAGAACTTGGTTCTCCACCCCTTTTATCATGAATTTCCAAGTCAAATTCTTGGAGGAGGAGAACCCATCTTATTAGCCGAGGTTTTGCATCTTTCTTTGAGATCAAATACTTGATGGCTGAATGGTCTATAAAAACAATTACTTTTGTGCCAACCAAGTATGATCTAAATTTATCAAAGGCAAAGACCACACGGCTAATAGCTCTTTTTCAAAGGATCGTGTAATTTAGTCGTGCTTCAATAAGTGTTTTGCTTGCATAGTAAATGGAATGAAAGATTTTATCATACCTTTGACCAAGCACAGCTCCCACAAAGATAGTCACTTGCATCACACATGAGCTCGAATGGTTTACTCCAATCAGAGCAACAATGATAAAAGCAAGAATCGAGCTTTCTTTAACTTCGAAGGCTTCAAGGCATGCATCATCAAAGTTGAAAGTGGTGTCATGTCAAGGAGCCGACATAGAGGTTTTGAGATCTTTGAGAAGTCTTTAATGAATCTCCTATAGAACCCAAAGATGCCCAAGGAAACTTCTTATACCTTTGACACTGAGGGGGTGGCAATTTTTCAATAACTTCAATCTTGGCCCTATCCACCTCTAAACCTTTCTCGAGATCCTATGCCCTAGTACAATTCCTTCTTGCACCATGAAGTGACATTTCTCCCAATTAAGCACAAGATTTGTCTCTTCACACCTTATCAAGATCTCTTCCAAGTTGTCCAAACACTTCAAAACTATCCCCAAACACAGAGAAGTCATCCATAAAAACCTCCATAGATTTTTCAATGAAGTCGAGAATATGGACATCATACATCTCTGGAAGGTTCATAGGGCATTACATACCCAAAGTGGCATTCTTCTAAAAGCAAATGTGCCATAAGGACATGTGAATGTGGTCTTTTGTTGGTCTTCGTGAACTATTGCTATTTGGTTATAGCCGAGTAGCCATCAAGGAAGCAAAGAATAGTCCTTACCAAAGAAGTCCGCCCAACATTTGGTCAATAAAAAGGAGAGGAAAGTGGTCCTTCTTTGTGGCCTTGTTCAATTTCCTATAGTCCATGCAGATTCTCCAACTACCACTGTTCTTGTGGGAATTAACTCATTTTTGTCATTTGTGATCACAAAGTGACACCACCTTTCTTGGGAACACACCGCATGTGGCTCACTCATGCACAATCGTCGTAAATAGGATATACAATCCCTCGCATCTAACCACTTGAGGATTTCCTTCTTCACCACTTCCTTCATTATGGGATTAAGCCTTCTCTCGTCCTTCAATGCTATGTTTAGCATTTTCCTCTAACACAATCCTATGCATGCAGATTGTAGGACTTATCCCATGTATATCGACATTTGCCAACCTATTGCCTTTTTGTGCCTCTTCGAGTTGTAATGAGCTTCATCTCTTGGTTTTGATCCAAACTAGCAGAGATGATGACACAGTGAGTCTTATTTTCCCCAAATATGCATACTTCAGTGCTTGGGTAATTCTTTCAACTCTAGGTCAGGTGGTTGAATGATAGAAGGCACACTCTTTCTTGAGGTTTGAGTTTTCTTGCTCTAGTGACTCATATCTCCTAGCCCAAACCTCATTCACGCTTTGTTTTTCAATTGGAACCTCCTCTTCTTCCAACAATTCCTGCTCCTCAAGATTGTTAAGCACCTTTCCCAAGTGGTTGTTAGTTTTTTCAAAATGCTTTTGCACCACTTGGGTCAAGGGAAACCACAAAGGAACACTCTTTGGTTGTTGACATCCGGAAGCTTTAATGCATTCAAAACATTGATCTTAACTTCTTGATCATTGACTCTCATTGTCAATTCCCCTTTTGTACATCAATGAGTGTCTTCCTTGTAGCCAAAAAGGGTCTACCTAATATGATAGGTACCTCGTGATTCGCTTTCAAAATCTAGAATAACAAAGTCAACAGAAAACAAATTTATCTACTTTAATTAAAACATCCTCCAAAGATTCCTTCAGATAGGCAAGTGACCTATCGCCTAACCGAGGCTTACGTATAGGTCCGCGTTCCTATACCCAATTGTGTGTAAATGGACTTGGGCATTAAATTAATACTTGCCCCCAAGTCACATAAAGCACGCACTGTAATAAAAATTTCCAATGGAACAGTGGTATTGTGAAACTACAGTGGTCCTTTAATTTTCTGGGAGTTTATTTTGCATCAACATGCCGCATTCCCACCATTGCTACAGCTTTCAAATTCTCCCAACCTTCTTTTCTTTGTCAAAACATCTTTCATAAATATGGCATAGTTGGGCATTTGTTGTAATGCCTCAACTAGAGGAACATTAATGTGCAATTGTTTTAACACCTCAAGGAATTTATTAAATTGTTTGTCCTCATGTGCCTTTTTTTAACCTTTGAGGGTAAGGGGGAGCAGGATATTCGTGCACCAATTTAGGTTGTGTGTTCTGCTTTGCATTTGACGATGTAGCCAGCGCTATAACGTCTGGAAAATTCTTTTCATTTTCAGCAACACTTGACTCTAAATTCTTGGGTGCAGTAGTTACCTCTTTACCACTTCTGGTGGTTATTGCTTTCACATGCTCCTTGCCTAGTGCATGAGATGGAGAAGGTTCAGTAGTGGATGGGAGTCCACCATTCTGCCTTTGTGTGAGAGCAGATGCAATTTGTCCCACTTGATTCTCCAGAGTCTTGATTGATGCTTCATGAGTCTGCATTGTTGTTTTACAATCACTGATGAATGACCTTAGCAGAGACTCCATTGAATTGTCCATAGCAGGAGCAGGAACATTCTGTCTTGGAGGCTGTTGTTGTTGCTGCCTTGGAAAACCTGGGGGAATAGCAGGGGCATTTGTGTTTGTGTTAGCATTATTTCCTCCCCTCCCACCTGAAGTTAGGATGATTCCTCCAACCAGGGTTGTATGTATTAGAATAAGGGTTGTTACCCTTGTTGTAACCCACATAGTTGACAGAAGCAGGATTTGTTGTACATTCTTCATACAGATGAGCCCCTCCACAATATACACAACTGGCTTCTCCAGGTGGAGCTTGTTCAATTGTGGCGGCAGTTTGACTCTTTCAGCGCTATAGCATCAGATGCTATAGCGTTGGCAGTGTTCAACTCCTTTATCATGTTTGTTAGAGTGGCCACTTGGGCTGAGAGAGCAGAAACCTCACTCACTTCATGAACCCCAGCTACTTTCCTTGTAGAATTCAACCTTTCAGTAGGCCATGAAGAACTGTTAATGGCAATGCGCTCTATAAGCTCACAAGCATCATTATATGATGAGTTCAGAATTACACCTCCAGATGAGGCATCCAACATGGATCTAGTAGGTGCCTCTAGACCATTATAAAAAGTCTCCATTTGAATTACTATAGGAATTCCATGATGTGGACATTTCCTAAGCAACTCCTTCCACCTTTCCCAAGCTTCATGTAATGATTCACCCTCTTTTTGCTTGAAGGATGTGATGTCATTCCTCATCCTTGCATTTTTGTTTGGTGGGAAATACTTCTCCAGAAATTTCTTTGTCATGTCTTCCCAAGTAGTGATAGAATTAGACTCCAAGGAATTCAACCAAGCTTTTGCTCTGTCTTTTAAAGAATAAGGAAACAAGCCAAACTGAATGCATCCTCACTCACCCCCGATAATGAAATTATCGTGATACTTCAAGGAAGTTTCTCGATGAGCAAAAGGATCTTCTTGAGAAGAACCTCCAAATTGTCCAGCTTGTTTGGAGCATTTGGAACATCATAGGCTTGAACTCAAAGTGAGTAGCAAATACCATGTGCCTAGTGATGCTTGTTTCCATGGAATGTGGATCAAACACAAAGATAATCTCTCATGGCCTGCTCTCGCTCATTCACCATTTGATTAGGTCCTTGATTAATGAATCGTCTCTGCACTCAAAGATTCATTATCAACTTCAAAGATGGGTAAAAGGACCTTGCCTTCCACCTCTCGGCATTCTTCCTCCTAATTGTGAGGAGTTCTTCCCCAAGAGTGCCTCTACCAAAGATGATGAGAGTGTTCGGACATAGTTAGTCCGATTTGTTGTAACCTCTGCTGGCGCCTTAACCTTCGAATCTCCTCTCTCGGTTTCAGATCAAACTCAAAAGTGGGTGGTTCTCGACCGGGCATACGCTATAGCATCGACGCTATAGCACTTCCCCGTAACACACCACGTAAAATTGCCAAGGTAAAACCTCCCTAAGGATGTAATAATTTCTAAACAATAAAAATTAAATGCAATCCAAGAACGGCGCCAAAAACTTGTTGTGCGTAAAAGAAGTTGTGCAAGTGTACACAATCGCAACAAATAATATACTCGATAAGTAGAGTTCGTCTCCACAGGATTGATATTAATTTTAGAGTTTAAAAAGGAATTACACTTTAGAGGAACAAGTAGCAAATAGTTTGAGTAACAAAGTTTCAATTGAACAAAGGTTGTTAAAGTAACAAGTTAACAAAGTGAATTAAACTATAAGAGAAATAAGTTGGATTGCCTTCACTATGTAAATTCCGTAAACACGACGCTATAACGCCACACGCTATAGCGTTAAGTTAAAGCGTTGTAAATATTTTGTGCTTTTCACCACTAGCGCCTGTGGTTTCATTACAAGATGCCTATGTCTAGGTTCTAAATAAGTTCACCCTCAGTATATTCAAGATCCCACACTTGAGCTTTATAAACTATTGCAACTTCTATGTCTAGAGGAAGCAAAAATTGGCTAAATGTCTTTAACCAACCTTCTCGCTTATATTAACCCTTGAGTTCTTTCTATGGTTCATGTCCGAATCCACGTAAGTTCCCGCTTTACGTGGCCAAATATAAAACAAGGTTGAAAGTATTATAACACAAGGATTAAAACACAAAACGTGAGAAATTATATACGCAATATTAATGGTTCATTACAAGCTTATAGCAACCCAACTCAAAGAGTTTAGCTCATGTTGAGCATCATCAAAATAACACAAATACAAATACTTGCATTACCGTAGGTAATAAGGGGAATACAAGTGCAAAAGATACAAGCTTGAAATCTCCTAATCATCCACGCATAGATGGTACATCATCATCACCTTACACCATGAGAAAAATACAGAAATTACAAAAGAAGAAAATAAAAATTGCAAAAGCTTTAAAAGTGTATCAATGGAGAAGAAGAAGTCTCACGCTCTCTCTCTCTACCAATACTCTTTCTAACTCTTCAAAATCCTCCAAAAAAGTATATGGGAAGGGAAATCAGCATCTCTAGTATATCTAGCATGAGGTACATCTCTCCTCCAAAAGTCAAGAAAGGTGATGTTTGCTTTTTCACCAACTCCATTATTCCTTTACTCATGCAATGACAAGTGTCCACACAAATCCAATAAAATCCGCACATGTCGCAAAGTTAATCGTGGACACAAGATATGGAACATGGATTAATGAGCTTGGCGCCAAAATTTCACTTTTCCTTTAGATGCTCAATTGCGCTTACTCCTTTTTGACGCTATAGCGTTAAACGCTATAGCGCTAAACACTGCACTACTTCACAAAATACATCAAAATAATCACAAGGGCACCAAATGTGCCCATTTCATAGCAAAGCAGTGTTTAGCCCTTCCTCACCTAATATAAACAGAAATACAATAGATATTATACTAATATTACTTGAGAACTTACTTAATTCAATGATTAGAGGCATAAATAACTCCTATAAATATGAGTTATCAGGTATGCTGAGGATTGGGAATGACTTCTTGGTTAGTATCAGAGACGCCCAGAAGTTAGATGTGAAACTGGTAGACTTCTTTGGTCGCCGTGAGCAAGTCGTAGATGGGGATTACAAAGTTGGATTCCTGTGGTGTGTTGAGATTCAGTGACGTAATTTGTGTTCCGGATGATGCCGAGTCAAGAAGATGATACTTGAGGAGAGCCATAGGAGTAAGTTGAGCATTCATCCGTGTGCTACTAAGATGTATCATGATCTCAAGAAACTGCTTTTGGTGGCCTCGGTATGAAGAGGATGTAGCACAATTTGTTTATGCATGTTTGACTTGCCGAAGTCAAAGATTGAGCATCGAGACTCATGGCCGATGCAACCTTTAGAGATTCCGGAATGGAAGTGGGACAAAGATTTCCATGGACTTTGTGGACTGGGTTGCCAACATCGTGAGAGGATTTGACACTATTTGGGTGATTGTGGATAGGTTGACCAAGTCCGCTTCATTTCATTCCTATCAACATCACCTATCCCGTACAAAGTTGGCTACTATTTACATTCGTGTGATTGTGAAGCTACATGGGGTCCCGAAGAGTATTGTGTCGATAGAGACCCGAGGTTTACATCTGAGTTTTGGGGAAGCTTGCAGGAGGCATTGGGGTCTAGGCTGAGGTTGAGTTCAGCTTATCATCCTCAGACTGATGGTCAGACAGAGAGGACCATCCAGTCCTTGGAGGACCTTCTGAGAGCTTGTGTGCTTGAGCAGGGAGGTGCATGGGATACACATCTCCCACTGATTGAGTTCACTTATAATAACAGCTATCATTCGAGCATAGGGATGGCTCCTTTCGAGGCAATCAGATGGCGGAGGTGCAGGACTCCTTTGTGTTGGCATGAGTCCGGGGAGAGTGTTGTTCTTGGACCAGAGTTGGTTAGGGAGACTACGGAGAAGGTGAAAATGATCAGAGAGAAAATGAAAGAGTCCCAGAGCCGGCAGAAAAGTTATCATGATAAGAGGAGGAAGGACTTGGAGTTTCAGGCTGGTGAGCATGTGTTCTTGAGGGTCACGCCTATGACCGTGTTGGGCGGCTCAAGGCAAAGAAGTTAACTCCAAGGTTTATTGGACCGCACTCAAATCACCGAGAGGTTGGAAAGGTTGCTTATAGAGTGGCTTTGCCGCCTAATCTTTCGAACTTGCACGACGTGTTCCACGCGGTCACGCCTTCAAAGTATATTCCGCACTGCCTCATGTAATTCACATGGATGATGTGGAGGTAGCGAGAGAACCTCACCGTGGAGACTATGCCAAAGTGAGGATTGATGATAGAGAAGTGAAGGTGTCTTTGAGAGGAAGGACATTGCTTTGGTCAAGGTAGTTTGGTTGGGAGTCGTTGGTGAGAGCATGACTGGGAGCCGGAGAGTAGGATGCGGAGTCTTATCCAGAGCTTTTTGACTGTGTATGAATTTCGAGGACAAAATTTCCTAAGTGGGGGAGAGTTGTAACACCCTAAATGATTTAATTAATTATTTGATTAAATTATTTAAAGGGTTGCATTATTTAGTTATGTTAAATTATTAAAGTGTTGTTTTATTTTAATTGAAGGGAGTAGTAATCGGTAATTCCGGAGTGGTATGGAATGGCCCAAGAGCCCAAGCCCATTGACTTAGGCTCCTAGGCATTAGGGAGTGATGCAATTCGCATCATTTGTGAAAGAAAGAAAGAAAGAAACGTAAGAAGAGAGAAAGGAAAAGAGAGAAGAGAAAAACGGCACTAAGAGGGAGAGAAGAAGGGAGAGTGGATCACACCTTGAGAAGAAGGAAAAGAAGGAGTTGTTGTTGTGGTTTTTGTACGTGACTCAGTGAGAAGGACGTTTCTACAGTTAATTTAAGGTAAGGGGAGTCTCACTCTATAATAGAGGATATAATAGGTTGTATGTAGGTCATAGGGTCTTAATTTGATGATATTTGATTGTTGATTGAATTGTTGTTGAATTAAAATTGTGAATTGGGTGAAAATCGATTACATGCTAGTGTTAGGGTTTGGATTGTGTTGATTTGCGTTTTTGATCCATGATTGATGATTAAGACATGAAATTGAGAGTGTTAGTATGATCACAATGTGTTTTTGGATTGTTGTTGATGATTGGGTTTGGGAAAAATTAGTTGATTTGGTTGTCTCTGGACGATGTAGGTAATAGTGAGTTTAAAGAATCGATGGTTTTCTCCAAAATGAAACTTGGAAATCGATTCTGGCTCTAAATAGAGCTTTAAATCGATTTTCTTCTTTAAAAACAAAGCTAGAAATCGATTCATTCCTTTAGAAATGAAGGCAAGAATCGATTTCCCTTTAGTAATGAAAGCAAGGAATCGATTCATTCCTTTAGAAATGAAGGCAAGAATCGATTTCCTCTTCAAAATAGAAGCAAGGAATCGATTCCTCTCTTTAGAAATGAAGCATTGAATCGATTTCCCTCTTTAAAAATGAGAGCTATGAATTGATTCCTCTTTTGAAAACAAGTAGCTATGAATCGATTCCTCTTTTGAAAGTCTTAGGTGCTGTTGTAGTCCTGATGGAGTTGTTTTGGTCCATAGGTGTTGTTGTAGTCCTGATGGAGTTGTTTTAGTCCTTAGAGGCTGTTGTAGTCCTGATGGAGTTGTTTTGGTCCTTTAAGTGTTGTTGTGGTCCTTGAGTGCTGGTTTGGTCCTCTAAGTGATGTTTTGGTCCTGGAAGTACAGTTTTGGTCCCTAAGTGCTATTTTAGTCCTTAGGGGATGTGTTGATCATTGATGTGCAGGTCTTGGTCCCTAATGTGACAGTTTGGTCCCTAGGTGACAGTTTGGTCCTAAGGGCGTGGTTTTGGTCCCTAGGTGACAGTTTGGTCCAAAAGGTGTTGTTTTGGTCCCTAAGTGCTAGTTTGATCCTAAAGGGTGGTTTAGGTCCCTGAGTGAGGTTTAGTCCTCTTATTGTGAATAGTCCTTGGGACTTAATTATGTTGAGCGAGTAACTGAGGTGACTGAGGATGCCATGGGGGCATGAGCCGGAGGGCCAGGCCATGGGGGCCATAAATGAGATTAACAATGAGGTAAGAGTTAGTCCGTGAATTGAGATATTGTAAATGTGTTTGTGTTGTATTCATGGAGTCTCATGCATACATTCGCCATGGTCATGAGTTTATAAATCGATTGTGAGGTCGAGGCCGAGTCATGAGGACTCAGATTGAGAATGAGACTGCCGGAGGGCAAATTGGAATGAGACTGCCGGAGGGCAAATGGTACCACATGCATAACTACATTGCATCCCTTTACATGAACACATGAATGTTATTGAGTGATGATTGGTATGATTTGATTGTGCTGTGAACTGTGACTGTATATATATTGCCTATTATCACTTTTATTATATAGTTCGAGACTCACCCTTTCTGTTGTTGTTTACCACAGGTAGTCATGAGTGAGGGCTTGCTACCTTCACTACTCCCGAGCCTCGGCCCCGCTTCGACACGTAGCACCTAGGGGTTGGGGTTATGAACTTTAGTTGTTTTATTATGCTCATTGTTGAGCTTAAGAGTATTGTTTTGAGACTGCTGAGTACCATTATTGAGATGTAGTTTTATATTCCGCTGCATGATATGAGTTATTCCACGTTTTTGTTACGGTGTTATGTATTGATATTTTGTGATGAGCTGAACCGTCTGTTTGAATGTTTTTAAGAGAAGAGTGTAACGCTCCATTTAATGAGAAATAATTTTTATACTCTGATTTTTATTCTAAATTACCGGGTAGAAATGGGGTGTTACATGAATCATTGGGTATACCTTATGAACACATAGTATTTATTTTGTTGTATTTGCGTATTAAACAAATTCCTGAATGCTTGGTTTTGAAAAGATGGTCAAAGTGTGCTAAAGATGGTTTGGTGTTACCATCTTGTAATAAGTGTGTCCGTCATGACCCTGATTTGATAAGTACTTATGTTGGGATTGTGGAGCGATGCAAGAAGATGGCTACTGTAGCAGTTCAATCGGGTAGGCCAGAAAACTGCTTGAGTTTATTAGTATGTATACCAATTATTTTGAAGCTGTAGAAAGAGGAGAAGAGACGGATATTCTGAATGCTGATCCATATAGAGATGGTACCATAAAGAATCCAGTTAAAGCTAGGGCGAAGGGATGCGGTGGTATTCCTTCGTCGTCTAAGAAAAAGGGGAAGAAAACCCCCAAAAAGAAAGCAAGATGTACTTCTTGTGGCACTAAGGGGCATAACTGTAGGTCTTGCCCTGTACATAGAGGAGTTCAATTGACACAGGAATCGGAGGTGGGTTGTTCTGGTTTTATGGACGATGCAGAGCTTGATAGTGAAGATTATGACGATGTAAACGTTGTTATGGTAAGTTTTATGAAAAATGAGTTACATTTACAGTTTAACCAATTTTGGGTTTTTAATTTTGGTATGACATATTTGTTTACTAACTAATGACATTTCAGACATATAATTGAGTTCTACTACTGAAAGCATTTTCACACGTTGTTTATTTTATAAGTAAGTATGACTCCTTTGATTGATATGTGATATTAGATAGATGTTGACCTCAAAAAATGTGCAATATTGGGTCTACAGATTTAAGGTTATGTTGCTAAATTTTGTCTTCACAATTCAATTTTTCAATTTTAAATAAACCGCTACTCCAAAGTTTCCCCTACGCGCCTACTAAAATTACAATTGTTTTGAATTTCATTTTTTAAAAAAACAAACCCTAATGGTTCATAAACAAACCCTAATATTTCAAGAAACAAACCCTAATGCTTCATCAATTTGTTAAATGTTCCTAATTTAATAACTAAATTTACTTATCAAAATTAATTTGTGCTTCTTTTTATGCCCCTTTCTCTAAAAAAGTTAGTCACTTACGTATCACTTAACAAACTACTAAACGCCTCACGGTAAGTACATCTTACTTCCCGAACTAGTACATGGTTCTTAGTCACTTAGGTCTAACTAAACGAACAAGTAAATGCTACACGGTCACTATGGTCTTACTTTCCCAACTAGTAGATGCTTCTTAGTCACTTAGGTCTCACTAAACGGACAAGTAAACAGTGAGATAAGATAGTTGAGATGTGTTCACCAAGTAAATCACTTCTAAGAGTTTTAGTGGAGTATGCAGTGTGGGAACACTGGATGCAGCTGCAATGGTGTGTGCCTTTCAGTCACTTTCTTCAGAGTTTCATTACAACCTTCCTATGTCTAGGCATGCTAAATCGGTTCACTCTTGTCTCTTAAGCTCCCACTGTAGTACATGGTTCGTAGTCACTTAGGTCTAACTAAACAGACTAGTAAACGCCTCAAAGTAATAGCAGCTTACTTTCCTAACTAGTAGATGCTTCGTAGTCACTTAGGTCTCACTAAACGGACAAGTAAACACTTCACGGTCACTCTGGTCTTACTTCCCCACCTAGTACATGGTTCGTAGTCACTTAGGTCTAACTAAACGGACTAGTAAACGTCTCACAGTAAGTACATCTTACTTCCCCACCTAGTACACGGTTCGTAGTCACTTAGGTCTAACTAAACGGATTAGTAAACGCCTCACAGTAAGTACATCTTACTTCCCCACCTAGTACATGGTTCGTAGTCACTTAGGTCTAACTAAACGGACTAGTAAACACCTCACAGTAAGTACATCTTACTTCCCCACCTACATGGTTCGTAGTCACTTAGGTCTACCTAAACGGACTAGTAAACGCTCACGGTAAGTACATCTTACTTCCCCACCTAGTACATGGTTCGTAGTCACTTAGGTCTAACTTGTAACACCCCCTTATCTAATCAATTTGATCTACTAAATTAAAATCAGAGTTTCAAAATTCCACTCAAAGGAGGGCTACATTTGATGATTTAAAAAGGAAAACAGAAATTCAATTAAGTTCAAACAAATTGCTCAAAGATTATACTAAACATGTAATCATGCGCATCACATCGGCAAAAGTGGTCTAAGCCCATAACATAAGGCACCCTCGCCAAGAAGACATCAAGTCATAATACTTAGTAAAAAGTTACAACAAAATGTGATAGTTTTAGTTCAAAAGACTATCTAGCAGAAAGTACACAAGATCGGCATAAGAAGCACTAAAATCTACTCGGCCCCAACCCGGTGTTACACGCACTGCAGCAGCATACACAACCGACTTGAGCTAGGCACAACTATCACTCATGTGTACCGCAAGTTGCCGACATGAGAAGCAACATAAAAGCAGCTAGGTGAGTCTCTTAACACAAGTAATATAATGTGAAGAAGCTTAAGGTTAGAGATAGCACTAAAGCACCTCTGGCTCAGCCTAATACACCCACTCACCGATAGTTCAAATAACCACAACAATTATCAATCACTCAAAAACACATTAAATTATGAAATGTATGCATGTATGCAACCCAACCACATGTGGCATTATGCAACGAGGTACCTCCACTGTCGTTATTTAGCCTATCGGCTCTCCGTCGTTATTTACTCCGCCGTTATTTGATATGGAGACCAAGTCCTACCACATCGAGGCCGAAACCTCCTCCGTCGTAATATGCACATGAACATGTGACTTCATGACAAATGCAATCACACACCAATCAAACATAACGCATGTGAATGCTTACACCGCCGCTCACCGTCGCATTCGCCGCTCTACTCCGCCGCTCTACTCGCCGCTCACACCGACGCCCACACCATCTAGACATCATCACACGGTGCTAAGGTCGACCCTACTACACACCAGTATAATCACCCTAGGACCTACAACCGACCTCTCAAATCACCTCGGCACTCCATGGTGGACTAATTGTCACACCGAGGACCCGCAACGACACTTAGGGACCAAAATGTCACCTAAGGACCAAAATGGACTCTATCGCTCCCTTGCTTATGCACATTTGGTGCTAAAATAGCACTCACAAGTGGCGCCCCACAATGTGCTAGGCAACATTGGCGCTAACATCACTTCGCACACTATGTGTGTACCCCGGCTAACTACTCCAACTCAGATTCTACATCACCTCGGCACCTAGCTCGGCCTTTGGCACTCCGGCATGTTACACGCAAACCCTCAATTCAGAGCATGCTCACGCTACACGCACTCCCTTAGGCTAGAACCTCTCACTCGTGTGGATTCACTCCTCGCACAACTCGCCTAGTCACTTCCACTTAGGCATTTTGGCGTTTCACCCCTGACGCTACTCGACTTGAAGACTTCTGGCTCAATACCTCTACACCTCAAGAACCTTAAGGCTAAACACCTACACTTCGGTTTATGCGCCTTACCCTCGCTAATGGTATTTGGACACATACTCTCCTCAAACTCACCAACAGACTCTCAACACCAAGACACCCTAGGCGTTGACTTCCTCAACTCGGTTTCTCTCACTCTGTCGAATGGTACTTTGCCACGCGCGTAATAAAGGCGCTTAACTCCCATTTTACTTCTTTTACTCTGTTTCTTTACTTAAACCCAACATGCAACCCATTTCCAAAGATACCACACGCATGCACACTCGGATACTCACTCCATTGGCTCCGATCCTCTCCCTAACTCTACATGCAAACTCATTTTCTTCACACTACGCTAATTCACCCTCCGATGCCTCACCATGCAATGCTCCCTTCGTGCACACACTGCAATGCAGAGAGTGTTACACTCCTCTCTCTTTCCCAACCGATCCACCATCGTACTCACCACAAATCACAAAGAAAGAGCAAAACACAAGAAAAACACGTTATGAACAACACATAAAACACACATGCAAGGTGATCGTAACCACTCACACCAAAATACTACCAAACACAAAACATTACAAGGATTAAAAGAGCCCCTAACCCGATCACAACCAGTAGACACACCCTCTTCACTAGCACTTCTAGGAATCCTTCAAGATTCAGCTCACTCTTCCCTTTTTCTCTTGGTTCTCCCTTCTGCTTCTCTTCCTTCTCTCTAAGTCTCACTTCTCTCTACTTTCTTAATTTGGTAACTTTGACTATTTTTGGAACAATGTAAATGGTCTCCTACCAAGGCACCATTTAACATGTCCTAAGGGACTTAAATGAGGCCTTGGCCTTATTAGGCCGTGGGCTTCTTCTACCCACACCCTTTCCTAACTTAGACATTTTCCTAAAATGCAACACATGCTTAACCTTCACTTAATGAATTATTTGACTTAAAAGTAAAATGTTGCAAACCCTTAATAACTCAACTAAGTTAATTAATTGAATTATTTTGGGGTGTTACATAACTAAACGGACTAGTAAACGCCTCAAAGTACATTGTTCGTATTCACTTAGGTCTAACTAAACGGACTAGTAAACGCCTCAAAGTAATAGCAGCTTACTTTCCCAACTATAGTAGATGCTTCTTAGTCACTTAGGTCTCACTAAACGGACAAGTAAACGCTCCACAGTCACTATGGTCTGACTTCCCCAACTAGTACATGGTTCGTAGTCACTTAGGTCTCACTGAACGGACAAGTAAATACTCCACGGTCACTCTGGTCTTACTTCCCGAACTACTACATGGTTCATAGTCACTTACGTATCACTTAACGGACTAGTAAACGCCTCAAAGTAAGTACATCTTACTTCCCCACCTAGGACATGGTTCGTAGTCAATTAGGTCTCACTAAACGGACAAGTATACGCTTCACGATCACTGTGGTCTTACTTGTCGAACTAGTACATCGTTCTTAGTCACTTAACAGACTAATTTACGCTTCACGGTCACTTTCGTCTTACTTCCCCACCTACTACATCGTTCATACTCACTTAGGTCTCACTAAACTAACTACTATACGCCTCACAGTAAGTACATATTACTTCCCCAACTAGTAGATGCTTCATAGTCACTTAGGTATCACTAAACGCACTACTAAACGCCTCACGGTCACATTGGTCTTAGTTCCAGACCTAGTAGATGGTTAATATCCCACTTAGGTCTCACTAAACGGACTACTATAAGCTTCACATTCACTTTCGTCTGACTTCCTGAACTACTAGATGGTTCCTAGTCACTTAGGTATCACTAAACAGACTACAATACTCTTCACGGTCACTTTGGTCGTACTTCCCTTTAACTAGTTGATTGTTCATAAACACTAAGGTATCACTAAATAGACTAGTATACGCTTCACAGTCACTTTCGTCTTACTTTCGGTCCTAAAGTTCCAAACCATAAAACCTTTAATTAAATTTATATTAATACTAATAATACCAATATAATAATACACATTATTTACACTAATAACTAAAATTAAAAAATTAAACGTTAAACTCATACAAAACATTGCTATATTAATACCTAAATTTTCTTCATCACACTCAAAATTATGATTAATGCTATAAAGACAAAATCACCCTCAATATTCCACCATTTAAAATAGTGCATCTTGACCCTCATTCTCACTTTTCACAACCTCTCTCTCTGTAACATCACCTTCTCACCTTCCATTTTATTTCCATTTTTCCATAGCCATTCTTCCATTATCAAGTTATGTCTAACCACCATAGTGGCGCTCCCATCCAAAGGTCTGCCTCCTCTTCCACAAATTCTTCAGCTGCTCGACGAGGAGGACATCTCTGTCATTGTCATCTTGAATCTCCATTAGTAACAAGCACTACTATTGTCAACTATGGAAGAAGATTTTTTGGTTGTGGATCTTACAAGGTTTTGTTACACTTTCACTTAACAATACCACTTCCTCAAACATATTATTTAACTTTATATTTTGGCTGATTTATAATCTTGACCACAATCATTTTCTTTAAATTTCCAGATATATGGGTTTAAGAGGTGTTCTTACTTTCACTGGATAGATCCAGAATGGACTGATCACCAACACCAAATCATTACAGATCTACTTAACATGGCGAATCAACTTCAAAGGGGAAATGATGATTCAAATACGGTGGTTCTAGATCAACTAAACATACAGCTCAAGTCCTTTAGGGGACTTTTCGTTACCTCTTTGATTGTTAACATTTTCTTTGTGTTTGCTGCAATATTGGCAACACATTTCTTCTACAACTGATTTTCTAATTTTTAGTTGATGTTTCACCTTGAATGTTCCATGCTGTTAATTTAACTTTTCATGTCACTGAGTATCAATTTAATTTCACTATTCACGTTTTTTTTCACAATGTTTCATTAACCACCGGTGGGAATACAAAGTAAGGTTACAAAGTAATTCCTTAACTGATATGTCTAATCTTAATTTGTTTTCATTAATGAATAAAAAAAACTTACTTCCTTTAACCTACAATACATGTTTCCACTTGTCAAAAACTACTAGGTAACACTTACAACTAGGCCATCTACATCTACACATTCATGCTTAATCTATATATATATATATATATATATATATATATATATATATGCATAACTTAATAAACTATGCTGTGAATCACACACTAGTCAATTGCATAAGGGGACTAATAACTATAACTTCTATCTTATGCTTCATTACATGTTTCTTTCCTTCAAATTAATGGTTTTCAATTGTTCATGTTAGCCATACCTTTAGCCACGTTTACAAGGGCCAACTAAAATTAATCATCCCACTCTTTTTATAACTAACAAGCCATACATACCAACCACAAACACTATACATTCAATTAACCTTCTTGCATTGAAAATATTTCTTCCCTTTCCAAGCAAATACTCAGACATCATTACCCATCTCAGGTTTCTTCTCTCCTATGATTCATGCCATTTGAACAACATTATCTAACACACACACACCATAATCTTCTTTAAAAACGTCTTAAAATGTCATATAATCCTAACATTACAAACTTAAACAAACCATTTTCACTCACAAACAAAACTCTTAACCTACATAGCATAGCAAAATGAAAATCCATGAAACAAGTTCAAATTATCCATATGGATTACATTAATCACTTCACAACACAAAACAACACAACCATCCTCCACATTGTCCCATTGTTTCCTGCAAAACGATACATGGGGTCACAAATTAGAAACATCCATACAATTGCCTATTATCATTTGCAAAACACAGAGCGTTGAATAATAAAAAATTTGGCTAATTACCTCACCTAATCACTATCACTTGGTGTCATGTATCCCCATGGCCTCCCGGTGAATATGTCCACCATTATGTCGCTTGGATCTGAATCACTTGTATAACTGTCTCCATAATCATACTCATCTTCAGTTTCTGAATCCGATTCTTCTCCATCATCATCTTCGTCTTCATCTTCGTTGCCATCTTTTTTAGCTTTCTTTGAGGATCCAACAATCTCTTCCCACTTCTTTTCCTCACCAACGTCGAGGTCCTTTCCACTTACCCACCGAATCTTTTTCATAACGAGTGAGAAGGCGTCCGACATATGGCAACATTTCTGATGACTCATCATCCCAGTACTGTGTAGAGTCCGGTACAAACATCTTGAATCTTCCATTTCCTTTGTATGATAACTTAACAACCGCTAACCTTTGATATGTGTACGTTTCAAAGATTTTTCTAGTGTTTGTCTCAATCCACACATCCCCATGAAAACCAACTTTAATCTGTCCATCAAAATTATTCCCAAATCGATCAAAGATACAAACCTTTCTTGGTAATTTGTCTGAGTGCGTTTCATAAAACTCTTTTGGTATCTCCACATCCACCTGCAAATTTTAAAAATATATTATCATTATCATCTCAAAACTAAACACATATTTTTACTTATAACCATTCAACTATACTTACTTATGTGTATTTCTCAACCAAAGGCAAGGAAACCGTGTATGCCATGATCCCCGCATATCTGCATAACCTTTAATTATAACCTCAAAAATCACAACCACATCACTAAACTTTGCTTTCCTAAAATATTATGTTTCTTTAATGAGTTTTTACACCTACTAATTTGTATCCAAAATCACAACTTTACTAATTGTGCCAAAATCAGTAGCCACCAATCTAATTTTATCACAACTTAACCAATCACAACTTCACTATTTACACCTACTAATTTCTATCAAAAAAATCTCGTTTTATCACAAAACTAAATTATGTAATGCCTAACTTAGTTCCATTAATTTATGCAATATAATAAATCAACTAACCTTTCAATCCAAATGTTTATTCAAACCTTATTATCTTTAAAATCAAATCACAAAACAATAAAAACCACATTGCATAATCGCACATGCATCACGTTAACAACATCAACAACAATCATCTACAAAACAAATGTAAATCAACTCATCGGAAAATGATAAGCATCATCTACAACAGATACAAAACCAAACAGTAACACCAACAATGCCAACACGTAACAATGGCCTACTACTAGACATGCATCATCTACACAACAACAGAAATCAACTTTTGGAAAATCAAATACTGAGGACTGATTCAAACATACCTAAAAGTCTCGGAAAAACTAATATCCAAGCCCAGATCGACTATAATACACAACCAACAACAACATGCAAACCCATTTTCTTTAATTTCAACACTTCAAATTTAACACCATCAAACAACAAAACCTCGTCAAAAATAAAAATCAAAAGGTCAAGTTACTAAAGTAATTCATACCTTTCGCTTCTCTACGTAAAATTAACACCCACACCCAACTTCAAATGCTCTGCTTAACCTTCAGCTTCCTTTCCTTTCCTTTCGTTATAATAGAGAGCTTTTATTTTTCTGATTGACGTTTCAGTTTTTGTTTTTTAAAAAGTTATTAACGTTTCACTTTTTATTTATTTAACAAAAATCACTTACCTTTAAAACCTCTAATATAAAATTACAAACTACAAACATTAACTCAATTACAAAACCAATAAACTGTAACTCACCGACAAAAATAAAGATCTTCTCATATTCTCTCGAATATAACTGCAGATTCGACACTTGCTTTTTAATTTTTTTATAAATAAAGACAAAACAAATTTTTTTAATGCAAATAACACTTTTCAATCAGCCTTTTTTACAACAACTATTATACTACTTTAACAACCAACTGACACGGTTACCAACTCCAATCCTCACCATCCACGTTTTCCAATTCAAAATCAACGGCCTGAAACATCCTGCCATTAGTGTAAGCTCACTTTGGTACAATACACAAATAGTTGCATTTGTGCAACTTAAAAGTACCCATTTGTTAATCAACTATTTAATATTTAACAAACTTGATAACTTGGTAAATTGAAAATGATGTGGTGTCTTCACACGTAGACACATGTGGACAATTCATCAACAATAAAATGTGTAGCACGTAGGGGTGTTCGCGGTGCGGTTTGGTTTGGTTTTGAGACAAAAAGTAAATCGAACCGCAAAGTAAAATTACATGCGGTTTGGTTTGGTTCGGTTGGCTTCCTAAAATAAAACCGAACCAAACCAAACCAAACCAATGCGGTTTGGATTGGTTCGGTTAGTTCGGTTTTTTCCATGACAAAAATAAGTTAAAACGGAGTTAAAATTAACTAACTTAAAAAAGGCTAACACAAATCTTTAAGAAAAAATCTACTCAAATATATCTAGTATATAAATCACTCTTTTAATTTTTTTTCAAATAGCTAAGACAATGTTTAAAAGAATTTGAGTTAATTATTTTGTTGTAATTTTTAAATATAGCATAACATAATGGATTGTTTGTAAGTGAGTCAAAAAATTAATTGGATTTGGGTTAGTAAGTGAGTGGGAGTTGGGTTGTAGTTGCATTAGGTTTAGCAAGTTAGTAAGGAAGGTTGTAATTCAACAAGCCTTAGTGTTACTTGCGGTTTGTTTTGGTTCGGTTTCGGAAATCAAAACCTCGAACCGAACTGCACGGTGTGTAATGAAAAAGAACCAACAAAACCGATCAAAAGCGCGGTTTTTTGCGGTTTTTTGGTTTGGTTTGGTTCGGTTTGCGGTTTTCCTATTGGTTTGGTTCGGTTTTGAACACCCCTAATAACGGCCGTTGGAATCCGATGATGTCATTTTCCTTGATATCAGATGAGATTAACATGGTGTACTTGTTAGACAAGCGGCAAAAACAACCCTACATCTACATGTTGCAATTTCCACATCCAACATCTCATGTTGTAACTTCTTCTGAACGGAAATGGATTGACTACCTTGAGAGCGAAAAAAGATAACTCTACCTTTAAGTGATTTTAAGCATAAAGATGAGAGAGAATAAAGAAAAATATGAAAGAGAAAATAAGAGATGAGAGTGGTAGAGAAAAAGATAACTACATTTTCCTGCCCTCAAGGTAGACAATCCATACCCCTTCCCAATAGGCACAATATAAAGTCTAAATATGTTAAAAAAAAAAAAAAATACTTTCTCCATCCTATCAGTTTAAGATTTTGACACACTTCATAAGAAAAATAGTTAATAATCTAAATTGAAAAATAGTTAATAATCTAATTTTTTAAAAAAAATTGTTAATTTACCATTTAACCATCTATCTCTCTACATAGATAAATATGACCAATTTATTAAATGTAAATAAAATAAAGATGAGTAGAAAAGAATATTAAATGTTTCATTGAAAAGGTAAAATAACAATAAACTTGAAACAAATTAATTTTGCTAAAACAACAAAATGAGCCCGAGCTGGTATTTTTATGGTCTATGTACAAAACTTATTGTTTTTAATTTCTAAAACGTGTTCATTTTAAATTGCTAATAAGAAAATAAATTACTCTTGTAATGAACTATTCTGATGGAGGGAAGTTAAAAGGCTAACCAAACAAGAATGATCCTTATGTTATACCAATAGTTATACAAAACAACCTACGAACTCATAAATTTGTCACAACAATAATACATTTGAGATAACAGAAAAGCCTTCTTACGCTCTCATTGTCATCCTCATACAAATTCAAAGATTCATCATCCCTAGACATCCAAAGTTTGCAGCAACTATTTATCAGATATACACCAATGATATGATAATACTAGCAAGGAAAGAGAGTGGGGCATGAATCTCTCTCTAACCTACTATTTGATAAATCAAGTTTTTTCATCTTTTCTTCACACCAGAACAGTTGTTCTCTAGTCATCCTTGTCATTCTCAGAACCCTTGACAAGATTTTCACGTCAATGAGGCCAAGCAATAGTTGAATGTCCTCATGCTTTTGTGGCCAAGAGTTTTTCCTCCAACCTTTCTTCTTTCTTCTCAATTCTTTCAGTTTCACCGCTTTCTGTGTTTCGAATTTCGAGGGAAATAATGTAAGAGTGGCATTTTCTTAAAACATATAACTGATCATCCATGATGACATGCAGTAATGCAAAACCATAAATTAGCTAAATTGCAAGCATCGTCTTTAACCATCTAAAACAACAATTTTTTCTACAAATTGTAGCGCATAAAACTCTAGAAGATATTGACACACCTCAAAAATTTAGATCAACAAAGCAAGAAATTCGAGGAATAAGCTGTCTTAAAACCAGAAAAAGCTATCAGACCATGAAGCTATAACCAATCTATGAAGCACAGACACTTCTTGAGAGTGACGGGTCGTGTGTCTGTGTCGGAGTCGGACACCGACACGGGTCATACACCCCTCAACAGTGTCGCATTTAAAAAAATGACTTGGACACTTCTTAGACACTGGTTGGACACTTCTCATACATTGCTTGGACACCTCTCGGACACTCCTATCAAACCATCAAACTATAACCAATATATAGCATATTTGCTGATACTGAAGAGCCATTTGAAACAAACCTTGAAAGTCAATCATATAGCAATTTATGTAGACAACTAGAATTGATGCAAAATATAGTGTAACATTCTACGACACAACCTGCCAACTTATATTTCAAAAATAGATCACAAGGTAAAGAATCTGAATTTACCTTCTCAAGAGTAGATTGAACCTGTTGTAGAGGAGTTGCAAGCTGGTTCTGGTTTCCAAACAGGTTGACACCATTCGACTTTTTCTTGTCCCTTTTAAGGAAAAGGTGGAAACTAAGAATAGAGTTTGCAATTATCCTGATAAGATCTGGAGCAAGAACTTTTGTGTCCGAATCGTCTGTTAATTCATGATCTGAACCTGAAATTGATTCATTTAGTTGAGCACTTAATCATACAATCATGAACGTCAGAAACGGACTTGTAGAATTATATTCAAGTAAACCCCCAATCTGGTCCCTCAACTATCACCCTCTCTCCAATTAAATCCTTAAACTACTTAAATTGATTAAATAGTCCCTAACGTTTTCTCCAAGCCGTCAAGTTCGTCCTCAACTATCGCCCCCCTCCCCCAATTCACAGAGGGACTAACTTGATTGCATGAAGAAATTAAATGTTAGGGGCTACTTAATCAATTTAAATAGTTTAGGGACTAAATTTAAAAGAGAGTGATAATTGAGGGGATGAAATTGAGGGTTTACTCAATTATATTTAGTGACAAACGAAACGACCAATAAAAAGTTTCTTGTAAATCACTAATAACTTCGGCAATATCAATGGCAATGAATGTAGATTTGCAAAAAATTCACCTCGTATATTAGGAACCTGAAGCAGTTTAGGCAAAGCATTCCTTGCGCGAGAGTAAATTTCAGCTCGAAGGCCCTGCTCAAAAGGCTCATTTTCGATAAACCTTTGTAATAGAACTTGGAACTGCTGAAATTCCTGCGCACTACGGTTGTAACAGGTAGTAGGATTTTCATGTTGCCAAGATATTTTATGATTCATATGAGAGTACTGACAATGAAGAGCTTCCCAAGTCAAGCAAATTTGACCTACATATGCTGTTTCAATATCTTGGTAGGGATCATTTTCAAGCTGTTGAAGATGTTCAGTCTCATCATCATCATCTGGTCCTTCAAATTTTTTCAACGAAAGACAACGAAGTGGAGAAGCCAGCTTCTTTGATGCAGATCTTGGAGATGGAGTTGATGTGTGCTGTAAACCTGACATAATGAATATGTAGCACGTTACAAGAAATGGCGAATTAGGACAAGGGATAACAGAACCAGGACATTTTGTTAGCAACTGACATTTTCGAGTAGTTAAAGAAAATATCTTGATTACTAACTCCAGATATAATACCTTCGATACATTGAATATAACTTTATCTTCATTTTCTAACAAAGAACTTTTCATAACATGATTAGATGAGCATGTTAAAAATTTGGAACATAATCCATGCAGCACAGACACAGATACGGACACCAGACACAACACGGACAACCAGACACCAGTTTTAATTTGAAAAATAATAGTTAAAGTGTCTATGTCAGTGTCCAACTTTGACCGGAACTGTTGGTGCTATAGAGAACAGAATTCTCTTAACTTTCATTCAATTGGGGATATGCTAGCATTCAGATGATGAAACACGACTCCCCTAGCATTGAAGTTAATAAACCAAACTGAATCCAGACAGACTGCTCGATTCAAGTTTAAAGATACCATGACATTGACAAGATCTTTCATTTTGTTCTTTATCCAGAAAGAAATTATAAAAGTAAATTTTGTCAGACATCCATTATTGATCTAATCACACATCATACGGTGAGTCAACGTTATAAAAATCTAAACCAACTCAATGCAAAAACATAAATAGCAATTCCCAACCATCACTAGTATCTGAATATGTATATGGAGATTTGAAGGTTAAAAATGCTTTTATCATCACCAACAACCAAAACTAAATCCCGGATTTTTTTTCTTTCTATTGTAATGCTTTTGCTTTTTTCGGGCCTATTGCTCCTTTTCTACCCTCCTCACGCTAAAAAAACAACGAAAAAAAGCTACCTTTGCCAGCTTCACCGAGATGCTGCATACTCATCCTATCAAAGAATAGCATTCTTTCGCAGTACTTTTCAAACACAGCATCAAAGCCTCGCCACCATTGCTGACCTTCTGCCTCCACATCCCTCCATTCATTTGAGACTGTTTCTACCTCTTCCTCGTCATCCTCTCCCTCCTCTAGACACGAATCTTCTTCAGGAATCAACACCATAAAACTGTTTCTTCTCAATTCCTTTAGCCTCCTTTTTACCTCATTGGTAATAAAATCGTCGTCATCCTCAGCATCACCACCTGAATCTACATTTTCTGATTTACATTCATCGGTACCCCCAACATTAGGCTTTGGTTCCTCTGGCTCTGTCACTGCCTTATCTACCAAATCTTTCTCCCCATCTGCCTTCTTAGATTTTCTAAATTTCTTGATTTTCAAAAAATCCATGCTTCCCCACCCCACCTTTCAAACACAAACTATTCTAATCTCACCCCAACTTCAAATGTTTTAGATCAAAACCTACAATCACATCAAAACAGAAAGAGAGAATGAGTTATACTATTATTAATTAATAGATCACAGAAAGTAAAGTGTAGCACAAACAACAATTGGTTCAGTTTTTAAAACACGGCAAACAACTCAATTTCCCAAAGCTGATAAAAATAATAACAATAAAGCAACCATAAACCTATAGATTCATTATTATCAACTTCCATTACAAGACATTAGTGATTTAGTGATCTAATTGCAAAAGTAATCTCAAAATAAGGGAAAGACATCCATCCCTTTCAAACTCATATAAATCACGGAAATACACATTAAAAACAAGGAAATAAGGGAAAGTAATCTCAAAATAAGGGAAATAAGGAAACAAGGAAAAGTTTCCAAGACATTTAACAGAAAGGTGCTAAAAGGAAACTAATCTCACATGAATAAACCCTTCTAAAAATAAACAATAACGGATTATTTTTTTTACCTTATAGCGTAAAACTTGGTTCTCAGAGATCAAAGCCACCGACAAGAAAACCCTTCTCTTTCATGCACACACATTCCTACATTGAACTGCTACACAGAAATAACAAACAGTAATAAATCATTAAAAAAAATAGCAAGATTTTTGCTTAAACAGTAATAATCGAAAGAAAAAACGCACATGCAATGAACAGAAGAGAAAAAGGGGTAAATAGACCAAAATGATCAATCAAAAGCTAAATGTAATGAAAAAATGAGGAACAAAATTAGCATAAGACAGAGAAGATTATTCTACTGACCAAAGATAAAGATCAATGTGACATTTCAGGAAAGGGAGAATGAGGAAAGATGAAGAGAAAAAAGCATAATTTTGAAAAGAGAAACCCTAGAGTTGAGAAGACTGAGAAGGAACAGAAGAGAACAGAGAAAGTAGTGAGTGAGTGCAGTGTTTGTTGTGCAGTGAGGGAAACTACAAAATTAAAATTAAAAATTGCAATAAATGTTAGAGCATTTAGTGCTCTGATTTGTTTGATACTATCTCATTTCCCAATAAAAAAAGTTACTACTGTTCCATTCTCGAATTTTGTAGTCAATAATCAATAAAATAAAATGAGAAATGTTATTAATACTCTATTTTACTCTTTCTGTCCCATATTATATGACTTTTTAGGAAAAAAAAATTTGTCTCACAATACATGATTTTTTAGAATACCAATACAATATCAATTTTTTTTTCCAGTCATACCCTTCATTATTTAATATCTCTCTTTTTACAATTCTACTTTTTATGTTTTCAATATCATTAATGAAGGACAATTTGGTAAACTAACTCACAATCTCTTTTTTCCATTCAAAATTAACTACTTTTCTTAATTCATTTGTCAAAACCTTAAACGACATATAATATGGGAAGAGGGAGTAGACGTTTTCTTCAACAATTACTTTATGATTGGTTTAAATTCATATAGGACTCATCACTTTGGAATTGAGACTCATTTAGTGAGACTATATGAAATCTGACCAAATCATAAAGTGAGTGTTATAGAGAGTGTCTAAAAGAGAGTATTGCTAACACTTCTGAAATAAAATATCTGATGTATTTTTAAAATATCACAAAAAATATTTTTACACAAAATATTTAAACCAAAACCAATAAAAGTGGGATAGTTGGTAAGTTATTGGCTTATAAGTGCAATGTCATGAGTTCAAATTCACTATCTTGAGGTCAGCCCTGACCCTAGTGTACCTTTGGAGCGCAACTCACCCAATTTTTTTTATTTCAAAAAATAAAATAAAATCCTCACCAAAATAATTGGTTAATGTAAACAACAAGAGTTGGTCGGAATGGTAATTGGGTTTGTACTCAGTCTAAGGTTGTAAGTTCGAATTTTGGGTGTGACAATAACTCTATTGAAAGTGGAGAATCATAGAGACGGGCACATAAAAGAGAGTGACAAATATTGTGTTAGACTAATAAATGACGTTGAAATCAGATATTTTCTTTTAATAAGACTAAAATTTTAACTTATTTCCAAAAATACTCTTTTTTTATAAAATTATTATGTGTACTCCTAATTAATAATATCACAGTTAATTACTTTATCTAACTATGAGTAAAATTTGAATTGATCATTCAATACCTCAAATGGTGAAACAGGTTGAATCTAAACTTTATTTACCTCCCGTCGAGATTCGAAAGCCTCATTTTATCTGGATCACAGAATGACGTTGAAGGAAAAAAATACTATAACAAAACACCAGTTTAGCATAATCTAGAAAAATGTATTGAGGCGGTTGATTTTACTTCATTCTTTAGAATCTGTTTGGCAAGTCACACCCGTTAGCAGATAAATGATTTGATAGCGGATGACAAATGGACTTTTATAAGTACTTGTTTAACATTTTTTCAAACGTTACTTTCAAAGTCATCCCAAACAATTTGGAGGCTATGTTAAAATATTAAAAATTAGACCCCTAATTATACTTTTATCTTATGCTAATTTGTTTCATGAATCATATCTAAATTGTTTTCGAACGCACACTCCTTAACGGCACACTTTACATATTTTGTCACGAAATTATTTTTTTCAACGAATCGGTCATTGAGGAAAGAACTTTGCGTATTTGAACACTTTAACTTTTTTCAGAACTCTAAAGTAGCCCAAAACACACTGGTCAGCATCACACTACATATTTTGTCATGAAATTAAAAAAAACACCAAATTGGTTATTGAGGAAGGAGCTTTGTGTATTTGAACACTTACAATTTTTTCTGAACTCTAAAGTACCCAAAAACACTGCTCAACATCACAATTGACATGTTTTGTCATGAAATTAAATTCTTTTTTCACCAAAATGGTTACTGAAGAACAAATTTCGTGTATTTGAATATCTAAATTTTTTTGTAGTCTAAAGTACTCTTTTGGGTGGCCCTAATAAATTGGATTAGGCTAAGGTCTCATATGTAGCACGCGCCTGCATACCTCAATGGCTGTCGTGAGTTACATTTCAAGTAGCATTCTTTCAAATGCTACTTCAAGTATAGCGTTTTTTAGCTGGAGTTTAATAAACTAAATAATTTTGGTGTGGATAATACAAGCATATAACATATAGCGTGCCACATTTTCTACCATTTTTATCCTAATTATTTTCTTAGATTCTTTCTTTATCCTCATTAAAATTAAACTAAATAACTTTAAATCCCTAACTTTTATGTTATTTTATATTTATTAGTTATTTAACCGTTAGTTTTATGAAACACACAATTTGATGTTAGTTAGCTTATCTATTATCCGCTAGCTCATCCAATATCTGTTATCTGCAATCAGATAGTACATCTGCTATCTACCAGTTTTTACTAAACAGAGTTTTGAAATTTTAAAATTTATTTTATAAGTATTTTATTTAAAAATCTATGCATATTTCTTTTTTAAAAAAATAAATTTATTTATTTCATATATAATAATGGAATGGGATGGCAGCACGATATAGTCTATAAAGTGAGAGAGAGAAAATAGAGAGAGTGAGAGAGAGAAAATAGAGAGAGAAGAACATAAGAGGAACGTTGGAAGAAAACTGTGTCGTCAAACGCGAAACATTGTGAGAAAGCCGAGCAAAAAAGCAGTTGTGATTTGTGTTTTTTAAAGACACAAATCTGGGTTGAGATCCTCTCAATTTCTCCATTTGGAGAGAGATAGACACAACATTCATAGTGAGTCATAACATTAAATTTATAATAATAATTAATGCTATAGTCCACCCTAAATTTTGTGTCTATCTCTCTCCAAATGGAGCTATCCATTTCTTTTAAGAAATGGAGAGGATCCTAACCCCACAAATCTTGTTTTAAACATCTATTTCGTCTAGTCAAAATCGCGAGGTATTAAAGGCAAAAATGCTTATCGAAAAAAAGGCAAAAATCTTGTTTTTTGGATAATTTTTTCATACAATATTTTTTTTCAATTTACTTTTTTTTGGAAAGAAAGCCGTGATTTGATCAACAGGCAAACAACAAATTTCCTCCCAAAACTTCATATCTCTCTCTCTCTTTGCCTCTAATAAAAAAATACATCTCTTCTTACAACACATGATGTTGCAGACTGGGAGACCTAAAACTATAGATTAGTGGATGCATAAAATATTATTCTATTTATTTTATATTATGTGTTATATTTGTAATATTTTCTTCTCATTTTATTTTTCATTTTAAATTATCAAAAGAGAGTTATGTATATTGTTTAATCAACAATGTTATTTGGACAAAAAAAAATTAGACAAAAATAGACAAAAACCAACTTACAATATCAATTAACCAAGTAATTTAGGTCATTAACCAAGTGATCAATTAACCAAGTTTTTAATCAACGCCTCGAAAACTGTGAAAAAGCAGGTTGACTAATGGTCTAAAAAACTTGGTTAATTGGTGTTGTAAGTTGGTTTCTGTCTATTTTTGGCTGAAATTTTTGGCTACATAACATTATTGATTGTTTAATAGCATACCTACTAAGAGTAGGTCCTACCTGGCTCGAGGAATTAGTATCTGCAGTTATGCGCAGAGGATACCCGGTTTATACCAAAAAAATACCTACTAAGAGCACTTGGATGAGATGCTAGGGATCTCTTTCCGCTTAACTTAGGTCCTGGATTCGTACCCAGTCTTGGGCATGCAGCAGTGTTAAATCGCTTGAGGGAGAGCTTTGCCACCCATTGTAGTCCTACAGAGTTTGAGGGATTAGTCTCTACAGTTGCGCGAAGAGAATACCCAATTTGCAAAAAAAAAATAGTATACCTATTTATCTGTATCTCACTCGCCTACATGCTCACCAAAAAAAAATCTCACTCCCCTACACTAAAAACATTTCAGTCAAAATAAATTATTTTTCTTTAAAATAGATGTAATTAATGAGACAAGGAGAGTGGAATATAAGAATGACATGTCCTTTTTTTGGACAAAAGTATGACATGTCTTGTAGAGTGTGAGAGGAGTCTAAGGGGTTTGATTTGCAAACAGAAGAGTATTGGACTGGACAGTACTGGACAGCACAACACTAGACAAGTTTTTGTCTAGTATATTGTTTGGTGAAATAATGGACAGTACAAGTGAAAAAAAATGTAAATTTTACTATAATTCTCTTTCTAGTGTTTATAATGATTTTATATAACATATATTATAATTTATTAAAAAATTATAAAGAAAAACGTACAATGGAGAAAATGGAAGAGAGAGAAAGAGAGAGATGAGGGAGAGAGGTCATGAGATGAGAAGATACAAGAGAGATGTAGAGAGGGGGAGAGAAAGAGAGATGAAGATGATAGGTCATGAGATGAGAAAGTATTAGAGAGGTAGAGAAAAAAATAGAGAAGAATTGGATAGGGGAGAGAGAGAGAGAATGAGATAGGAGAGAGGGAGAATAGAGGAGAGAAAAAAATTATTGAATAGGAAATAAAAATATTTTGGTATTTTTTTTTGAGTGATTAGGAAGTTGCACTGTAGAACAAAAAGTTGTACTATGGTTTTGTGAGGTACAAGAATTTGGGTCGTTGTCTAGTCCATTGCCCTCATTTCTGTCCAGTCCCTTACTGCGTAGCGAATCAAACGCACCCATAGAGTTCTATCACGCAAATCATAAGGTTCTATTAAACGAACCCATTATCACCTCCCGTTTAGAAGTACTGTCGTGGAGGATTCAGAGGATTTCGGGCATCACACCGTTTGGTGTTCTTAGAGATTCATCTATTCTGGTAAGATTGAATTGGGTTTCTTTCGATTTCTACATGGACGACTTTTTAGGGCACATTCGTGGTGGTTGTGAGGTTCTGGTTTTGAAAGTTAATTTTAAAACCAAAACATGTTCGGTAAAATGGGGTTGAATTGGTTTTTTTTTTTTCTTAATTTCTAAACAATTTTTTATCAAAACTCAAAACCAAAAAAATAGGTTTTATAAAACTATTTTTGTTTTGAAACTAACATGTCATACTAATGGTCGGCAACTACCACTCTAGCCATCGGCTACCACTCTGACCACCGCCAACCACTACTTCAACCAACTCCGATCACCACTCTGACCACCGTCAACCACTCACTCGACCACAACTAACCACCACTTTGACAATCAACCATCGCTTTGGTCGCCGCCGACCACCACCATGACCATCACTGATCATCAATTCGACCACCACCAACTACCACTCCGCCCGCTGCTAACCACCAACCACCACTCTGACCAACAATGACCACCACTCCAGCCACCATCAAACACCACTTCGACCACCCCTCCGAACATGACACTCTTCAAACTCCAAAGATGCATCCTCATTCGGATTGCTCAAAGAGTTTCTTCAAGGCCATCTCAAAGAAGTTTCTTGCAGTGGGTGGTAAAATAATCCATTTACAAGCGGTAGGTTCTATCTTGGTCAATTCTCCAATGTGCTCGATAATTGAAGCATAAAGGAGTACTTTGCACTTGGAGAAGCCAAATGTGTCTTCACTCGTTAAAAGAAGCTCCATAGCAGTTTTCAGTTCAATCTCTGCTTGGCCAATTTGTTGTTGTTGGCCATATAGTTTTCCTAGTAAATCATACAAGTGGCAAATCATGTTTCGATAAATCAAAGAATATAAACTTATCAATCTAGGCTAAGACTATAAGTATACCTACCTAACAAGGAAGAGAAAGCAACTACAAAACAAATGCAAATCAAGTGATGAAGAGATTTCTTTTTATATACTAGAAAGATTACCAAAGAGAAATCAAACCTGAAGGGTGCTCTCAAGGTAACCTTGCAAAAATTTCCACGGACTAATATTCATTGTATCTAAGTCACTTGGTGGAGAATCAAATGAAACAACATCCTTAGCAATAGACTTGATTATTTCCCAGGTATTAATTGAGAAACGTGTACCATATCTCTTTTTTTGCTCTTGACCATGGGTAGCTTTACTTAGTTGAGAATACTGCCGCTCTTGAGCTTCTTTTGCATATGATAGAGCCTACGATATAATAAAAAAGACAAAAGAGATAACATGATTTAAGAAACGATGCAAGTCCAAACAACAACACTTAGACAAATTAAATATGAAACATATTTCAAACAGGAGAGATATCTTAGTACAAATAAAGCACTGATGACCAAGAATTGTAAGAATCTAAATCAACTATTTCTACTTACCTCTATTAACTTCCCCTTTGCAATGAGTGTTTGGTAAATATATCCAACATGAAAAGTAGAATGACTACAAATAGGATCCTAAAAGAAGATAGACAGACATAAGAGTGATGAACTTGTTTATATGTATGATAAATTGTGTCACAAAAAGAACTTACCTTTGAAATCGCTTCACTTTTAGGATTGGAGCTCAGATGCAAATTTGATAAAAGCAAAGAAAAATGTTGTAGAAACTCTATCCCAATACGATCTATATATGGTTCAAATTTGTTTAATTCAGTTGATTCATTTGATAAATTCTGAATGAATGCCAAATTTACTGGAGAAGCGCAAAGTGGGTGACTCAATCTTCCACTCTTCCATAGTAAATAGAGTTGCTTATCCAATGACAAAATCACCAAACCATACACTTTAATAGTTAGCTTATATACATCATTCGAGTGATACACTAAACCCTGAAAAAATGACATTGAAACCAAAACACTGTGACTACAAATCATATGCAAGAACAATATAAAACAATATTATTAAAAAAGAAAAACAAACCTTCAATTGTAGTATGTCAAAAATGTTGTAAACTAAAATTAGTATGCATTCAGATAATGTCTTGCCACTTTCAAAGGTTGTCTGCGTAGGGTACAAATCAAGATAAGTTTTTCTTGATAAAATAAAGAAGATAAAGTGAAAACACTTCTATAAAGTAAAAAGAAATAATAAAGAAAGAAGAACAAATAGCAATGATGTAAAGTTACTTAATATCTTAATAATAAATCATTAATGAATGTTTTACATTTCTAAAAAGAAATGAAACCAAAAATATTATCTAACGACAAAAGGAAACTACATATGTTTTAGTACCTCTAATTGAGGGTTGACTTCTGAACAATGTAGATCATGTAGACAATATGCCACAAACAATTGATCAGTAATGATATTTACTTTGGAAGACAAATGCTCACTCCTACAAATATCCTCCTGTGAAGTGGATATGCTTCATATTAGAGAGGCATATACATCAATGATAAATGTTAGATGTGTTTGAGAGAATTCGAGAGAAACAGAACAAGAACCATGATTGTTATCGCTTCTTTCAGACACTGAATGATTGTATCATCTATTTGACAACTTATAACCGTTTTTCCCTTTTCAAGATGACTTTGTGCGTTTTGACAATTACTTTCAGGAGTTGTATTTATATACCGCATTAATACGTGTGTGATATTCCTTTTCATTTTTTGACTAGCTACAGAGACTTTACTACTAATTTCCATATATGATTTGCATTCCTAGACAAAGATAGACATAACAAAGAGTTGAAGTTCAACATACATTAAATTTAAAATCAAATATAACGAAATTTCTATGTAAAAGAAATTTTTACACATTCTAAAAGTATCCGAGTCTTTCTCTCTCGATTTTATTATGGATGGTGATAGAAGTGTAAGTTGTAGTTTTCCTAGGGTTCACATGCAAGAAAACTACATAAATAATATCTTAGAATTCATGGTTCTCACATAGGAAGAAGCACTGACCTTTGTCCATGGTAAATGCAATTCTTCATTACTTGGAATGACTTGAATAACAATGAAAATCTTTTCTATCTCCTTTCCTTTTTTTTTCTTATGATTCTCTTTATTGATGGGTGGTAGAATCATACTATCATGGGTAGAGATAGAGAATGTTTAATTCCTTCCTTATATATTGTTTCCATTAAATAATATATCTCTTCACCAAACAATATGTACCCCTTCATTAAAATAACTTCTCTAGCAATCATGTTTCTTCATTTAACTTCATTTAAGCATCAACCAATGTGCCCCTTCAATTAATTATTAAACCATAATATTACTCTAACAATCATGGCGCCTTTCTGACACACCATTTTGTTGTGGTGTTCCCAACATTGTGTATTGACCAAAAATACCACGTTTCTCAAGGAATTTAGCAAATGGACTAGGGTGTTGTCCTAATTCATCATATCTTCCATAATATTCACCATCTCTATCTGACCTAACAATTTTCACCTTTCTGTCTAATTGCCTTTCAACTTCATTTACATAAATTTCCAAGACATTTACTGCTTGAGATTTCTCATGCAGTAAATAGACATAACCATAACGTAAAAAATCATCAATAAAGGTGATAAAGTATTTTTCTTTATTGAAAGAATTGACATCAAAAGGTCCACAATTATTTGTGTGTATAATTTCAAGAACCTGAGTACTTCTTGTGGCTCATTTCTTTGTGTGTTTTGTTCGTTTCCCTTTAATACAATCCACACAAACATTTAAATCAGTAAAATCTAAATCCGGAATGATTTCATTCTTTACTAATTGCTTCATTCTTTCTTGGGAAATGTGTCCAAGCGCTTATATCACAAGTAAGTAGAGCGTTCATTCACTAAACCACGTTTAGTGCCAACATTATGATGTAGTGCCATAAGTGTTTCAGCATATAAATTATCAAGATTCAATTTACATAAACCATCACAAAGTATACCAGAACCAATCATAAAGGTATTCTTGTACAAGCTAAAACAACCATTACCAAAATTATAAGTGTATTCAGCAACATCAAGTCTAGAAGTTGAAACTAAATTCTTAGAAATATTAGGTACATACAAAGTTTCAAATAGATCTAAATGATGCTCTGTGTCCAAGATCAAACGATAAGTCCCGACACCTTCCACTGAAACATTATCAACTTTTACAAACATAATGATAATATAATAATCACAGGTAGAGTTATTCAAAAAAACTGCATTATATTATATTTTATTCATTTCACTTAACGTAACAATAACATGTCATGTTGCGGAATTGTAAGTAGTTACGTCTGTGGCATTCGACAATGATTTAACGACACATATATATGCAATGATTTACAAGTACTCATGCTTTATCAATGGCACCATCATTATGTGTTGTAAACATATATACGCAGCAGAAAATTTGGCACGAGATGTGTTGCTTATGTACAGTAACATTAATTGAAATATTGGAATTAAATATTATGTTTAGTTTGTTTATCACAAAGTGGTCAAATTTGTATGTTTATTTGATTCCAAATTAATGAAATTATTATTTTAATTACCAATAGTATGGATGTTAAAATTTATAGTTTTATGTATGGGCAAATTAAAGTTCATTGTTATTAACGCATTTCTGGATCACCCCAAAAGTTGATTAATTGTTTTTATAACTAATGGACATCATTGTGGTAATGTGTGTGCATGCTTAGTTTTATTTATATATTCAAAGATAGTAAATATTTCTGATTAATACATATGTCATATCAAATAATGTGTGAAACCATCAGAGCATAAACCAAGCCGAACATTGCGTGGATCACTGGCAAAATCTGGATGAACACGATCAAAATGCTTCCAAGCTTCACCATCAGATGGGTGACGTAATTCACCAGAATTGTTTCTATTTTCATGGTGCCACGTCATTTTACCCGCGGTCTCCATTGATGTAAACATCCTCTGTAGCCTTGGTATAAGCGGCAGATAGAACATTGCTTTTAATGGAACCGGTTTGCCTCTGCTCATCCTTCTCCTGCTGACACGATAGCGTGGCTCTCCATACAACTTGCATTCCGTCAAATTTCCATCATTTATGCCAAACTCATTATTATAATAGAGCATGCAACCAGACACACAACAATCAATTCTTTTAGATTTTAAGCCAAACTTCGATACCAATCTTTTAGCATCATAATAACTCTACGGCAAAAGTCCTTTAATAGGGGTTGCATCCAACATCATTTTGGTCATATATTCCATGCACAACTCGGCGACATTAAATTGAGACTTAAGACCCAACAACCGAACACACATTGATAATTTGAGTCTTTAGATCCTTCAAATAATGGTTTATTTGTCTCACTCAAATACGTGTAAAACAATTGTGCTTCCTCATTAGGAACTTCTTCAAAGATCATATTAGGTTCTTCAAAATCCAAATTTACTCCAACGGCATGAGATATCATTCCCTGATAAACATCTAACGCGGGTTGCATGATTTGGCCAGATCCAGATGTGGAAGCTACTTCTTCAACCGAAACATTAGTACTTGAAATATATACTTCAACCGAAACATTAACCGCATGAACGACTACGCGCAGTACCTGTGTGCTACTACGTGCGATGGCGATTCCATATCCAATAATCTGGCCTAAACCCATTATTGTACAAATGCATTTTGACTTCATCTTCATTTTTTATAAATCGAATTGAACATTTCGCGCACGGACATCTAATTCCCCCTTCTCGCGCAAATCCTTCATCACGCTTAGCACAAAAAATAAACTCTTCTACTCCTTCTGCAAAACGTCTCTTTAAACCGCTTCTTCCAGGAAATAATCGATCATACATCCAACTACGATCCATGTTTTCAAGATCCTAGTACTACTTACTACAATAAAAATTATCATAAACAATAACTATTACTTTTCATTTCATAAATAATAAATCAAACTTTATATTTTCTTACTTACATACTCATACACATACATACGCATACACATACAAATTTCATATGATCATATACATACATACACATACACATATACACATACAAATATTTACATACACTAACAATGTAAACATTAATTAATTATAATATAAATAGAATTTAAATAATTTAACACATTTTATATATTATGTTATGGTAAACGTTAATATTAGTATTAAAAATATAATAGATTTTAACTTAAACAAAAAAAATGATAATATAATGAATTTTCAAAAATATAATAGATTTTAACAACTTAAACAAAAAAAATGATAATATAATGAATTTTCAAAAATATAATAGATTTTAACTTAAACAAAAAAAATGATAATGTAATGAATTTTCAAAAATATAATAGATTTTAACAACTTAAACAAAAAAAATGATAATATAATGAATTTTCGAAAAACTAATATATTCTTGTATTTCACAATTATCTAAAAAGTATTAAAAATAATAATGAATAATTAATAAATAGATATAATTTATTTTTTAACTATATAATTCGTATTTCCTCTAAAATATTAACAAAAATTAAAATTTAATAAATATATTAATTATTTTATTTCGTATTTATGTATTTTTTATTAAAAAATATTAACAAAAGTTTAAAAGTAAAAAAAATATTTAAATACATTAATATTTATTTCTACTAATTTATTTACTTATATTAAGTAATTAATTACTAATATTAACTAATATATTATAATATTTCATATTTAATTATTGAACAAATTCTAACTAATAACATCAAATAACGTTTAATCACAACTAATAACTTCAATAACTAAGGGTGGTCTTTGAGAGGTCTCTGACTTGATGTTAAATTGGAGTCCTTTGAACAAACAAGCAGATGTCACCAAACTCTAACAACTCCTAAGCAAAAAATACCACAATTAGTAACTAATAGTTTAAAACAAAGTATAAATTAAAACAAAGTATAAAGTAAAACATACCTTCAGAAGTTTGAGAGAGGAGAAGTTTCAGAGAGGAGAAGTTTGATAGAAGATTGAGTGAAGAAATATTTGAAGGGAAGTTTAAGAGAGTGGAGAATGTGTGAAGAAGAAAATTGAGAAGAGTGAAAATGGTGTGGAATGAGTGTGAATCGGATTAAGTAACGTGATGGGAAAATAGCCGTTGTGCATAATAGTCATTTCCGGCGGAATTGTGGTAATTTCCGGCGGAATTCACGCGTCAAACGAGGCGTAATTTTCGGCGGTTTAGTGTCATTTTCGGCGGATATGGGACGCGTAGATCGAAGTGGAATTTTCGGCGGATTAGGGTGTCATTTTCGGCGGATTTTGAATTTCAAAATGCCCGCCTAATTTCAAGTGACGTTTCTGGCGGATTTGGGTGTCCTTTCCGGCGGATTCTTTTTTTTTTGACAGTTTTTCTTCCTCTTTCTAATCCGCCAAAAATACTCTATTTCCGCCAAAAATGTTAAAATTCCGCCACAAAGTTTCCGGTGGAAGAAATCCCCCAAAAACTACAAAAATCCGCCAGAACATTTCTGGGGGATTAAAATCCGCCAGAAAGTTATGCCTTCTAATTTGAGTTATTCTTGTAGTGTATAACTAAAAGTATTAATGATAAACATGTATTGATTACAGTATCTATCCCTATTTCTTTGCATTCACAAGCTATGTCTGTTCCGGTCTTTAATAGATTGAATTTTTCTGAATGGACTGAACAAATTCAATTTCACCTTGGTGTATTGGATCTTGATCTCTCTCTTCAAGTTGAGAAACCCGCTACTATTAATTAATGATGAAGTAGCAATGAAGAGAAAATCCATTATAAGGCTTGGGAAAAGTCAAACAAACTGAGTTTGATGTTTATGCGAATGAGCATAGCAAATGTAAGAAATATTATGTCTCATGTGTGGTAAATATATATTATGGTTTAAAAATTAATTGAAAGGGCACATTGGTTGAGGTTTAAATGAAGAAACATGATTGTTAGAGAAGTTATTTTAATGAAGGGTACATATTGTTTGGTGAAGAGGTATATTATTTGATGGAAACAATATATATATATATATATATATATATATATATATATATATATATATATATATATATATATATATATATATATATGTATATATATAAGGAAGGAATTAAATATTCCCTATCTCTACCCATGATAGTATGATTCTACCACCCATCAACAAAGAGAGTCATAATAAAGAAAGGGAAAGAGATAAAAAAAGTTTTTCATTGCTATTCAAGTCATTCCAAGTATTGAAGAATTGCATTTACCATTGACAAAGGTTAATGCTTCTTCGTATGTGAGAATTATGAATTCTAATATCTTATTTATGTAGTTTTCTTGCATGTGAACCCTAGGAAAACTACAACTTACATGTGGTATCAGAGCATTAATTAGGTTTATAGAATTATGTGATTCTCCATGAATGTTAATTTTCTCCCAAAATTAATTATGAAATGTTTGTTTTTCTTCTTCTTTTCTTTCTCATGACTCTCTTTATTGATGGGTGGTAGAATCATGGGTAGAGAGATAGGGAAGGTTTAATTCCTTCCTTATATATATTGTTTCCATTAAACAATATACCTCTTCACCAAACAATATGTACCCCTTTATTAAAATAATTTCTCTAACAATCATGTTTCTTCATTTAAACATCAACCAGTGTGCCCTTTCAATTAATTAGTAAACCATAATATATATATATATATATATATATACACACACACACACACACACACACACACCACACATGAGACATAATATTTCTTACAAGAAGATCATGTACGGTACAAAAATGAAAACAATCATCCTCTATAAATTGACACTGCATGCATAATATATTATACAACAATTAGAAAAAAAAGAAGTTGTAACACACTAAATTCTGTAAGGTAAATGCTTAGTAATGCTACCTCCACCCAATTCTTCACAATATGTATAGAAGTTGGAAGACTTTGTCTATGGTCTTTCTCAGTGGACCAATCGTCAATAATATCAATTAATTTATTTTCCATATTGGAATGACTGATTTCATTAAGAAGTCTCAATAGTGAACCGCACACTTCTCGTAAGTATCTAATGACAAATTTTCTAGTTCACATTGTGATAGATGACTCAGGTGGAATTTAAGAAAGAGCCAAAATGCTTCAGAGCGCATGCATAAAATGTGTATAACTTGTCGTGAAACAATGCATAGGAACACTTAAATCTAATATTTATCATATTGATTCATAAGGGATTTACATGTATATATACAAGAAGTACGAAAAACAATCTCATAATGTTGATATTAAATCAATTCAACCTAACCTAGGTAAGGACATGGTTGTCAATCTTGGTGTCCTTTCTTTCCTTTTAATCCTTTAAAATTCCTTATTTTGATTTCATTCAATCTTGTTAAATAGGTTGTTAGATTCTATTGTATATATTCTGGGCAAATGTACTATGTTTGTTTCTGCATTTTCAAGCTCAACAGATTGAATTCTTGAATCAAGGTTACAACAACAGAAGATAAAAAGGAAATGCAAATCTGTAGATAATGAAATTCAATTTTGAGAGAAGAATTCTCTACAAAACTGACTATAGAGCCTAGGCTTCTCAAGATATCATTCTCATATAAGATATTAATAAAAAATAGGAATGTAATGTTCACCTTTATCAGTTTCTAGCAAACTTTTTGCCCCCTCATTCATCCAATTGATGAAGAGTGTTATTTCTTCTCTGTTACACCATTCACTACTAATGATATCCTTAATAACTTCTACACTCTCCTAAAATAGGGGCACCAAACATTAATTTTTCTAAAACACAATATTCAATTAAAGAACTTAATTTTCTTATTTTTTCGGCATAAAAAATATGAGCACTTAATGAATGAAAACATGGAATTTAAGATTGGTTTTGTTCGAAATGGAAAAAGCTGCACAAGCATTTTCGACCATCCAAAAAACTCCTTTCCTACCTTTTAGGTATAATCCTCGCAGCCAAAAAAAAGAAGAAGTTTTGGGATTTAATCATCACAAATAGCACAAATGAAATAAATAGAAGGTGCATTTTATATATATATATATATATATATATATATATATATATATATATATATATATATATATATATATATATATATATATATATATATATATATATATATATAATCAATATGCGTAAAAATTGTCTTAGAATCTCATCTTGATAATTAATATTACGGGTGAAAATAATGTAAAAAAAATCATGATATAAATAAGTGACAAAAGGAAAAAAAATTGTAAACATAGAGTCAAATAGAAAGATAAATAAACCAAACACTAAACACTTAGCTTAACGAAACTTATTTGGATGTCCACGAGGTATACTTAGACTAGTGAGCATAAGTTGACTTTGCTACCTCCTTATAATATCCCAAACAAAGAGGGTACGCTAAGAATAAATCACCAAATTGGTGTTTCCCTTGAAATAGAATCCTTTGAAGAATGTCCAAGAAGTCATTCAAAAATTCTTTATAAGAGTTAATCACAGATACCCTATCAACATTTTCTTGCTCTGTAGGATTAAAATATGCGCTGGAACGCGTATGGTTTCCCTTAGCGTCTGACGAGTTGAGCTTCAACTTGAGTTCAGACTCTAATGCAATATCCATTGATTATAACCTGCAGTAAGCTTCGAGCTAGCTTTTGAGAAGCCAATAGTTTATAAGGATAATTGATCTTAAGAATGTTTTCCTTTGCACGGCTGATGATTACTCTGTGTCATAGTGGTTAACAACAGTGGCGATTCGCGAAGTACTTCTTCATTTGTATTGTTCAACCCTGTAGCAATTATTTCCAATATTAAATTAATAAGATGTTTGACCTACAAATTACTTCAGTCAAAAATTGAATTCAAAATGTGCAATGGATACATAAATTAAAACTTGGAAACAAGAAGGCCTTGAAAATAATAATACCTCTTTAGAACTTTCTACCTCCATATAATATCCCAAACAAAGAGGGTACGCTAAGAATAAATCAGCAAGTTGGTGTTTCCCTTGAATTAGAATCCTTTGAAGAATGTCTAAGAAATCATTCAAAAATTCTTTATTAGAGTTAATCACAGATACACTATAAACATACTCTTCCTCTATAGGATTAAGGTATGCGCTCAAACGCGTATGGATTCCCTTATGGTCTGACGAGTTGAGCTTCAACTTGAGTTCAGACTCTAATGCAATATCCATTGATTATAACCTGCAGCCAGCTATGAGCTAGCTTTTGAAAAGCCAACTGTTTGTAAGGGTGATTTATCTTCAGAATGTTTGCCTTTGGATGGCTGATGATTACTCTGGGTCATAATGGTTAACAACAAGGGTGATTCGCGAATTAATTCCTCTTTTGTACAGTTCAACCTTGTAGCAATTATTTCTAATATTAAATAAATAAGATGTTTGACCTACAAATTACTTCAGTCAAAAATTGAATTCAAAATGTGCAATAGATATATAAATTAAAACTTGAAAACAAGAAGGCCTTGAAAATAATAATACCTCTTTAGAACTTTCTACCTCCATATAATGTCCCAAACAAAGAGGGTACGCTAAAAATAAATCACCAAGTTGGTGTTTTCCTTGAATTAGAATCCTTTGAAGAATGTCCAAGAAGTCATTCAAAATTTCTTTATAAGAGTTAATCACAAATACCCTATCAACATACTCTTGCTCTATAGGATTAAGGTATGCGCTCAAACGCGTATAGATTCCCCTAGGGTCTGACGAGTTTTGCTTCAACTTGAGTTCAGACTCTAATGCAATATCCATTGATTATAACCTGCAGCAAGCTATTGATGAATCCCCATCACATGATGTTTTTCAGTATTTAAAAAGGGATTTTACTTTGAAGTTTTGATGAATTAATGTGAAGTGTTAGGAGAATTTGGCAAATTGTGCTATTAGAGGTTTATGTATTATGCAGTGTTTATGCTTGGGATTCTTGTGTGTTTTTGTGCCCAGGAATTACAAGGTCTTGAAGAACAAGTGGTTCAAGTAAGGAAAATAAGGAAGCTGGCGCGGGACGTGGCGCGGACGCGCTGGACTCAGCGCCACAAGTCAGTGAAATAAGGAAGTAGCGCGGGCGCGAATCGGCGCGACGCGCTGGACTGGACTCGCCACAAGTCGAGAATCTGGAAGCCGGGCGCGGGAGTGGCGCGAGCGCGCACCGCGTCCTGGGCGAAAAATAAGTAAAAACGCGAATTCACTCGTTTTTGGGGGATCTATGACCGTTTTTGACGAATTGGAACCCTAGCACACCAGAGAGAACTCCTTGCAGCAGAGGGCTATTGAAGAATCAAGCCTTGGGAACAAGTATTGAGACTTCGAATGTCCTCATCATCATCATCATCATCGTGTAATTCTCTCTTTTCATCTCCCTTGATCATGTGTAACTAAACCCTTATGTTAGGGATGAATTGATTTTGTTAGAGCACTATGTTTGCTGGTCTTTAATTATGTTTACTTTGTTCTCTCTTGTATTTGTGGATTGAAATTCAGTTTTAACATATTTACGATTGGAAAATTGTAGACTTATCTTTTATTCAATGATTTAATGGAAGTTCTTATTATTGAATGACAGAATTTCAATTCTTATGCAATTGCGACTTAGGGATATTCTCCGAATTGTTGTATGTGGCGACCTCTAGTGTTTAAGGCTTGTAGTTAATTAGGATCACCTAAGGAATTAGGGGTTTTAATAATCGACAAAGGACTAGTTACCTATGGAATTAGGACTTAGTAAATATTGTAGGGTCGGTAGCAAAATAAGAGAGAGAGGTATCCTTGACGTTAAACCGATTACATAGTGCGGAAACAAAAGACGTTCATCCCTAGCATCCATTCTCATCGTGATTTCGTTCAACGCTTGCTTCGTTTCCAATTTTATTAAAAGCTCAAAAACATTTTATTGCTTTATTTTAGAGCTTCATAGCTCAAACCATTTCAAACAAACCCTTATTTAAATTTGGTTCATATTAGTCGTTGTTAGCGTAATTAGTAATTTAGTTTGATCCTTGAGGACGATATTCCGGCATTTATCGCTTTATTACTTGCACGATTTGGTACACTTGCCAATATCTTACCAAGTTTTTGGCGCCGTTGCCGGGGATCGAAATTAATTTACTAATTAATTCGAAGGCAACTGCTAATTCGAACCCGTACATATTTACATTTACTTTAGTTTTATTTCTGTTTATTTTTGTTTATTGTATATATATCACACAGTTTGCTTTGACACTTGTCCAAGTTGTAGTTTTCTCAGTGCATGCGCGGAGCTGTTGATCCTAAAGATCTACTTTTCGATCCGGAAATTGAGAAAACCGCTAGAGCTAATAGAAAGGAAGCAAGGTTAAGGAAGCAAAGAGCAACAACCGGAGAATCTTCTGTGCAACAAACTGTGACTGAAATCATGGGAGAAAATCCACCACCGCCGCACTCGGGCGACTTTGGGGAACAGGAACCAAGGCGCCCAAGCTTACACCTTCCAACTGTGGGGGCTGTAGCATTTGAGATCAAGTCTTGGATCCTCACCGCCTTGAAATCGAACAATTCTTCTGGTGCGATGTCAAGATCCAAATCAACACTTATTTCAATTCTATGAAATTTGTGGGTCCACAAATCTCATGGAGTGATCGACGACAGAGAAAAAGTTGCGTCTCTTTCCATATTCTTTTGTTGGTAGAGCTAAGGATTGGCTAAACACTATCCAGCAGAGGCTGTTAACAATTGGGGTGATCTAGAGAGCAAGTACTTAGAAAGATTCTTTCCAATTTCTAAGTTCATCAAGAAACGGGTGAAATATCAAATTTTGAGCAAGGAGATGGTGAGTCGCTTTATGATGCTTGGGAAAGATTCAAACTGTTATTAAAAGATGTCACAGGCATGGTATTGATGACTTTCTTGATTGCAAACTTTCTGTCATGGTTTGCGACCTCAAACAAGGATGATGTTAGATGCCTCGGTGGAGGATCTTTGGGTACTAAAGCTGCGAGAGGAAGCAAGGCAGTTAGTGGAGCATATGGCCTCTAATGAGTACAAAATTCAAAATGATAGGGTGCTACAGTGAAGAAAGGGATGTTAGAGTTGGATTCTAATAGTCTTTGTGTTGGCTCAACAAAAGGTAATGTCACTCCAAATTGAAGCTCTTACTAAGCGGCTAGGCCGCTGCACTCCGCAGTGGGGTCTCAAGCCCCCCGCGACTGTTCAAGCGATACACCGTGGTGCATGTAATTATTGTGGCGTAAATGCTCATGAAGGTGATTGTGCAACTCATGGAGATAATAAAGAATGAGTTAATTATATGGGCAACTTTTGAAGCAAGGTGGGAACCCCTATTCTAACACCTACAATCACGGGTGGCGAATCATCCCAACTTCTCTTGGAAGAATAATGATACTTTGCAGGTCACATCGCAAAGAACCTAGTCAAGAACAAAGAAAGCCATCTCCTATGGAGGAAGCGTTGACACGCTTTATGCAAATGACAAAGACAACCTTTCAATCTCAAGACCAAGCTATGAAGAATATGGAAAAGAATCATGAAGCTTCCATAAAGAATCTAGAGACTCAAATTGGGCGCTTATCAAAGCAAACTTCTTTGGATCATCTAATGATGGTTTCTCACCTAATACCGTTGACAACCCTAGGAATGAAAGCGCTAAGGCTATCTCTCTAAGAAGTGGTCGGGAGTTGCCGACTCTGTGGTGAATTGTGAAAAGAAGGTGTCGATTGAAAATGAAAGAAAAGAGTTGAGTGAAAAGAATGAAAATGAAAAAATGGAGAAGTCGAAAATGAGTTGAGTAAGGAAAGTGAAGAAGGTGTGAAGTCTAACCCTAATGAAAACAATTTGTTCTTTGATGTGCAGTACAAGAGAAACTCAAGACACCTCCTCCTCAAGTGAAGTCGCCATATCCTCATGCTAGCAAGAAACATCAAAAAAAGATGAGCAGTTTTCTAAGTTCATGGAGGTTTTTAAGCGGCTACAAATCAATATACCCTTCGCAGAAGCTCTAGAACAGATGCCCATATATGCTAAATTCATGAAGGAGCTTTTGACAAAGAAGAGGAAATTTAAAGAGGACCAAGCAGTGGCTTTGAATGAGGAGTGCAGTGCTATAATCCGAGGAAGCTCCTCGAGAAAATGAAAGATCCGGAAACTTCACCATTCCATGTGCAATTGGCGACATAGCCATTGGCAAAGCTCTTTTGATCCGGGGCGGATTAATCTTATGCCATTGTCTATGCCAAGAGATCGGGTGGTGGTGAGGTGAAACCCACTAGAATGTCTCTCGACACTCACGATCGATCAAGAAAATATCCTTATGGAGTGTTGGAAGATGTTCAGTCGAGTTGATAAATTCCTATTTCCGGTAGACTTTGTGATACTTGACATGGAGGAAGATGCAGAGGTACCACTTATCCTGGGTAGACCATTTTTAGCCACAGGACGAGCTTTGATTGATGTGCAACAAGGGAAGCTGATCTTGAGGTTCCAGGATGAGAAGATTACTTTTAATGTTTTTGAAGCTATGCGCCATCCTGATGACAAAGGACAGTGTTTTAGGGTGGATATGATTGATAACTCTGTGAAAGAGACCTTTAGACAGAAGTTCCATCTCCTCCATTGGAGGATGTAATTGTGAATTCTATTGAAGAAGCAGATGAGAACTTGGGAAGTGAGATAGAACACTGTATTATGCAATTTGAAGCTTCTCAGGTAGAAAGAGTTTTCAAGAAAAAAGAAGAGCTAGATAGGGGAGATTCAGAGAAAAAGATTCTGAATTGAAACAACTTCCCCTCATTTGAAATATGTTTTCTGGCGGATGATGATCTTCATCCAAACTATCATTAGTAGTTCCTTGACTAGATTGGAAGAGGAGAAGTTAATGAGGTTGCAAGTTTATGAATATTCAAAGTTGTACAAGCAGAAAGTCAAAGCATACAATGACAAGAAGATCCAAAAAAAGAGAATTCAAGCCAGGAGCAATCGAATTGGAGGAACCTTCCTCAAAAAGAAGTTGGATGGTCAATGGGCAGAGGTGGAAGCAATACCTTGGCGAAGTGGTGAAAAGAGAGAAGCGGGCCTTGGTTTTAATCGACCCTTAAAATTCGAGGTAACGTCAAGCTAGTGACGTTAAAGAAGCGCTTCATGGGAGGCAACCCATGTGAGGTAGTGTTCTATCTCTTCTCCTTTATTTCCTTGTCTAGTATTATTTGATTGTGAACTTTGATGTTTTCTTTCAATTAGTTTCCGTTATGTGATTTTATTTTTGTTTTGCTTTGGTTTTTGTAAATAGGCCTTCCCCTAAATCAATCAGTGAGGACACTGCTGTGTTTAAGTGGGGGGAGGACCTATCGTCAGTATCAGGAATAAAATGCAATCATATGGTGAATTTCCTGTTTAATTTTTTTTTTTTTTTTTTTTTTATGGTGAATTTCCTGTTTAATTTTTTTTTATAAAGGACAGTTGAGCAAACTTTGTGATGATTCGGTGAGAACTGAGCGAATAATACCCCGGTGGTGATCAAATTAGCGCATTCTTGCTTCCACACATAAAACACTAACCTGTGGAACTTAGTGATCCTAGAAATGCTGGTAGCTAAGCTAGTTGTTGGTGGACCATGGGAGTCGCAAAATTTTTATTAAAAATTTAGGGTAGTTGTAGAAGCTAAGTTGGGGGTGCATCAATTGTACTAAGGCTGGGCATGAGGATTGTAGAAAGACCAGCAGTTGCATTGTGTGTGTGTGTGCAAAGATCAGAGTGGCGTCTACCCGTAACGCTATAGTGTATGCCGTATCGTGTGTTAATGCGTGTGTGCAAAGATCGTGGCGCCCACCCATAACGCTAGAGTGTATGCCGTGTGTGTCGGGGTGTGTGTGTGCAGCACTGTAGCGTCTACCCGTAACGCTGGAGTGTATGCCGTGTTGTGTAGTTGAAAATAATAATTCCGCAATGTCCCGGCGCATGTTGATCAAATCCAAATGCCAATGTAATAAAAGGGTTGCAGCCAAAAATAAATTGGTGTAGTGAAATGCGTGAGTTATAATAGTTAGGCAATCGGTCGAATCTAAAATGCCTATTTAAGACCCTTTGTTGTGCTTGAAACCCCGATCGGGTTTGAAAACGTGAATCTACCCTATGTTTTGAACCATCTTTTGCACTCTCGGAAGAAAACCATCTAGTCTTAGGTAAATGCATTTTGAAACTAGCTAATGTCCAATCGAGTCAAGTGTCACACACGCACTATTGAGCAAGTTTATGCTAGTGAGAGTACCACGTGTGGGTTGGAAATTGAGTGGTCTGGTCTGAAAGTTGTTGCTCAACTTGTCCTTTGAAAGTTTGTGATTGTCTTGTTTAGTAAGGGATTCATAATTGATTGCATGTTATCTGATGTTGACAAAGTTTCGTGTTTGTCTTGCATTGTCTTTGCTTGAGGACAAGCAAATGTTCAAGTTGGGGATTGTGATGAATCCCCATCACATGATGTTTTTCAAGATTTAAAAAGGGATTTTACTTTGAAGTTTTGATGAATTAATGTGAAGTGTTAGGAGAATTTGGCAAATTGTGCTATTAGAGGTTTATGTATTATGCAAGTGTTTATGCTTGGGATTCTTGTGTGTTTTTGTGCCCAGGAATTACAAGGTCTTGAAGAACAAGTGGTTCAAGTAAGGAAAATAAGGAAGCTGGCGCGGGACGTGGCGCGGACGCGCTGGACTCAGCGCCACAAGTCAGTGAAATAAGGAAGTCGGGCGCGAACTGGGCGCGACGCTACTGGACTCAGCGCCACAAGTCGAGAATGGAAGTCGGGCGCGGGAGCCGGCGCGCGGCTGTGCGTCGGCGAAAATAAGTAAAACGCGAATTCACTCGTTTTTGGGGATCTATGACCGCTTTTGACGAATTGGAACCCTAGCACACCGAGAGAACTCCTGCAAGAGAGGGCTATTGAAGAATCAAGCCTTGGGAACAAGTATTGAGACTTGAATGTCCTCATCATCATCATCATCATCGTGTAATTCTCTCTTTTCATCTCCCTTGATCATGTGTAACTAAACCCTTATGTTAGGGATGAATTGATTTTGTTAGAGCACTATGTTTGCTTGGTCTTTAATTATGTTTACTTTGTTCTCTCTTGTATTTGTGGATTGAAATTCAGTTTTAACATATTTACGATTGGAAAATTGTAGACTTATCTTTTATTCAATGATTTAATGGAAGTTCTTATTATTGAATGACAGAATTTCAATTTAAGGCAATTGCAGACTAGTAGGATATTCTCCGAATTGTTGTATGTGGCGACCTCTAGTGTTTAAGGCTTGTAGTTAATTAGGATCACCTAAGGAATTAGGGGTTTTAATAATCGACAAAGGACTAGTTACCTATGGAATTAGGACTTAGTAAATATTGTAGGGTCGGTAGCAAAATAAGAGAGAGAGGTATCCTTGACGTTAAACCAGTTACATAGTGCGGAAACAAAAGACGTTCATCCCTAGCATCCATTCTCATCGTATTTCGTTCAACGTTTGCTTCGTTTCCAATTTTATTAAAAGCTCAAAAACATTTTATTGCTTTATTTTAGAGCTTCATAGCTCAAACCATTTCAAACAAACCCTTATTTAAATTTGGTTCATATTAGTCGTTGTTAGCGTAATTAGTAATTTAGTTTGATCCTTGAGGACGATATTCCGGTACTTATCGGTTTTATTACTTGCACGATTTGGTACACTTGCCAATATCTTACCAGCTATGAGCTAGCTTTTGAGAAGCCATCAGTTTGTAAGGATGATTGATCTTAAGAATGTTTGCTTTTGGACGACTGATGATTACTTTGGGTCATAATGGTTAACTACAATGGTGATTCATGAAATAATTCTTCTTTTGTACTGTTCATACCCATAGAAAATTGTCTTCAATATTAAATAAATAAGATGTTTGACCTACAAATTACTTCTGTTAAAAATTGAATACTAAATGTGCAATAGATATATAAATTAATAGTTGGAAACACGAAGGCCAAGGAAATAATAATACTTCTTAGAATTTGCTACCTCCATATAATATCCCAAACAAAGACGATATGCTAAGAATAAATCAACAAGTTGGTGTTTCCCTTGAAATGAATTCTTTGAAGAATGTCCAAGAAGCCAGTCAAAAATTCTTAATAAGAGTTAATCACAGATACCCTATCAACGTTCTCTTGCTCTATAGGATTAAGGTATGAGCTCAAACGCGTATGGATTACCTTAGGGTCTGATGAGTTGAGTTTCAACTTGAGTTCAGACACTAATGCATCATCCATTGACTATAACTCTCAGAAGCACCGAGTTAGCTTTTTTGAAGAAGCCGGTTTGTAAGGATTATTGATCTTAAGAATGTTTGCCTTTAGACGGCTGATGATTAGTTTGGGTCATAATGGTTAACAATAGTGGTGATTCGCGAAGTACTTCCTCATTTGTATAGTTCAACCCTGTAGCAATTATTTCCAATATTAAATTAATAAGATGTTTGACCTATATATTACTTCAGGAAAAATTTGAATACACAATGTGCAATGGATATATACATTAAAATTGGAAACAAGAAGGCCTTCAAAACAATAATACCTCTTTAGAACTTGCTACCTCAGTATAATATTCCAAAAAAGAGGGTACGCTAAGAATAAATCAGCAAGTTGGTGTTTCCCTTGAAATAGAATTCATTGAAGAATGTCCAAGAAGCCATTCAAAAATTCTTTATAAGAGTTAATCAAAAATACCCTATCAACATTCTCTTGCTCTATAGGATTAAGGTATGAGCGCAAACGCGTATGAATTAACTTAGGGTCTGAGGAATTGAGTTTCAACTTGAGTTCAGACTCTACTGCAATATCCATTGAATATAACCTACAGCAAGCTCTGAGCTAGCATTTGAAAAGCCAATAGTTTTTAAGGAAGATTGATCTTAAGAATGTTTGCCTTTGGACGACTGATGATTACTCTGGGTCATAATGGTTAACAATAGTGGTGATTCGGGAAGTACTTCTTCATTTGTACTGTTCAACCCTGTAGCAATTGTTTCCAATATTAAATTAATAAGATGTTTGACCTACAAATTACTTCAGTCAAAAATTGAATACAAAATGTGCAATGGATATATAAATTAAAAGTTGGAAACACGAAGGCCTAGAAAAAAATAATACCTCTTTAGAACTTGCTACATCCATATAATATCCCAAACAAAGACGATATGCTAAGAATAAATCAGCAAGTTGGTGTTACCCTTGAAATAGAATTCCTTGAAAAATGTCCAATAATCCATTCAAAAATTCTTTATAAGAGTTAATCACAGATACCCTATCAACATTCTCTTGCCCTATAGGATTAAGGTATGAGCTCAAACACGTATGGATTCCCTTAGGGTCTGACGAGTTGAGCTTCAACTTGAGTTCAAACTCTAATGCAATATCCATTGATTATAACCTGCAGCAAGTTCCGAGTTAGCTTTTGAGAAGCCAACAGTTTGTAAGGATGATTGATCTTAAGAATGTTTGCCTTTGGACGGCTCATGATTACTCTAGGTCATAATGGTTAACAACAATGGTGATTCTCGAATTACTTCCTCATTTGTATTGTTCAACGCTGTAGCAGTTGTTTCCAATATTAAATTAATAAGATGTTTGACCTACAAATTACTTCAGACAAAAATTGAATTCAAAATGTGCAATGGATACATAAATTAAAACATGGAAACAAGAAGGCCTTGAAAATAATAATACCTCTTTAGAACTTTCTACCTCCATATAATATTTCAAACAAAGAGGGTGCGCTAAGAATAAATCAGCAAGTTGGTGTTTCCCGTGAATTAGAATCCTTTGAAGAATGTCCAAGAAGTCATTCAAAAATTCTTTATTAGAGTTAATCACAGATACATTATCAACGTACTCTTCCTCTATAGGATTAAGGTATGCGCTCAAACGCGTATGGAGTCCCTTATGGTCTGACGAGTTGAGCCTCAACTTGAGTTCAGACTCTAATGCAATATCCATTGATTATAACCTGCAGAAAGCTATGAGCTACCTTTTGAGAAGCCAACAGTTTGTAAGGATGATTGATCTTCAGAATGTTTGCCTTTGGACGGCTGATGAGTACTCTGGGTCATAATGGTTAACAACAGTGGTGATTCGCGAATTAATTCCTCTTTTGTACTGTTCAACCTTGTAGCAATTATTTCCAATATTAAATAAATAAGATGTTTGACCTACAAATTACTTCAGTTAACAATTGAATTCAAAATGTGCAATAGATATATAAATTAAAACTTCGAAACAAGAAGGCCTTGAAAATAATAATACCTCTGTAGAACTTTCTAGCTCCATATAATGTCCCAAACAAAGAGGGTACGCTAAAAACAAATCACCAAGTTGGTGTTTTCCTTGAATTAAAATCCTTTGAAGAATGTCCAAGAAGTCATTCAAAAATTCTTTATAAGAGTTAATCACAGATACCCTATCAACATACTCTTGCTCTATAGGATAAGGTATGCACTCAAACGCGTATAGATTCCCCTAGGTTCTGACGAGTTTTGCTTCAACTTGAGTTCAGACTCTAATGCAATATCCATTGATTATAACCTGCAGCAAGCTATGAGCTAGCTTTTGAGAAGCCATCAGTTTGTAAGGATGATTGATCTTAAGAATGTTTACATTTGGACGGCTGATGATTACTTTGGGTCATGATGGTTAACTACAATGTTGATTCACGAAATAATTCCTCTTTTGTACTGTTCATACCCATAGCAAATTGTCTTCAATATTAAATAAATAAGATGTTTGACCTACAAATTACTTCTGTCAAAAATTGAATACTAAATGTGCAATAGATATATAAATTAATAGTTGGAAACACGAAGGCCAAGGAAATAATAATACTTCTTAGAATTTGCTACCTCCATATAATATCCCAAACAAAGACGTTATGCTAAGAATAAATCAGCAAGTTGGTGTTTCCCTTGAAATGAATTCTTTGACGAATGTCCAAGAAGCCAGTCAAAAATTCTTTATAAGAGTTAATCACGGATACCCTATCAACGTTCTCTTGCTCTATAGGATTAAATTCTTGAATCAAGGTTACACCAACAGAAGATAAAAAGGAAATGCAAATCTGTAGATAATGAAATTCAATTTTGATAGAAGAATTCTCTACAAAACTGACTATAGAGCCTAGGCTTCTCAAGATATCATTCTCATATAATATATTAATAAAAAATAGGAATGTAATGTTCACCTTTATCAGTTTCTAGCAAACTTTTTGCCCCCTCATTCATCCAACTGATGAAGAGTGTTATTTCTTCTCTATTACACCATTCACTACTAATGATATCCTTAATAACTTCTACACTCTCCTAAAATAGGGGCAACAAACATTAATTTTTCTAAAACACAATATTCAATTAAATAACTTATTTTTCTTATTTTTTCGGCATAAAAAATATGAGCACTTAATGACATGAAAACATGGAATTTAAGATTGGTTTTGTTCGAAATGGAAAAAGCTGCACAAGCATTTTCGACCATCCAAAAAAATTCCTTTCCTACCTTTTCGGTATAATCCTGTAGCCTAAAAATAAAGAAGTTTTGGGATTTAATCATCACAAATAGCACAAATGAAATAAATAGAATGTACATATATATATATATATATATATATATATATATATATATATATATATATAATCAATATGCGTAAAAATTGTCTTAGAATCTCATCTTGATAATTAATATTACGGGTGAAAATAATGTAAAAAAAATCGTGATATAAATAAGTGACAAAAGGAAAAAAATTGTAAACATAGAGTCAAATAGAAAGATAAATAAACCAAACATTAAACACTTAGCTTAACGAAACTTATTTTGATGTCCATGAGGTATACTTAGATTAGTGAGCATAAGTCGACTTAAAACATGATGCATATCCACGATGGTAGAAAGCATATCCGTACTGTCAATTTTAGCCTCTTCTTCGCTAATTTCTAACTCTTGTGTCCACTTCGAGATTACTGGAGAAACCATAGAAGACACAACATTTAAGGCATGTGTGGTATAAGTCAAGTGAAGCTTAGTAGTTTATAAGTATGATTGATCTTCTGAATGTTTGCCTTTGGACGACTGATGATTACTTTGGGTCATAATGGTTAACAACAATGGTGATTCACGAAGTACTTCCTCATTTGTATTGTTCAACCATGTAGCAATTGTCTCCAATATTAAATTAATAAGATGTTTGACCTACAAATTGCTTCAGTCAAAAATTGAATACAAAATGTGCAACGGAGATCTAAATTAAAAATTGGAAACACGAAGACCTAGAAAATAATAATACCTCTTTAGAACTTGCTACCTCCATATAATATCCCAAACAAAGACGGTACGCTAAGAAAAAATCAGCAAGTTGGTGTTTCCCTTGAAATAGAATTCTTTGAAGAATGTCCAAGAAGCCATTCAAAAATTCTTTATAAGAGTTAATCACAGATACCCTATCAACATTCTCTTTCTCTATAGGATTAACGTATGAGCTCAAACGCGTATGAATTCCCTTAGGGTTTGATGAGTTGAGCTTCAGCTTGATTCAGACTCTAATAATATCCATTGATTATAACATGGAGCAAGCTCAGAGCTAGCTTTTGAGAAGCCAACAGTATGTAACGATGATTGATCTTAAGAATCTTTTCGTTTGGATGGCTGATGATTACTCTGGGTCATAATGGTTAACAACAGTGGTGATTCATGAAGTACTTCCTCATTTGTACTGTTCAATATTAAATAAATAAAATGTTTGTCCTACAAATTACTTAAGCCAAAAATTGAATACAAAATGTGCAATGGATATATAAATTAAAAATTGGAAACACGAATGCCTTGAAAATAAGAATACCTCTGGGAAACTTGCTACCTCCATATAATATCCCAAACAAAGACGGTACGCTAAGAATAAATCAGCAAGTTGGTGTTTCCCCTGAAATAGAATTCTTTGAAGAATGTCCAAGAAGTCATTAAGAAATTCTTTATAAGAGTTAATCACAGATACCCTATCAACATTTTCTTGCTCTATAGGATTAAGGTATGAGCTCAAACACGTATGGATTCCCTTAGGGTCTGATGAGTTGAGCTTCAACTTGAGTTCATACTCTAATTCAATATCCATTGATTATAACCAACAACAAGCTATGAGCTAGCGTTTGAGAAGCCAACCGTTTGTAAGGATGTTTCATCTTAAGAATGTTTGCCTTTGGACGACTGATGATTACTCTGGGTCATAATAGTTAACAACCATGGTGATTCGCGAATTACTTCCTCATTTTTACTGTTCAACCCCGTATCAATTGTCTTCAATATTAAATAAATAAGATGTTTGACCTACAAATTACTTCAGCCAAAAATTGAATACAAAATGGGCAATGAATATATAAATTAAAAGTTAGAAACACAAAGGCCTAGAAAATAATAATACCTCTTTAGAACTTGCTACATCCATATAAAATCCCAAACAAAGACGGTACGCTAAGAATAAATCAGCAAGTTGGTGTTTCCCTTGAAATAGAATTCATTGAAGAATGTCCAAGAAGTCATTCAAAAATTCTTTATAAGAGTTAATCACAGTTACCCTTTCTACATTATCTTGCTCTATAGGGTTAAGGCATGAGCTCAAAAACGTTTGGATTCCCTTAGGGCCTGACGATTTGAGTTTCAACTTGAGTTCAGACTCTAATGCAATATCCAACGATTATAACCTGCAGCAAACTCCGAGTTAGCTTTTGAGAAGCCAATACTTTGTAAGGATGATTGATCATAAGAATGTTTGCCTTTAGACGACTGATGATTACTCTGGGTCATAATGGTTAACAATAGTGGTGATTCGCGAAGTACTTCCTCATTTGTATAGTTCAACCCTGTAGCAATTATTTCCAATATTAAATTAATAAGATGTTTGACCTATATATTACTTCAGGAAAAATTTGAATACACAATGTGTAATGGATATATACATTAAAATTGGAAACAAGAAGGCCTTCAAAACAATAATACCTCTTTAGAACTTGCTACCTCCATATAATATCCCAAACAAAGACGGTACGCTAAGAATAAATCAGCAAGTTGGTGTTTCCCTTGAAATAGAATTCTTTGAAGAATGTCCAAGAAGCCATTCAAAAATTCTTTATAAGAGTTAATCACAGATACCCTATCAACGTTCTCTTGCTCTATAGGATTAAGGTATGAGCTCAAATGCGTATGGATTACTTTAGGGTCTGATGAGTTGAGTTTCAACTTGAGTTCAGACTCTAATGCAATATCCATTGATTATAACCTGCAGCAAGTTCCGAGTTAGCTTTTGAGAAGCCAACCGTTTGCAAGAATTATTGATCTTAAGAATATTTGCCTTTGGACGACTCATGATTACTCTAGGTCATAATGGTTAACAACAATGGTGATTCGCGAATTACTTCCTCATTTGTATTGTTCAACGCTGTAGCAGTTGTTTCATATAATAAATTAATAAGATGTTTGACCTACAAATTACTTCACTCAAAAATTGAATACAAAATGTGCAATGGATATATAAATTAAACTTTGGAAACAATAAGACTTCAAAATAATAATACCTCTTTAGAACTTGCTACCTCCGTATAATATCCCAAACAAAGAGGGTACGCTAAGAATAAATCAGCAAATTTGTGTTTCCCTTGAATTAGAATCCTTTGAAGAATGTCTAAGAAGTCATTCAAAAATTCTTTATTAGAGTTAATCACAGATACACTATCAACATACTCTTCCTCTATAGGATTAAGGTATGCGCTAAAACGCGTATGGATTCCCTTATGGTCTGACGAGTTGAGCTTCAACTTGAGTTCAGACTCTAGTGCAATATCCATTGATTATAACCTGCAGCAAGCTATGAGCTAGCTTTTGAGAAGCCAATAGTTTGTAAGGATTATTGATCTTCAGAATGTTTGCCTTTGGATGGATGATGATTACTCTTGGCATAATGGTTAACAACAATGGTGATTCTCGAATTAATTCCTCTTTTGTACTGTTCAACCTTGTAGCAATTATTTCCAATATTAAATAAATAAGATGTACCTACAAATTACTTCAGTCAAAAATTGAATTCAAAATGTGCAATAGATATATAAATTAAAACTTCGAAACAAGAAGGCCTTGAAAATAATAATACCTCTTTAGAACTTTCTACCTCCATATAATGTCCAAAACAAAGAGTGTACGCTAAAAGTAAATCACCAAGTTGGTGTTTTCCTTGAATTAGAATCCTTTGAAGAATGTCCAAGAAGTCTTTCAAAAATTCTTTATAAGAGTTAATCACATATACCCTATCAACATAATCTTGCTCTATAGGATTAAGGTATGCGCTCAAACGCGTATAGATTCCCCTAGGGTCTGACGAGTTTTGCTTCAACCTGAGTTCAGACTCTAATGCAATATCCATTGATTATAACCTGCAGCAAGCTATGAGCTAGCTTTTGAGAAGCCATCAGTTTGTAAGGATGATTGATCTTAAGAATGTTTGCCTTTGGACGGCTAATGATTACTCTGGGTCATAATGGTTAACAACAATGGTGATTCACAAAGTAATTCCTCTTTTGTACTGTTCATACCCATAGCAAATTGTCTTCAATATTAAATAAATAAGATGTTTGACCTACAAATTATACACAAAAATTGAATACTAAATGTGCAATAGATATATAAATTAATAGTTGGAAACACGAAGGCCAAGAAAATAATAATACTTCTTAGAATTTGGGACCTCCATATAATATCCCTGTTGCACCCCGAAAAATCCGGTTTGGGTTTCTCAATGTACAACGTGGAAATTTTTTGAAGCCGCCACCATTTTAATTTTAAGACCAAAACATTGAAAAAAGGTCTTTTGAACAAGGCGGATGGTCTTTCGAAAACTAGAAATATGGGTTCGGGGGTCGATTTCGTGCGGGGAAGGTGTTAGCACCCCACGCGTCCTCTCTACTGAGAGGGAACCTTTAATTAAGTGCGTGGTTTTAACGTTTGATTCGAAAAATACTTAGATTTGCCTATTTATTTCTTATTTAAAGATAAATGGGAAAACTAAATGAAAATTTTTATTTTTGGCGCTTGACGAGAATTGACTTCTCGCTCCTACGTATCTCCGGGTGCGATGGAGAATTCAAAGCTACGTAGTTCTTGGTTGTCGTGAAAAGGTTTTTGTCTTTTATCTTTTTAGTGAGTTTGCGAAATAAGACGAGTATTAAGCGAATGATTAAACTAACAAAGGTTATGGGTAATCACCGCCAAGTACTCTTGAAAAATGAGAGTCACTACCGTTGGTCAGACGAACGAAGGTTCTGATTGACCGTTACTAGTAACTCGTTTTTATTTGATCTTTTGAAAATGGTTTTCGAAAGAGATTAATTGGCACAAATGATCAAACTAACCAAAGTTATGGGTGATCATCGCTTATTGTTCTTTGGAAGAATACATTGCCGTCAATGGCTAGACGAACACAGGTTCTGATTAGCCGCTAGCAACAATGGGTTTAAAAATTATTTTTTGGTTATGAAAAATATTAATGTTTACGGTTGTGAAAATGATTTTATTCGTTGCGCTTGACGAGAACGTGACTCGCTCCTACGTATCCCGAACGGGAATCAAAGCGACGTAGTTCTAACTTGAAAATGTTTTTGAAAGGGTTTTGGAAAGGTGAAGAGCTTTCATAATGACCAAGCAAGCAGAGGCTTTGAGTGATCATTACTAATAGCTCTTGATAGCGTTCATGACAATCAAACAAGCCAAGGCTTTGGGTGATAGTCACTAGTAACTTGCATTAATTTGAAAAGAGTTTGAAAGATTTTTGGGAAAAAGGTGTGAGATAGTAAAAAAAAAGGGTATAACTAATTACGGAGGGGTTGTATTATTAACTGAGGGGGTGTCATTAGTAATCTGAATAATAAAAAGACTTAAAAAAAAAAGAAAAGAGAGGCCCATAACACACATGCTTAATCCAAATACAAAAACAGAAAAACCTAATTCTACCTCCTTCTACCCCTGCGCCGTTCTCACCCTAAAAACAGAAATCCAAGACTCCTCTCACTCCCTCCTGCGTTGCTCCCTTCTTCCCATGGCAGAGAGAGAGTAATCGAGGGAGAAGAAAGAAAGAGAGGGAGAGGAAGAAAATGCGAGAAAGAAGAGGAGAGGGGGAGGGACGGTACCGCGAGAGAGGGAGGCTTTGGCGACGGCGAAGGCGCGGTGGAGAGAGAGACAGGGCGGTGGTTTTTGGTTCGGTTTTGTGCTGGGTGTTTGGTGGTGGTTCGGTTCTGTGGGTTGGTGCTTGGTGGTGGTTCACGGTGGTGACGATGGTGGCTTCGCCGGAGACAACCGTTCAGTATAAATGGTACGTTTCTGCTTTTTCCTCACTTCTTCTCCTTTTCTTTGCTTTGTGTGTGTTGCTGTGTGGAGTGAAAATAGATGTTTTTGTTCTCTCTGTTTGTGTTTTGTTCCAGTGTGCGTACACTGTGAGTTTTTTGGTTACTGTTCCTCTTTTTCTTCCTCACCTACGATCTCTCCTCCCTCAAGCAGTATATTCAAGCCATATTTATAGTCAAATTTGCATAAATAACTACACTGTATGGTCAATTTGTTTGACACTCTGATTTTGTATTGTCTCTAAAATATTATGTTTTGGTGCTTAAAGCTTCTCTGCAGAAAAACTTCTCCCCCCAAGTCTCTGTTGCATCACAAGAATAGATTTATTTGACTCTAAATTGATGCCTAATCTCTATTTATGTGTATTGTGCAGAGAAAAGGAATGCAAGGATAGAAGGACCTCCCATTTAGAGCTTTGGAGCTGCTGTCACAAATTGGACTTTTCCTCTTGTTTGTACTGCTGGTCATTGATTCTGCTCTAGTATTATGTACTCTGTGATGCACTTGTAATATAGGTTGCTAAAAATAACTAAGGGACGGTGTAGCTATGTGTATGCACTTGTAATATATATCTCAGTGATGTGTAGTTACCTGTATGTGTTTCAAGTTATTTTTCTACACCTTGTGTTGCTTCACCAATCATGTATTATTGTTTTTGGTCAAAATGTAGTTAAGTGTATGTGCTGATACTTGGTTAATCCACCATCATCACGTTAACTTTCTTTTTCCTTTTTATAGATTTTTTTTGGTCTTGGTTAAATGACTAAAAATATTTAAAAGAGATAACCTCAATTAATATATTAGAAATAATAGTAGCGCTAATAAAGCAAGACGGCTAACGACTATCAAATGACACTAGGACACGATTGGAAGTTAAACACGCGTACTCCATTAGAAACAACGCGTACACGTGATTAATAATAACATGTGTACACAGTTAAACATAATGCGCCTACATGATTAGAAATATTGTGCGAGCACGTTAAAATTTGGTGTTCACAAAAATACATTTTTTATTTTTGATAATTAGTCGGACAAAATTGGGGTATGACAATCCCAAACAAAGACGATATGCTAAGAATAAATCAGCAAGTTGAGTTTCCCTTGAAATGAATTCTTTGAAGAATGTCCAAGAAGCCATTCAAACATTCTTTATAAGATTTAATCACAAATACCCTATCAACGTTCTCTTGCTCTATAGGATTAAGGTATGAGCTCAAACGCGTATGGATTATCTTAAGGTCTGATAAGTTGAGTTTCAACTTGAGTTCAGACTCTAATCCAACATCCATTGACTATAACCTGCTGCAAGCATCGAGTTAGCTTTTGAGAAGCCAACAGTTTTTTAAAGATTATTGATCTTAAGAATGTTTGCCTTTAGACGGCTGATGATTACTCTGGGTCATAATGGTTAACAACAGTGGTGATTCGCGAAGTACTTCCTCATTTGTATAGTTCAACCCTGTAGCAATTATTTCCAATATTAAATTAATAAGATGTTTGACTTACATATTACTTCAGCCAAAATTTGAATACACAATGTGCAATGGATATATACATTAAAAATTGGAAACAAGAAGGCCTTCAAAATAATAATACCTCTTTAGAACTTGCTACCTCTGTATAATATTCCAAAAAAGAGGGTACGCAAAGAATAAATCAGCAAGTTGGTGTTTCCCTTGAAATAGAATTCATTGAAGAATGTCCAAGAAACCATTCAAAAATTCTTTATAAGAGTTAATCACAAATACCCTATCAACATTTTCTTGCTCTATAGGATTAAGGTATGAGCGCAAACGCGTATGGATTACCTTAGGGTCTGAGGAGTCGAGTTTCAACTTGAGTTCAGACTCTAATGCAATATCCATTGATTATAACTTGCAGCGAGCTCTGAGCTAGCATTTGAAAAGCCAACAGTTTGTAAGGAAAATTGATCTTAAGAATGTTTGCCTTTGGATGGCTGATGATTACTCTGGGTCATAATGGTTAACAACAATGGTGATTCGGGAAGTACTTTTTCATTTGTACTGTTCAACTCTGTAGCAATTGTTTCCAATATTAAATAATAAGATGTTTGATCTACAAATTACTTCAGTCAAAAATTGAATACAAAATGTGCAATGGATATATAAATTAAAAGTTGGAAACACGAAGGCCTAGAAAATAATACCTCTTTAAAACTTGCTACATCCATATAATATCCCAAACAAAGACGATACACTAAGAATAAATCAGCAAGTTGGTGTTTCCATTGAAATAGAATTCTTTGAAGAATGTCAAAGAATCAATTCAAAAATTCTTTATAAGAGTTAATCACAGATACCCTATCAACATTTTCTTGCTCTATAAGATTAAGGTATGAGCTCAAACACGTATGAATTCCCTTAGGGTCTGACGAGTTGAGCTTCAACTTGAGTTCAAACTCTAATGCAATATCCATTGATTATAGCCTGCAGCAAGTTCCGAGTTAGCTTTTGAGAAGCCAACAGTTTGTAAGGATGATTGATCTTAAGAAAGTTTGCCTTTGGACGACTCATGATTACTCTAGGTCATAATGGTTAACAACAATGGTGATTCGCGAATTACTTCCTCATTTGTATTGTTCAACGCTGTAGCAGTTGTTTCCAATATTAAATTAATAAGATGTTTGACCTACAAATTACTTCAGACAAAAATTGAATTCAAAATGTGCAATGGATACATAAATTAAAACTTGGAAACAAGAAGGCATTGAAAATAATAATACCTCTTTAGAACTTTCTACCTCCATATAATATCCCAAACAAAGAGGGTACGCTAAGAATAAATCAGCAAGTTGGTGTTTCCCTTGAATTAGAATCCTTTGAAGAATGTCCAAGAAGTCATTCAAAAATTCTTTATTAGAGTTAATCACAGATACACTATCACATACTCCTCCTCTATAGGATTAAGGTATGCGCTAAAACGCGCATGGATTCCCTTATGGTCTGACGAGTTGAGCTTCAACTTGAGTTCAAACTCTAGTGCAATATCCATTGATTATAACCTGCAGCAAGCTATGAGCTAGCTTTTGAGAAGCCAATAGTTTGTAAGGATGATTGATCTTCAGAATGTTTCCCTTTGGATGGATGATGATTACTCTTGGCATAATGGTTAACAACAATGGTGATTCTCGAATTAATTCCTCTTTTGTACTGTTCAACCTTGTAGCAATTATTTCAATATTAAATAAATAAGATGTTTGACCTACAAATTACTTCAGTCAAAAATTGAATTCAAAATGTGCAGTAGATATATAAATTAAAACTTGGAAACAAGAAGGCCTTGAAAATAATAATACCTCTTTAGAACTTTCTACCTCCATATAATGTCCAAAACAAAGAGTGTACGCTAAAAGTAAATCACCAAGTTGGTGTTTTCCTTGAATTAGAATCCTTTGAAGAATGTCCAAGAAGTCACTCAAAAATTCTTTATAAGAGTTAATTACATATACCCTATCAACATAATCTTGCTCTATAGGATTAAGGTATGCGCTCAAACGCGTATAGATTCCCCTAGGGGCTGACGAGTTTTGCTTCAACCTGAGTTCAGACTCTAATGCAATATCCATTGATTATAACCTGTAGCAAGCTATGAGCTAGCTTTTGAGAAGCCATCAGTTTGTAAGGATGAATGATTTTAAGAATGTTTGCCTTTGGACGGCTAATGATTACTCTGGGTCATAATGGTTAACAACAATGGTGATTCACAAAGTAATTCCTCTTTTGTACTGTTCATACCCATAGCAAATTGTCTTCAATATTAAATAAATAAGATGTTTGACCTACAAATTACTTCTGTCAAAAATTGAATACTAAAAGTGCAATAGATATATAAATTAATAGTTGGAAACACGAAGGCCAAGAAAATAATAATACTTCTTAGAATTTGGGACCTCTATATAATATCCCAAACAAAGACGATATGCTAAGAATAAATCAGCAAGTTGAGTTTCCCTTGAAATGAATTCTTTGAAGAATGTCCAAGAAGCCATTCAAACATTCTTTAAGAGTTAATCACAAATACCCTATCAACGTTCTCTTGCTCTATAGGATTAAGGTATGAGCTCAAACGCGTATGGATTATCTTAAGGTCTGATGAGTTGAGTTTCAACTTGAGTTCAGACTCTAATCCAACATCCATTGACTATAACCTGCTGCAAGCATCGAGTTAGCTTTTGAGAAGCCAATAGTTTTTTAAAGATTATTGATCTTAAGAATGTTTGCCTTTAGACAGCTGATGATTACTCTGGGTCATAATGGTTAACAACAGTGGTGATTCGCGAAGTACTTCCTCATTTGTATAGTTCAACCCTGTAGCAATTATTTCCAATATTAAATTAATAAGATGTTTGACTTACATATTACTTCAGCCAAAATTTGAATACACAATGTGCAATGGATATATACATTAAAAATTGGAAACAAGAAGGCCTTCAAAATAATAATACCTCTTTAGAACTTGCTACCTCCGTAAAATATTCCAAAACAGAGGGTACGCTAAGAATAAATCAGCAAGTTGGTGTTTCCCTTGAAATAGAATGCATTGAAGAATGTCCAAGAAACCATTCAAAAATTCTTTATAAGAGTTAATCACAAATACCCTATCAACATTTTCTTGCTCTATAGGATTAAGGTATGAGCGCAAACACGTATGGATTACCTTAGGGTCTGAGGAGTCGAGTTTCAACTTGAGTTCAGACTCTAATGCAATATCCATTGATCATAACTTGCAGCAAGCTCTGAGCTAGCATTTGAAAAGCCAACAGTTTGTAAGGAAAATTGATCTTAAGAATGTTTGCCTTTGGATGGCTGATGATTACTCTGGGTCATAATGGTTAACAATAATGGTGATTCGGGAAGTACTTTTTCATTTGTACTGTTCAACCCTGTAGCAATTGTTTCCAATATTAAATTAATAAGATGTTTGATCTACAAATTACTTCAGTCAAAAATTGAATACAAAATGTGCAATGGATATATAAATTAAAAGTTGGAAACACGAAGGCCTAGAAAATAATACCTCTTTAGAACTTGCTACATCCATATAATATCCCAAACAAAGACGATACAATAAGAATAAATCAGCAAGTTGGTGTTTCCATTGAAATAGAATTCTTTGAAGAATGTCAAAGAATCAATTCAAAAATTCTTTATAAGAGTTAATCACAGATACCCTATCAACGTTTTCTTGCTCTATAAGATTAAGGTATGAGCTCAAACACGTATGGATTCCCTTAGGGTCTGACGAGTTGAGCTTCAACTTGAGTTCAAACTCTAATGCAATATCCATTGATTATAGCCTGCAGCAAGTTCCGAGTTAGCTTTTGAGAAGCCAACAGTTTGTAAGGATGATTGATCTTAAGAAAGTTTGCCTTTGGACGACTCATGATTACTCTAGGTCATAATGGTTAACAACAATGGTGATTCGCGAATTACTTCCTCATTTGTATTGTTCAACGCTGTAGCAGTTGTTTCCAATATTAAATTAATAAGATGTTTGACCTACAAATTACTTCAGACAAAAATTGAATTCAAAATGTGCAATGGATACATAAATTAAAACCTGGAAACAAGAAGGCATTGAAAATAATAATACCTCTTTAGAACTTTCTACCTCCATATAATATCCCAAACAAAGAGGGTACGCTAAGAATAAATCAGCAAGTTGGTGTTTCCCTTGAATTAGAATCCTTTGAAGAATGTCCAAGAAGTCATTCAAAAAATCTTTATTAGAGTTAATCACAGATACACTATCAACACACTCTTCCTCTATAGGATTAAGGTATGCGCTCAAACGCGTATGGATTCCCTTATGGTCTGACGAGTTGAGCTTCAACTTGAGTTCAGGCTCTAATGCAATATCCATTGATTATAACCTGCAACAAGCTATGATCTAGCTTTTGAGAAGCCAACAATTTGTAAGGATGATTGATCTTCAGAATGTTTGCCTTTGGACGGGCTGATGATTACTCTAGGTCATAATGGTTAACAACAATGGTGATTCGCGAATTAATTCCTCTTTTGTACTGTTCAACCTTGTAGCAATTATTTCCAATATTAAATAAAGAAGATGTTTGACCTACAAATTACTTCAGCCAACAATTGAATTCAAAATGTGCAATAGATATATAAATTAAAACTTGGAAACAAGAATGCCTTGAAAATAATAATACCTCTTTAGAACTTTCTACCTCCATATAATGTCCAAAACAAAGAGTGTACGCTAAAAGTAAATCACCAAGTTGGTGTTTTCCTTGAATTAGAATCCTTTGAAGAATGTCCAAGAAGTCATTCAAAAATTCTTTATAAGAGTTAATCACATATACCCTATCAACATAATCTTGCTCTATAGGATTAAGGTATGCGCTCAAGCGCGTATAGATTCCCCTAGGGTCTGACGAGTTTTGCTTCAACTTGAGTTCAGACTCTAATGCAATATCCATTGATTATAACCTGCATCAAGCTATGAGCTAGCTGAAGCCATCAATTTATAAGGATGAATGATCTTAAGAATGTTTGCCTTTGGACGGCTGATGATTACTCTGGGTCATAATGGTTAACATCAATGGTGATTCACAAAATAATTCCTCTTTTGTACTGTTCATAACCATAGCAAATTGTCTTTAGTATTAAATAAATACGATGTTTGACCTACAAATTACTTCTGTCAAAAATTGAATACTAAATGTGCAATAGATATATAAATTAATAGTTGGAAACACGAAGGCCAAGAAAATAATAATACTTCTTAGAATTTGCTACCTCCATATAATATCCCAAACACAGACGATACGCTAAGAATTAATCAGCAAGTTGGTGTTTCCCTTGAAATAGAATTCTTTGAAGAATGTCCAAGAAGTCATTCAAAAATTCTTTATAAGAGTTAATCACAGATACCCTATCAACATTATCTTGCTCTATATGATTAAGGTATGAACTCAAACACGTATGGATTCCCTTAAGGTCTGACGAGTTGAGCTTCAACTTGAGTTCAGACACTAATGCAATATCCATTTTATTATAACCTGCAGCAAGCTCCGAGCTAGCTTTTGAGAAGCCAACAGTTTGTAAGGATGATTGATATGAAGAATGTTTGCCTTTGGAGGGCTGATGATTACTCTGGGTCATAATGGTTAACAACAGTGGTGATTCGTGAAGTACTTCTCCATTTGTACTTTTCAACCCTGTAGCAATTGTTTCCAATATTAAATTAATAAGATGTTTGACCTACAAATTACTTTATTCAAAAATTGAATATAAAATGTGCAATGGATATATAAATTAAAAATTGGAAACACGAAGGCCTAGAAAATAATAATACATCTTTAGAACTTGCTACCTCCATATAATATCCCAAAAAAAGAGGGTACGCTAAGAATAAATCAGCAAGTTGGTGTTTCCCTTGAAATAGAATTCTTTGAAGAATGTCGAAGAAGTCATTCAAATTTCTTTATAAGAGTTAATCACATATACCCTATCAACATTCTCTTGCTCTATAGAATTAAGGTATGAGCTCAAACGTGTGTGGATTCCCTAGGGTCTGACGAGTTGAGCTTCAACTTGAGTTCAGACTCTAATGCAATATCCATTGATTATAACCTGCAGCAAGCTCAGAGCTAGCTTTTGAGAAGCCAACAGTTTGTAAGGATGATTTATATTCAGAATGTTTGCCTTTGGATGGCTGATGATTACTCTAGGTCATAATGGATAACAACAGTGGTGATTCGCGAATTACTTCCTCATTTGTACTGTTCAACCCCGTAGCAATTGTCTTCAATATTAAATAATTAGATGTTTGACCTACAAATTACTTCAGTCAAAAAATGATTACAAAATGTGCAATGGATATATAAATTAATAGTTGGAAACACGAAGGCCTTGAAAATAATAATACCTCTTTAGACTTGCTACCTCCATATAATATCCCAAACAAAGACGGCACGCTAAGAATAAATCAGGAAGTTGGTGTTTCTCTTGAAATAGAATTCTTTGAATTATGTCTTAGAAGTCATTCAAAAATTCTTTATAAGAGTTAATCACAGATACCCTATCAACATTATCTTTCTCTATAGGATTAAGGTATGAACTCAAACACGTATGGATTCCCTTAGGGTCTGACGAGTTGAGCTTCAACTTGAGTTCAGATTCTAATGCAATATCCATTGATTATAACCTGCAGCAAGCTCTGAGCTAGCTTTTGAGAAGCCAACACACAGAATCACACAAGATATTCACCAAAAAAACACAACAAGATCAAATACTTAAAAAAGATTCTATTTTTCTGAAGATACCATAGCTTCTCATTGCTCCACTATCCTCAGCCACTATTTTTTTGAGTAAAGAAAGAATGAAATAGAAAAGAAGAAAAGGGAATAAAAGAATAACCTGTGTCAAAAACAAGAAAACCTTGTTGAGTAGCCAGCCAACAACGGATGCAAAACAAGCAGGCGCCTTTCTAGTATGTAAATGAAATAGAGCTTACAGAACTAAGATTAGATACAATGCCAGAAGATGAACGAGGGATTAGCAATGTACAGAGCAAGAAGATGAAAGGGTTTGTGAAGCAAGAGTGAGAAGGAAGAAGCTGTAAGAATCCCGGCTTTTTAAGACTGTCAAAACAAATTGTGAATTTAGTCTCTCACAAATATTTTGATGTCTAATTTGATCCCTAAAAATAATTGATATCAATATTAATACATGATAGTTACAAAAAAAGACATGTTAGTTAGTCCCTTAGTTGACCGTTAGTGAGCTCTGTTTTTATGTTGAATCAGTCCTTATTCATCTAATGTGTCCCGATATTTTTCCAATGAGCCTTGATATTGTTCAGCTAAGTCATGTCAGATGTGAGTGAATATCCAATTTAGTCCTTGACAAAAATTTCAATGCCCAATTTAGTGCACAGAATAATTAATATCAACTTTAGTTCATGGCAAATACAAAATAGGGGACAATTTAGTCTCTCGGTCAACTTCTGTAACAACTAAGTTATTTCCTCACTGACGTGGCATGTTAAGTTGCTCGTGTGTCATGTTAAATTGGTTATGTGGCAATATTTAATCATCAGACTTAATGGGTACACCGTCGCATTTTAAGCATGAACATCTAACCCCCTTTTCCCATTTAGCAAAATCATGTTGCCACGCTACCACAAGAAACTATTCAACCCCAATTACAAAAGATTCCTTCAAACTCACTCTTCTTGGAAATAACTGATCATACACCCAATCACGATTCAATTGATAACAATTCATCTACACACATTTAAAAAACGAGTTAGAATCCCATAACATTCCCAATAACATATATGAAGTTAGTGGCATCAATATGATCTCAGTGGATATGATTTCGAGCCGAATATGGGGGTCAATTGGACAGCTCAAAACCCTTTTCCATCCAACATCAAAACAACAATTTCCAATTCCAATTAGACACTTTTCAATTAACAACTCTAAAAATATACACTTTTCAATTAACATATATAGGTCTCTAACAACATACACATTTCAATTTCAATTTCAACAATTTAACACAAATTCAATTAACTCTTCTAACCAATTTCAATCTAAAACTATCATCAATTTTCAGTCTAACCTATCAATACCTAAAAATGAAAATAAATAAATAACTAATCATTATGAGCAAAGAGAAAACAATTTCTACGATCTCGTGGCGGTCTAGTGACGGTGCGCACTCCGGCGTGGTAGTGAGACTTCAAACACCAATAATTTTAATCCTAAACCATTTCAATTTCAAGCAAAAAACTTAAATCAATTCACTATTAATTTTGATCGTACCTTGACCAATGAAGTGTTGAAGTTGCTGTCCTGTGACTAGGCCGGTCGTTGAACAGGAGGAAGGACCGGTCTTGGCTTCACGCTGAGCGCCTCGGGTGTTACCTGCAAAGACACTCCGACGATCAAGTAAGGGGTCGCTCGGGCAGATAACACAAGGTAGAAGCGTGCACGAAGCCACATGCGAGTGGCGTATTTATACTATTGGGATGGAGCATCTCGGCGAAATATACATAGCGGCCGGGGAGCGAAGTTTCATGTTGCAAGGCTCCCGGTTGGGCCGTTTGGGCCATTTCACGTGTGTTGGACCGCTGGTCCCTTTCTGTTGGGACCTCTTGGTGTTGTTGATACACCCCAGAACAGTTGCCCCCCAAGCCTAGGTCGCTTGAAGGCGGGCTGAGGCTTAGATCGTTGCCTCTGTGTCATGTTGTAAGCAGCCGGGTTGCATTGCGCAATCGGTCTCCATCTCTTGAAGTGTGTGGTCGCTACCACGCTAAGTCGGGAGATGGTCGCTGCCACTGCCAAGGATGTGGTTGCTGCCATTGCCGAGGTGTGGACGCTGCCACTGAGTGCATGTGGTCGCTGCCACAGCCGATGAAAACCTGAAATGAAAACCACCTGAAATGAAAACCATAGCCGTCCAGACAATAGAAAGCAATAACATGTCGTATACCCTAGGGTTCAATATCAATCAAATACAACTAATCTAGGGTGCCAACAACATTGCACTTCTTACCTTAAGAAAGGGAGCAAAGAGGAAGGGGATATGATAAGAGAGGGGGAAAATGTATGAGGGAACTAAGCATTTAAGCAAAGAAGTAACTAGCTATTACTTTAAACAAAAGCAAACACAGAAGAAGCATGCACATGGATGCAACATGCTTATGAAACAGAAGAAGAATAGAGGCAAAGCAAGATATTCAAATCAAATCACACAAACCACACACTTAATTAATTAGGCTTGACCCACTTTTGAAGAAAAATGTTTTTTAGTCCCCGGTGAAGTCGCCAGCTGTTGCACCCCGAAAAATCCGGTTTGGGTTTCTCAGTGTACAACGTGGAAAAATTATGAAGCCGCCACCAATATTTTAATTTTAAGACCAAAACATTGAAAAAAGGTCTTTTGAAATAAGGCGAATGGTCTTTCGAAAACTAGAGATATGGGTTCGGGGGTCGGTTACGTGCGGGGAAGGTGTTAGCACCCCACGCGTCCTCTCTACTGAGAGGGAACCTTTAATTAAGTGTGTGGTTTTGAGTGTTGATTTGGAAAATACTTAAATTTGCCTCTTTATTGAAAAATGGATGAAAAGACTTAATGAAAATTTTTATTTTTGGCGCAGCGAGAATTGGCTTCTCGCTCCTACGTATCTCCTAGTGCGATGGAGAATTCAAAGCTACGTAGTTCTTGTTTGTCATGAAAAGGTTTTTGTTTTTATCTTTTTAATGAGTTTTGAAATATGATTTGAGTATTCAGCGAATGATTAAACTACAGAGGTTATGGGTAATCACCGCTAAGTACTCTTGAAAATATGAGTCACTACCACTAGTCGGGCGAACAAAGGTTACGATTGACTATTAGTTGCAACTTCGTTTTTATTTGATCTTTTGAAAATGGTTTTGAAAGAGATTAATTGACACGAATGATCAAACTAACCATAGTTATGGGTGATCATCGCCATCTTATTCTTTGGAAAAGGCATTGCCACCGATGGCTAGGCGAACAAAGGTTACGATTAGCCACTAGCAACAATGGATTTGAAAATGATTTGTTGTTATGGAAAATATTAATGTTTCTGATTTGCGAAAATGATTTTTATTTGTTGCGCTTGACGAACGTGGCTCGCTCCACGTATCCCGAATGGGAATCAAAGCGGCGTAGTTCTACTTTGAAAATGTTTTGAGCGGGTTTGGAAAGGGAAGAGCTTTCATAATGACCAAGCAAGCTGAGGCTTTGAGTGATCATTACTAATAACTCTTGATAGCGTTCATGACAATCAAACAAGCCAAAGCTCTGAGTGATAGTCACTAATAACTTGCATTAATTAGAAATGAGTTTGAATGATTTTTGAAAAAAAAGGGTGTGAGATAGTAAAAAGGGGTATAACTAATTACAGGGGGTGGTATTATTAACGGAGGGGGTGTCGTTAGTAATCTGATTTTAAAAAAAAAACTTAACAAAAACAAAGAGAAAGGCCCATGACCCGTCCAATACTTAAGCAAAATGAAAACAGAAACCCTATTCCCCCTTTCTCTCCTCCAGCGCCGATTCCCCTCCCCAAAAACGGCAACCCTAAATCTCTCCTCCTCTCTTCTTCCCTCACGCCAATTTGCCCCCAAGAACAGAAAAAAAAAACTAAATCTTTCCTCTCCTCTCTCACCTGCGCCGATTCCTCCCCCAAAACTAAAAAGAAAAAAAAAACCTAAATCCTTTCTCCTCTCACACCTGCGCCGATTCCCATTTCAGAAACGGAGAGAGAATTTTCGAGAGAGAGGAAGAGAGAAAAAAAGAAATCGAGAGAGGGATAGAGAGAGAGACGAACCGAGAAGGCGTGGTGGTGTACGGTGGTGATGATGGTTCGCGGCGGAGGTCACGGCGACTGTGGGATTTCAGGAGCTTCTTATTTTCTTTTTCAGGTCTTCCCTTCTTCTCTGCTGTCTGTGTATACGTTTTTCTTTGCGCTTTTTTTTTGTTTTCGTGCACTCAGCTTTCTTCTTCTCCTCCTTCACATTCTAAAAACCATTTTTGTTCTGTTTTATTCCCGTTGTGCGTATTGCTGTTTCTGTGTATCAATGTGTGTTTTGTGTTTCAATGTTTCAGTGTGGTTGCTCTATCTGTTTATGCTTGTGTTTTTTTTTGCTTGTATTTGCTGGTCAGTGTGTTCTTGTTGCTGTTCCTCTCCCTCTCAGTTTTCTGTGTTTTTCTCAGTGGTAATTGAAGCTTAATTTATAGTCCAGTATGCATAGATGAATGCACTGTAATGTCTATTTTCTGATTTGTATTGGTTCAAGAGTTTCACGTTTTGGTGTTTTAAAATTTACGAAGCGCTTTTTCCTTCATCCAAGTCACTGTTGTATTCACAAATATAGACTTGTTTGACTGTTATCTGTTTGCCTAATCTCTTCCCTTTGTGTATGTGTGCAGAGAAAAGAATTTACAAGGAAAAAGAGGCCTTCTATTTGGAGCTTTGGTGCTGCTGCATATTGGATTCTTGCTCTTGTTTTTACTATGATGCTGGCTGGTGTTGTATTCCACACACGCAGCACCTTTCATGTGTCCCTTTCTTTGTATATTTTTTTTTATATTTTTTGATTATTGTAACAAAAAATAAACATGGTAATAAAACCACTTAAATCTATTATTTATGTAATTTTCCAATTATGTGCTCTCTCTTTTTTTATATCTCTCGTTTAACTATAAAATAACGCAAAAGTGACCCAAACGAACAGAATAACGTATTTAAAGACTAAAACACGCAAAACACGCATAAGTTGCATATTCTCGTAATTTTTCGGAAGACATCAAAACACCGTTAAATATTGAGTATTCACAATAGTACAAATTAAATAAGACACGTGGCTAAAAGAAGGCGGACAAAATTGGGGTATGATGGACGCCGCCATCTTAGAGGTGTGGACGCTGCCACTGAGTGCATGTGGACGCTGCCACAGCCGAGCATGTGGACGCTGCCACTGCCGAGCATGTGGACACTGCCACTGCCGAGGTGTGGACGCTGCCACTGAGTGCATGTGGTCGCTGCCACAGCCGATCATGTGGGACGGCGCCATCGCCGAGCATGTGGACGCCGCCATCGCCGAGTATGTGAGCACGTGGGCGTTGCGTTAACGCCGAGGTGTGGGACGCCGCCATCGCCGAGGTGTGGACATCGCCATCGAGTGCATGTGGTCGCCGCCACGGTACCGAGCATGTGGACGCCGCCATCGCCGAGGTGTGAACAGCGCCATCGAGTGCATGTGGTCGCCGCCACGCCCGAGCATGTGGGCGCCGCCATCGCCGAGGTGTGGACGCCGCCATCGAGTGCATGTGGTGGCCGCCGCGACCAATCATGTGGACGCCGCCACGGCCGAAGCTTGTGGACGCCGCCATCGCCGAGGTGTGGGACGCCGCCATCGAGTGCATGTGGTCGCCGCCCACCGAGCACGCCGACGCCGCCATCGCCGAGGTGTGGACGCGCCATCGAGTGCATGTGGTCGCCGCCACGATCGATCATGTGGACGCTGCCACAGTCGAGCATGTGGACGCTGCCACAGTCGAGCATGTGGACGCTGCCACAGTCGAGCATGTGGACGCTACCACTGCCGAGGTGTGGACGCTGCCACTGAGTGCATGTGGTCGCTGCCACAGCCGAGCATGTGGACGCTGCCACTGCCGAGGTGTGGACGCTGCCACTGAGTGCATGTGGTGGTCGCCGCCATACCGATCATGTGGACGCGCCGCCACGGTAGAGGTGTGGGACGCTGCCACCGAGTGCATGTGGTCGCTGCCACAACCGAGCATGTGGACGCTGCCACTGCCGAGGTGTGGACGCTGCCACTGAGTGCATGTGGTCACTGCCACATCCGATCATGTGTCAGGGTGTGATTCAATTGATCGGAACTCGACCGACCCCCTTAGCTTACGAAGTCTACTTGGATCTTGCTCGTCTTAGGAGGTGCGATCATTCTCAGGTCGCTTAAATTCCTTTAGGCGTCTTAGGTCGCTCCACAAGCATGGTCGAAATGTGCTCAAGAACGGCTTCATTATGCAAATTGAAGACCGAACTATGTTTCAGCGAGATCCACAAATTCTCTACCCCTTAGCATAACGCAAACACCTCGACGTATAGTGTCTGACCACTAGCTCGGCAACATATATAAGAGTTCGTAGCCGTCCTCGCTTTCAAGATAGGGTGCTGAACTTGCATCGGAACTTCGCACGAAAGTGGCGAACCGAACTCGCTGATAGTTGGCCGGCTCGAGTGGAAGCTGAAGGGAAGAACCGACCTGTGATTCTCAATTCGGAGTAGTGACTTCGCACAGATCAGTTTGGAATCGCCGCTCAGGCCCCCAATCGACTGAAATGGTGATGCACATGAGACCCTTCACCAACGAGTATCTCTCAAATGCCTTTGCTGGTTTTGATGTCGGTATTTGAACGACATGCACTCTGTATCGCCACCGCTGGGCCGATTGAGCGTGCACTGAATCTCGCGGGATCAAGCACAATAGAGGGATTTAGTTGTGATGAGGCCCATGTCAGGGGCCGGTCGCGTGGAGCCATGAGTAGAGTAGGATAGCGCTCGGGCCTCCCACTGTGGTTGCCAATTGATCGTACCTTGACCAATGAAGTGTTGAAGTTGCTGTCTTGTGACTAGGCCGGTCGTTGAACAGGAGGAAGGACCGGTCTTGGCTTCACGCTGAGCGCCTCGGGTGTTACCTTCAAAGACACTCCGACGATCAAGTAAGGGGTCGCTCGGGCAGATAACACAAGGTAGAGAACGTACCTGAAGCCACATGCGAGTTGTGTATTTATACTATTGGGATGGAGCATCTCGGCCGAAATATACGCAACGGCCGGGAGCGAAGTTTGCGCTGCAAGGCTCCCCGGTTTGGGCCGTTTGGGCCATTTCCTGTGTGTTGGACCGCTGGTCCCTTTCTGTTGGCACCTCTTGGTGTTGTTGATACACCCCAGGACAGTTTTCAATTTCAACTTTAATTTCAATAAACAACTTCAATTTCAATATACAACTTCCATTGTCTATCCTACACAATTTGAGCCAAAATATAGGAAAAATACAAGGTTTAGATAGTAAAATTTGAGCTCAAATTACCAAAAAAATATTTTCCAAAAGAATAGGGCCTCACTAATAGAAGAATCACACATTTAAGAGTCTAATTTGAGAATGTTGTATATGGTAATTAATAACCTAACCAAACAGATGGTATTGGGTGAAACCTACTTTTAGCACATGCCAACAAATCATAATAATCTACATGGTTGAAACAATCACGGAAATCAGTAAAAAGCTTCTCAAACACCCTCCATTGGACTTTGACTGATCTAGCATAAGGGTATGGAAGAAAAACCTGCAAAGATACAAAATGTTATAGTAAGAAAATACATTTAATATTGCTCTATTACAATTTGACAAGTAAAATCACATCACAATACATAGCATCGACACATTTAGTCGAAGACATGTCTGGTGTCCGACCCGTGTCGTGTCAGACACTGACACTCTAAATACTTTCATTTTTCAAATTATTACTGGTGTGTATCGATTGTCGTATGCTCGGTGTTAGGTATGCGTGCCGTTCATATCATACACTTACATCCCCTTCTTGGGCAAGGCGTTTAAGTAAGCAAAAAGTATGTTGATCTTCCTCCAAATTGTCAACAACAGCAAGCCAAATCCTAGAAGCAAATTCATGTGCTACTTCTCTTGACTTTCCACAAGCAATGAACTGATCTGCAAAGTTCTAATTAAGCTAGTTATATAATCCAATCCAATATATATATATATATATATATATATATATATATATATATATATATATATATATATATATATATATATATATATATATATAAAAGAACAAAGAGAAACAAACATAACATATAACACAGACCAATAATGGTTCCATGAAGTATTCCACTATGAGGAGGCATAATTGAAAGTTGAAGCTGATCTTTCAAAAAGAGATAACAGTGCCCAACAATCTCATCTACTTGTTGTATATGATCTGAAGCAAATATGCGTTGACTTATATGTAAGGCAATGAATCTCCTGTAAACATAATATCATAATAAGTGATTTTGAGGTGGTATTTTTATCGAACGACAAATACCACTCGTAAACTCACACCAACAAAAGTAAAGATTATCGAACTCATATAACCATGAAAAATATTCAGCCTAACACCTAGTTGTAGGATTTCGATCCCCTGCCGTTGAAATCAACTGCAGGGTACTGCATTAAAAAAATGAGACATTTTTGGTAGTAAAAAGACTAAAATATCCTTATATGTAGTTAAACTATAACGAACTGCAGGATTAATGAAAGTCGTGGATCTGAATCCTCAGTTGTCTTTAGGTCTTACTGATTTGAGGTGGTTTCATAAAGTAGGTGTTTACCTTTTGGCTAAACCTGCTTGAGGAAGAGGAATGGGTCCAAGCCATGTTTGAGGAGGAGGATCTGCAAAGATGTGAGAAAGAGCAGCTTGCCAGAAACATTCTGTGTTGAAAAGAGATGCCCAGTGTTTTTTCACACATGATATTTCCACCCACTCACTTGTTTCTGTTCTTATGAATATTTCTATTAGCACATCATCTGGAACTTTCTCTATCCCAATTCTTGACTCTCTAATACCACTCTTTGAATTCTCCTTCTCCATTTTCTATGTGTAGTATTGTATTCACTAGATCAGTCACATTTACATGAATGAAAGAGAATCTAAGTCATTGGATTGGATCGGATGAATGGATGGCAAACATACACGCAGAGTCGCAGACAAGCACTTATTATTATGTTATATTATTTTTATTATTATAGTAATATGATATGATGGAGATGGTTAGTTCATAAACAATTCAATACTTTGTCAAATAATCTTAGGATTTCGGTCGGGCCCAACTCAGAGGACCTCATATCCTCTCCTTCCTTTTCTTCTACATCTCCCTTATCCTCTCTATCTCTCTTAATTCACACTCTCTCATGATTAAAATAATTGAAAGATAATGAGGAGAGAGAGTGAATAAAGAGAGAGAAAGAGAGGATGGAGGGAGATGTGAGAAGAGAGGGAAAGAGAGGATCCAAATCCAACTCAGAAATGTCTCCCACTTATAAACTGTTTTTCAGACCATATAACATCCGATGAGACTCTTAACACCCCCTCATGCCCAAAATCGGACCTGATCAAGGCGTGCGGCCGATAGTGGGTGGCCAGTGGATCTTGAATTGGTTTTGATATCATCTTAGGGCCGTTCGGGGTGGTTACGAGTTTTTGGTTTTGAAAGTCAATTTCAAAGCGAAGCGTGTTAAGTGTAAAATGGAGTTGAGTTGGTTTTTTCTTAATTTCAAAACAATTTTCAATTAAAACTCAAAACAACAAAAATAGGTTTTATAATTTTTGTTTCATTCACCTCTCGATCATCAATATAATCGACGCAAAGACCAAATACCACTCGACCACGCCTAACCACCACCGACCACCGCCACCACCACCACTCGCCACCGTCAACCACCACTTTGACCACCACCAACACCACTTCGACCACCATCAACCACCACGCGACCACCACCAACTACCACTTCGACCACCGCCAACCACCACTCCGACCACCGTCAACCACCACTTTGACCACCACCGACATTACTCAGACCATCGCCGACCATCATCACCGACCACCACTCGGCCACCACAACCACCATCAACTACCACTCCGACCACCGAAACCACCAACCACCACTCCAACCACCCACTCCGGCCACCGTCAACCACCACCAACACAACTCCGACCACCGTCAACCACCACCAACTACTACTTCGACCACCACCGCCAACCACCACTCTGACCACTGTCAATCACCACTCTGACGACCGTCAACCACCACTTTGACCACCACCAACTCCACTCCGGCCACTGCCAACCATCACTACCGACCACAACTCTGGCCACCGTAAACAAACACCACCGACCACCACTCTGGCCACCGTTAACCACCACTTTGATTGTAATATTTTAATTTTTTCAAACTTAATGTTATATATTGTTTTAATTAAAATAAGCTTACGATGAATTTTTATTTTTATGTTCATGTTTGAAAGTTTTTTTGATTTTTGAAAATTTCTTAACTAAAAACTTGTTTTGATTTTGGTTTTTGAAATTTTTAAAACTCAACACAGAAACTGGTTTTGGTTTTTGAAAATTTCAAAACAGAAAACCACCCCAAACAGGGCCTTAGAATTTGGGTTGGACCTAACTCAACCCTATAAAACCGATTTGTAAGGTGAAAGATGCCTCTCACTTGTAAAATCTTTTTCAAGTTATATCACATCCGATGGGAGACTCTTAACAAATAATAATAATAATAATAATAATAATAATAATAATAATAATAATAATAATAATAATAAAACAATTGAATACCATTGCAACGAATATTGTACTTGCTGGTCCATTAATGGATGGCTTTTGCTTTTCCCACACCCCCTCCTACTCATCGCACGCCCCTAAATTTATTTTTTCCAAAAATGACCTCGCGTGGGACGCTCGTGTAGCACGGTTTAAGTGACTGTTCGAACGACATTGTTCGAACGACGTTGTCCGTGTTAAGGAATTTTTGTTGTTCGAACGTGTTCGCATAAACTCATGCGTGTTAAGGAATATTGCCAACTGTTGGTGTGAGGGTGTGTTATTGCTGCCTCATATGGCTTTATTTGAACCTGTTCGAAGGGTTGCGTGCGAACAGACGTTCGAATGGTATCATTCGAACTAGTGTTATACAGAAACAAAAACTTAATAAACTAGAAACACAGTATTGGTGATTTCAAAAGTTGTCTACCAAGAGTCATATACAACGTTGTGTACCAAAATTATAAATCTAACTTAACATTGACTACACTACATAGAAACGGAGGAACGGCGGCGGTTAAAATTGAGATCGGCGGCGGTTCTAACCGCCGTGGCTTTATGTTTGGCGGCGGTTTCTCGTAGCGCCGTTATTTCTAGCGTCGCCGGGTAGTTTTGGCGGCGGTTCCAAGCTGTCGCACAAACCGCCGCGCGTGTGGCGGCGGTTCAGAATCGCCGTCAACAAGCATTTTGAATTTTTCGCCAATGAGTTCGCGGCGGTTCATAAGCGCCGCCAAGTTGCGCGCAAAAATTCCCACCAACACTAGCGGCGGTTATTAAGCGCCGCAAAGATTACGCGCCAAAATTTTCCCACCAACACACGGCGGTTGCAGCATCGCTGCAAGTTAAAAATAATTTTTTTAAATTTAAAACCGATTTTTGTTTCGTACCTTTCTAACCCAACTTGTACCTATTAAAGAAACTACAATTATGCCAAAATCACATCTGACCTTCTAGAAACCAAATTTAGTTCATAATAACTAGAACTTAGTTCATACATCCAAATCTAGTTGTTCATGGCACCAAAATACAACCAACTAAATTAGTTCATAACATCAAAGTACAACCGACTTAACCGACTTAATTAGTTCATAAAATCTCAAAGTACAACCAACTAGCAAAACTAGTTCATAACATCAAAATACAACCAAATAGAATCATCTATCTAGATGTCCTACGGGATGGGCTTGCTTGATTTGTCTGTGTGGTGGCACCGTAAGAGCGTCTCAAATCATCTTGTGATTCCAAATTAAGCGATTTGGAAAAAAGAGCCATAAATTAAGTTAGAAACATGGATGATGAACAAACACAACAACTCATTACAAATTAATTCACTCAATCAATCAATCAAACTAATACGATAGTTTTGTAATAGCTAAAGCATTACTACACGATTCGGAAAAGTAACGATTACGTTCACTAAGATCAGAATAAATGGTAGAACCACCACCATAATCATCACTATGCATGATATCCTTGAATCCATCTTCACATGTCTCAGCATCAGACATAGCAGCTGAAACCAAAACATCAACTCTATCATAATCTCCATTACCAAGTGCTTCTGATGAGTCCTTCAAATTCTCTATAGCTTACGAATATTCCTCTTTACAATCACTTAAACAACAAGACTTGTAACCCTTACTTGTCTCATTAACAGCATAAGAAAGGAACCTAGGCTTACTCTCAACTTTAATCTTTTTATTTATTTATTATTGTGCCAATTGAATTTTATTCGAAAAACCAGAGATGGTCAAGAGAGCACACCATTTTCTTACATAACTTTTCAGTGGATTGAAATTTGGAAAGACAATAAATAGTTTTCTAGTGAAGCAAAAATCATTTATTCTTCTAAACCAAGATTCAACTTGCAGACACAGCACGTGCTTACAGATAGATAATAAAGAGATACTTACACTAATTAACATCATGGCTCATGCCACTCTCCACAACTAAATTTAATGCTTAACGCTTCAATAAGTTATTCAGAATCATATGTGCATCAAAAAAGCGTACTAGCATTTTAATCAAGCGATGAATCGTCATAAATAATCATGATAGTAATCGTCATAAATAATCAAGCGAGAATCGTCATAAATTAGCAACTTTTCCATTGGATCAATAAGCATGATTTAATGCATTAAGACAAATATTGTCTCACCGGATTTTGCTTAAGAAGTTGCATAACAAAAGCAAGTTGTTCCTTCAAAAGAGGTAATTCAGCAACTTGTTCCTTTAGAGCATCAACAGTGACTTTTGCCTTTAAACTTTCAACCTCAACAACTTGTGCTTGTAAAGAATCAATTTGACTCTGCATCTGTGACATCTTTTCATTAGCTTGAAAATCATATGAATCTGTCGTAGAACGAGAAGCATTTCAGAGAGTGAGTTGGTGTTACACCGAGTCCCATGCCTCGACTATACCGGGATGTTCTTTCCGAAAACTTCAATAAAGGCTTCATGCTCGGAAGAACCCTCAAGAAGCGCTTGTTGTAATTTTTCCTACATGTATTGAAGAAAGACATAAAGATTTACGATGTGCCCAATAATATGATATGTTGCAATCAAACATAGCTATACATATATGATATTGGACTTACATGGTTTTGTCTTGCTTCATCATTAACAAAATCACCCGATTGATTTTTATGAGCAATTTCATACATATCTCGCTCTAGTATAAGTCCGCCCATCTCGCTCTTCCTAAATCGTATCACCATATAAATATAGTTAAGCCATTTTCTATGATTTTCAAACAATAGAAAAAATGAGATACGATACCATCTCATGTTGCTTTACGCAATTGTCTTAGCCCCTAATGTATGAGGAACTGTTTGCTTGAGCGGTTTTGAGCATTTTTATACGCCATTGCCTATAAACAAAGTCATTAACAAAGTAATTTATATTAATTCTGAAGGATATGATAGGGAAAAAATTATTAATGTTTCATTCTGAAGGATATAATAGGAAAAAATTCTGCATCCACAATATCAATAACAAAGAAATGAAACCAATTAAGTGATACTAATCAAATTAAACAAAGAACCAATTTAAGAAAAGTTATGTTATTACCATAGTTTGAGTTTGACCTATACTCCAAAAACTTCCTCCAATGATGCGGGAATGTCCTCCGGTGGGTTCCGAGTATTTTCTTCACGAGTAAGCTCGAGTTATAATTTTCTTTAAAAAGCTTGCAACGATCGTCCTTCCATTTCTTTCCCAAGCTTGATAAAATCCATTTCTTGTGAGCTCCATCATTTACCACAAATTTTGTCTTTAATACAATTACAATAAAAGATGTTAGTAACAAAACATAAATAACAATAAAATGTATTAAGTAATTTTGCTCTATACCTTTATGTCTTTCTCATAACAATTATTTTTGTAATCCATAGGGACTTCACGCCAATCGTGTACAAAATAGGGAATTTGTGAAAATGATTTCCAAGAAAACCCAAAAACCCTCCTAATAAACCGTGAGACAGTCCAACTGGTTGATTTTTTGCATTCCATTGGGTCATAACTTTGAATCCTAGGCGGTTTGGAATCAAATCTCGCACTTTTAGGCTTCTTTGGCTGCGATTACCCTCCTCATCTAACACAAAATAAGTCAAAATATTAGTACACCGAAATATAAATAATGGAAAATACACCACCTAATTAGAGTTTATTTACCAATAACATCCACTATCCATTTGGGATTAGTCTTGGGTATTTTGAAGATGAAACTTACGAGATACCGACTTCATTTGGAAAGGGCACATCATCGAACTTCGGGAATGTCATCTTCCAAAGATGAAGATGGGTTAGGCATAGACACACTTTGGGGTAGCGATGCGCTATGGGTGCTTCTCACGGAAGAATCATGTCCTTGAGCGGATGTGGGTTGACCATTACGGAGGCCATCATATCTTCTTTTAGGAGGCATACCTACCGATACATGTTAGGCAATAAATCAAAATCAGAAGAAATCGCATGCATATATTCTATGAAAACTCACATGCATGTATTAAATTAGAAAACTCACTTTGGTTAGCAAGTAATGGCATAAAGCTTACGACATAATCATAAACCTTGATTGATTAGCATAAGTAATGGAATGATAAATTCATAACACCGTATCAAAAAGGAATTAAGTAAAGTAAATCATTTAATGGAAACATTAAAAGGATTGAGATCAATCTCAAACAAACTATGTCATAGTTAAACTAAAAGAGTTAGCAACAATATTACATAGAATGAACTACCAATCACATTCATAAAACCATATCTTGATCATCGTCATCAACATTTTCATTAACAATTTGAACTTTCGAGTTCATTATCTAAAACTACTCTTGCTAAAGGAATATGTGTATTATCATCCAAGAAAAATTGTTCCAGATTTTGTGATGGGTATGTCTCGTTGGATGCCACAATTTCATTTTCATCTTCACCCATATCATACAAGTCTCTTGGTTTCAAATGAACTGGTATACTCCAACCTTGTTCATTCTCATCCTCTACATAATAGACCATTTGAGCTTCGGAAGCTCTAATGTATGGTTCATCATCTTCATGTTCTCCACTATGTATATTTCGTGCAAACTTGATAGAGGTAAAGCCCAACTTATCCATCTTCAAACCTCTTGGATTAGTGGTATTAGCCCATTCACATTTAAACATGACTCTTTGTGAAACCACTATAGCTCAACTCAATGATGTCTACTAATCGTCCATAGTAAGGCACCCCTCCAAACCTCATTTGAGTATCACTACTGCTTGAATAACTTCTCGTTCCAAACATGCCAAAAACTCCACTATTTTGAGTTTTTAGAAACTTGTCTCGTTCTAAAGTCCGAAACTTGTATCCATTAACATTAAGCGCGGTGAACCTTCTAGCTTGATTAAAAGGACCTTGTGCAAGACTAACAAGAACATCTTTATCTTGTATGCTAAGAGTGTCAAGATTATTCCCAATCTGAATGTCATAGTGTAGATTATTAATCACATTGCGAAATATTAATGAAATAGAAATATTAATGAAATAGAAATAGCATAAACACTTACACGATTGGCGAACCAACGAACGAATTCTCTATGAACTGTTTGTCTATCTCTCAAGCATTTTTTCCCTAAGTTTCCTTCGCACAATAGTTCTAAATTGCCTATGTAATTTTATAGTATTAGATGTACCCACGAAAAAGAAAGCGAGCGGTCAATCTAAGTGAAGAAATACTTTATCGAAGATAATAATCAACAACTTGACAATTTGTTAGCACGTGTCGATGAGCCTGTAACTTTTCTCTTGGTGTAAGAGTAAAATACGAAGAACCACCAACCGATTTTCCAATTATAGGAAATAGTTCAGTTATCCGTGACTGAGCCTCCATGGTGTCGGGTTCATCGTCTACACGAGGAGGTCTATTCATTCTTGTTTCAATATTGTCTAAATACCTTGAACAAAAGGTAAGGATTTCTTCCATTAGGTAACCTTACGCTATAGACCGCCGGGACGTGCTTTATTACTGAACGTAGGATTTTAAATGTCCAAGATACCTATATTTGCAAATGTCGTTTAGAATAACCATTACATTATCAAATTGAAAACATATAAAAAAGAAGCTAAAACATATATTTTACCTCTCTATTGGATACATCCAGCGATAATGGACAGGACCTCCAAGCTTAGCTTCTTCCACAAGGTGAACAACCAAGTGAACCATAACAGTGAAAAATGAAGGAGGAAATAACATTTCCATGTGGCATAAAGTGACGACAATTTGATTATTCAATTTGTCCAAATCTTCAATTTTCAATACTTTACTTGCATATTTGTCTAAAGAATGAGCATAACTCAATCAACACAAATTTGAAACCTCATTGGGCAATGATGTTCGCATGGCTACTTGATAGCAAGCTGCTCCATCAATATATGACAATCATGACTTTTTAACATTCCATTCAACTTAAGATTATCTAAGTCAATACACCTTGAAATGTTGCTCGAATAACCATCCGGCACGGTCATGTTCTTTAAAGTTGCCAAAAAAGCTCTCTTGCCCATTTTAGTCATTGTAAAGACAAACTAAAGGATATTTTCCATTTTCATCCGCCAAAGGTGCGGTCTTATGCCCATATCTTTAAGATCTTTTCGAGCATTGATGTGATCTTTTGACTTTGCACTATCATTTAGCAGAGTGTGTAAGATATTATCACATACATTCTTTTCAATGTGCATCACATCAAGGTTGTGGCATAAGCAGTTATCTTTCCAATATGGAAGCTCAAAGAATATACTTTTTTTTTCCATTGTTGAGTAGTGTTACCCTGTGGAAGTCGCGCACCTCTTGTTCTTTTTCTTGTCCCCTCATTCTCTAGTCTTAGTCCAAATTTATTTTCAATGTTAAAAACCTGCCCAAGAATATCAGAACCAGACAATATTTTTGGCGGACTCACGCAAATCTTGCTCACCGTTGAAGCGAATCCGGTTCAATCTAAATCGGTGCCTCTGTCAAGAAAGCAGCGATGACCCATGAAACACCACTTTCTACTATGAGGAAGGCGACAAGGAATAGAGTCAAAGTTACATGATGGGCAAGCAAGTCCGGTGTATGTGTTCCACCCAGAAAGTGTTCCCAACCCGGGAAAATCACTTATTGTCCACACTAACGCTGCATGTAATTTAAACATCTCACGCTTGAAAGAATCATAAGCATCCACACCTGTTGTCCACAATTCATTTAATTCTCTAATAAGAGGTTGCAAGTAGACATCTATATTATTGCACGGCATTTTTTCCGGGAATTATCATCGAAATTATAAAAGATGTCTGTTTCATGCACACCCATGGAGGAGTGTTGTAAGGAAAGAGAATAAGCGGCCAAATACTATAATTTGAACTCATAACACCAAAGGGATTAAAACCGTCGATAGCTAACCCAAGGCGAACATTTCGTGCATCGGATGCAAACAAAGAGTGTGTTGAGTCAAATCGTTTCCAAGCTCGAGAATCTCTAGGATGTCTCATCATTCCATCATTATTGTTATTAGTAGCATGCCATATCATGTCCTCATTTGTCTTTGAAGATAAAAATAGTCTCTGAATCGGGGTTTTAACGGAAAGTAGCGAAGAACTTTTGCAGGAACTTTCTTCATACTATTGTCATCGGTGTTAACCCAGTACCCCGGGCTTTTTCCTTGATTTCCATCTAGAAGTGTGACAAACTTTACAATTTTCCCTTGCTTCGTCTTCCGTATTTCCCCAATAGAGCATACAATGATTCGGACATGCATGTATCTTTTCATAGTTCAAACCAAGTTTGGTGATTGTTTTCTTTGCCTCATAAAATGAACTTGGAATCTTTGCATTTTTGAATGCATCTTGCAAAAGTTCTAAAATCATTGTCATGGCCTTGTCACTCATTTCCACACAAGCATTTGATATGATATAACTTCACCAAAAAGATAACCTTGAATAGTTTGTACAACCTTCATACAAAGGTTGTTCTCCATCTCTTGCTAATTCATAAAATTCATTGGCTTCATTCCTTTCTAGATTGGTGTTTTGAATCACATCCTCATCTCTCTGAAACTCTACATTGGATGCAACGGTACTTCATTTGCACAGATGGCCATCGATACCAAAAGCATCATTAATCATATTTTGGATGGGATCTTCAACGATTGTGCTTTGAGTTGCATGTTGAGTGTTCTTGCTCGAGGCGTTATGGTTTTCTATCTCCCATGATAGGACCAACAAGTATATCCCCTTTGGAAATGGCGTACATCTTAAGTGGTCATATACCACATCCCAAGTCCTCCTTTTTTGAAGCCACATTCTCGACAAGGACATAATATTTTCCGTTAACCGCGCACCATGTTTAAAGCGAAGTTAATGAATCCCTTCACCCCTTCCTTATATTCATACGTGTTTCGCGGCCGTAATCCAAGACTTATCCATTTCTAAAAGATCATATTCTGCAGCGGTAGCATGTAGAATCATTAACTAGACAACAAAATTATTAACAATACAAAATTAGTAAACAAAAATATCACCAACACGGGCTCAAAACTATGAGACAATGCACATATCAATTAGCACATTCAAGCTAAGCATTAATTTTCGACCAAAAAAAAAAAAGCTAAGCTTTAAAAGAAAAGTCAAGACAAAAAGCATGACTCAAACAAAATAAATTAAATTATTTTAGTTGCAATCTAGACCCATATAAAGCCATCTCTGTCTTTGGCCTGTTTTAATGTAAATAAAGGAAGCTATCCAATCCAAACTCCACCGCGTATTGTTTTAAAGTTCGAAACCAATCATTTTATGCTTTAAAAGTAGAGTCAAACTATCTTACCAAAGCAGATAAAGAGGAACCAAAATGAAGTCTATTGTCAATAGAAACATGAATCTCTGCCCTTCAATTTTGGGTTTCAATTTTGAGGCAATTATGGGAAGGCTTGTGTTCTTCGAAGAAATTCAAAGGAATATTACCTGTCTTTTGGAAAAATATGGGAAAGGCGAGAATTGAGTGAGGATTAGGCTTTCACTCACAGCAATGTAGTTCATAAGTAGGTAAAAACAAGCCACTAGGGGATTAATAACAACAATTTAGCCAAATAGCTCAAGATATAAAAATAAGTGCAACACCAGAATTGAGGGAAAACAATTGTATTATTATACATTAGAAATGATAGTGAGAGAGTTGATATTCAACGATGTAATGGCGATTGGAGGCGGATTTGTGGAGAAAATAAGTAGGAGGAAATAGAAGAGTGAAATTGGCAAAGGAACACCAATAACCAAAGTCTCAAATCCAAGTCCCCCCCTACAAAGCACAAAACCCGTACTATGATGCCATAGTTAATGTGAAGGGCTTAAATAGCAGGGCACCCCATAGAATACCTACAGGTTTTTCAGAGCCATGGTTTAATAATGCTCTCCCCTATATGCATCAGCCCTTATTTCAGCATAAAAATGAATTTTTTTACTTCAATTTTGCTTTTTCTTAAATTGATACAAGAAAGGTAAGTTGGCTCTGTGTCAATTTACTTGAAGGGCTTCACAGTTCACAAAATTCATCACAGATTGTTAAATAAAAGGTGTTGTGTATATTTTATCTTGGATGTTTTGCATTATGTATTTTTGCTTTACAATAGAGGTCCTCTAGAGACTATAGTCCATGACTCCAAAGCAGGGAATAACCTTAGTGAACATTAAGCACAGATCTATATCTATAAGCATTTATTACAGTAACATCTCAATTTGTTCATGATAACTTAGCTCACATGCAGATTATAAATGTATATTAAAGGAATTAACATAGAAAGAGAGGATTACAATATGATTAGGAACAATGGCATTTAATATCACAAAGAATCAAATATCCACTGCACATGAAATAGAGTTATATACTATGGAAAAAATGGGAGTCCATAAAACTACATGACAACAACTCAACAACTATAGGCTAAAACATCTGCTGCACTCCATTAATTGTATTCTTATACAACACCAGAAACATTCCAAAGCCACACCAACATTAATTCCATTTTTATTAATAGTATAAAGGCAAACCAGAAACATTCAAAGCCACACCAGAAACATTCAAAGCCACACCAACATTAATAGTATAAAGGCAAACCAGAAACATTCAAAGCCACACCAACATTAAAGATAAATATGAAGTAGGATAAACATCAAGAAGACAAAATATATTGAGATCTCGAATGATACAAAGAGGAGGAAGAGAATTGTACCTGAAGCAACAAACAGCAATGGAAACCGAATCTAGCCTTTAGTGATTGTACATCTCTGTGTTTCCAACCCTAAATCCAAAAGTTAAAATAGGAAGCAAATAAGTACAAGAATCAATCAAAGGGAAATCTACATAATTGCATTTTCTGTTCCACCACTTTCTTTGTCTTAACTGTCTATAAAATTCAAGCTCTTTACTCTATGCAATTTAATCTAATCACCTTAGAAAGTCACACACACATACATACATACATACTAAAATACTTGAGACCAAATATATATATATATAGATCAGCATAGGGATCTATATATCTTGTGTTTAGCAACAACAATATGCACAGAACTTTTGTGTTCAAGCAACAACAAAAACAAGTATCACAGAGATCAACAAGTTTTATCTAATTCAATTTTTTGATCTTCTCCTATCATTTCGATATTAGACAAACGAGAAAAAGTAAATTTCGGTTGGAAACTCCAGGACAAAGCGAGTTAATTTGGTATTAGTAACATTAATCAGAAACCAAGGATCATTAAAAAAGATGAAATCCAAACAAATTTCATATTCAAAAGTTTTACAGCGTAATTGAAGAGCCCAGTTGCTCCTTTATAATTGATCAATCTAGCAACTTTTACAAAACACATTAATATTGAGACAAATGCTAACCATGGCTAGTGACCCCCCAGCCCAAATAAAAAATCAAAAGCTACTTGAAAAGCTACTGAGTTGTTATAAACATTCTCAATTTCATAGTGGGAAACATCATACTTGCTCAATCCATTTTCAATCATGTGACCAAAGTGGGAAACAAACATGCTTGCTCAATTTCAAAGTGGGAAACATAATCACCCACACTATAATATATATATCAAACTGCTCTATATAAAAATCAGTCTCTTCAAATTAACACGTATGAAACAACTTTAATTTGAATGAAATTTTATATAAATAATTTATACATTAACAACCTAAGCCATTAAAAGTGTCAACTGCCAAGTGAGTTAGCTAAAAGTGATTCTTCAATATGAGGTTCATCTGGTTCCTGGTTTTTATATACCACAGAAAGAATATCCACTTATTTGGTGATTCTTCCCATTCGATTTGCAATACAAACTCTGCCCGATTTCCAAAGAAATGTGACAAAACACAATAATCCAAAATTCAATAATGATGCACAATACAAAATTACAATACAAGTACATATCAATTAGCACATTCAAGCTAAGCATTAATTTTCGACCAAAAAAAAAGCTAAGCTTTAAAAGAAAAGTCAAGACAAAAGCATGACTCAAACAAAATAAATTAAATCATTTTAGTTGCAATCTAGACCCATATAAAGCCATCTCTGTCTTTGCTTTGTTTTAATGTAAATAAAGGAAGCTATCCAATCCAAACTCCACCAGCGTATTGTTTTAAAGTTGAAACCAATCATTTTATGCTTTAAAAGTAGAGTCAAACTACACCGCAAAAGCAGATAAAGAGGAACCAAAATGAAGTCTATTGTCAATAGAAACATGAATCCTCGCCCTTCAATTTTGGGTTTCAATTTTGAGACAATTATGGGAAGGCTTGTGTTCTTGAAGAAATTCAAAGGAATATTACTGCTCTTTTGGAAAAATATGGGAAGGCGAGAATTGAGTGAGGATTATAACACTCGCACATTTATAAACCAAAGAACAATACTCATAAATGACATCTTTCCATTAAAAGACCGGTAAGAATAACCCAAATTTCATTAATGATTCATTGCACAAAGGTTGAAAACCCAAATTGCATTAACCAAAGGCACTGTCACAGCAAGTAATTTACAATATTACAATGAATTCACAGCAACAAAATCAACTCTCAAAGCATTGAAATTGGAAGAGGAAGGAAATCAGATATCAGATGAAGGAAGAGGAAGATGAAGCTTGTCAAAAAAATGTATGAAACCCTAACGAAAAAGAGGAAGGAAATACGAGAGGAGAAAGAAGTACGAGAGATGAGAGGGAAAAAGCGAAACCCTTCTTCTTCGTTGAAACACAAACCCAAATCTTCCGCTTCTCTTCTCTCTTCGTTGAAACCCAAATCTTCTGCTTCTCTTCTCTCTTCGTTGAAACCTCCTTCTTCTTCGTTGAAACCCCAAATCGATTTTGCTCACTGAGAAACCCCCAAATCGTTTTTGCAGTAACCCCAAATCGTTTTTGCAGTACTTCGTTCGCGCTACTTCTTTTTTTCTTTAAAATTGGAACCGCCGCGATACAATATTGAACGGCCGCCGGTGTAGATGAGCGACGGCAGTTGCTAGGAACCGCCGCGAGTGAAAATGAGCGACGGCGGTTGTAGCACCCGCCGCGAATTATGTGCCGCTATTTAGTCAATTTTTTGTGGTGCTACCATCACTATCTTTACTTAAATCTACACAAGGAAGGGGATGGGGGGGGGGTTGTGATTGTATGAGCAAAGACTTCCACTTTTGCATCCGGCCAATAAAAAGCGAGTCCCAACCCTTTGCTATGGGTGCCCTATTAGTATTCCATATCAAATCCGGCAGGGGCATTGGACTTCCAGGCTTCATAAAGATCTTCAAAAAGACAACAAAAAACATAATGTTATGTAATGTTTTGGAATGACTACATTGAATCTACATAGAAGACACTTTACCTGTACAAAGTGTTTGTGTTCTTGTACCAAAAGGATGTTGAACTGTCGGGCACTTCTGAATGGTGCAACATTGAAGGGAAAAATTGTGTAACAACAATTAGGTGACCAACAAGTCAGGACGACTTTGTACTTGTTACGGATTAGATACCCCATATCCGGTATAGTCATCCAATTATCTTCAACATTATTCCCATGGCGTGCCCTCAACAACGCCTTCATCAAAAATGTGACCTTACCAATACCACCATACAGTCGAGTGTAGAAGTCATTGTATTGGTTAAGCTCCTCCATCAGATCAGTTCTGACTGACTGCCAAGCCTCCTCACCCCTTCCAAGAAATGCTGCAATACACCGGAATCCACAGTTACCATCACCAACCACGTTAACAACTTGCACAAATCTCCGTCTTGTCTCGTAATATTTGCTTCAAGTGAGAGTGTGCGACTCAACTCGTTGGTGGTAGTGTTGCGAGTGCATATGCTTATTTATCCATGCATCAATAAATTTTTCCTTGAAGGGGTCTCCAGCAGTGGTCTTCACATCTTGTATGGCGGGATAAGGTCCGCCAAGTCGTTAAGCGGACCCAACTCATAATCATACTCTTACGTAGTCTTCGCATGCACAATGATTGAAATGCGCCCATAATGTCATTAACAATAGCTTGGTCTTTCACAATGAGCCTTGCTTTGGGCCTCACATTTTTCTTAATGTGAAATTGGCACAACAAGTTTGCGAGATGTTGGAAATATTCTTTGCGCCGAGCATTCATCATACCTGTGTCTCTGTCAGTAAGTATGACTTGTGGAAGTTCATCCTGTTTCCTAAATAAACCCCTCAATTTCTCAAGAACCCATGCAAAGTTATCCATCCTCTCCCAATTGACATAAGCAAATGCAGCAGAGTAAGTCTTCTCAGTTGAGGTTACACCAACGATCTCAACCAACGGATACCTGTACCGATTGGTTTTATATGTGGAATCAATCAACAAAACAATTGGGAAGGTGTTTAGAAGCTCAATAGAATCTGGATGTGCCCAAAAGATGTCTTTCACAACCGTAGTTCCTTTTGCAAGTCGAGTCCAGTAAACATAATTATCGCGTTGCAAATAAAACATCAGTTGTTGGAGCTCAGTCCTACCCTCACGCATAGTCGACCGTTGCCTTTGACGACAGTTGTATATTTGTTTCACAACTGTATAGTTATCAACGGACTTCATTAATTTCAGTTCATTAAGGATCAATTTAGGCCGAGTATGATTCCTAGACATTCTAGCCACTAGTTCCTTCTCTTCTGAAGTTAACCTACCAATGTACGGATGTCCATCATGATAAGTAGTCATACCATGGTTATGAGTTCCATTCATAACCCTCAAAATCCATCCTCCAAGCTTCTTAATAAATTTCCCTTTCAGTCTGAACGGACAACAACATTTTTTAGTGTTTGTGCCTTCCGCAACATTTGTCTTATAAGATCCAGCTTTATCACAAATCAACATCAGTATTGTTTACCCGATCGTCGTCCGGTGTCAGATCTTCCTATAACAATCACCATCCCAAGAGATTTTCCAACCGCACGCACCCAAGTCAGCAGCTCCTCACGAGTAGGAAATAACTGAATTTCAATTACTAAGTGTCAATTACATAATTTGAATAGTTCGCTAAAATTAAAACAACTAATTCATTCTTACCGTATCAGTTTTGAACGAACTAGTAAAGTCTTGGGATTCTACGACGTCAGTTGACATGTCAACTGCGACAGTTGACATCTCAAGTGCTCCAGATGCACCTTCATTTTCATCCATTTAACCAACAAAAACTCGCAGAACCACGCAACTTATCGATTCTTTGTCATACGCTGTTCGAGCGGCCTTATGCGAACGAGTTCGAATGAAATTTATTCGAACAAAACAAATTCACATCCCATTTAACACCCGTTCGAACACGCGTTCATGCGAACATGTTGAACGACCTATTCGAACCGAGCGCGTTTGCGAGAAAAAAATGGCGTCAAAAACTGAAAACAGAACCAAAATGAAAAAAGTTTGGTAGGGTTATTACCTTCAGCTAGTTGCCAATGTTGGGTAGTTGAATGAGAGTGAATGATAAAGGTGAGGATGGGTGGGTTTTGGAGTGGATAGAGGGGGAGGTTTGGGGTTTTAGAGGGAGTGTGTTGTGTTGTAGGAGAAGAAGAAGAGGAGAGGGGTAGAGGGAATTCAATTGTAAGTGGGGTTAGTTTGGTAAATGTGTAGGGTGAGGGGGTGTGTTTTGAGTAGGAGGGGTGTGGGAAAAGCAAAAGCCTAATGGATGGGTTCCCATATTTCTGGCAGCAAGCCCCATCTTCTTCACCCACAATCAGATTCATCTCCATAAGTCCCTGTCACCATCAAATTCCAATTCATTTTCATATTTCTAGTTTCTAGACAACTATTTGGATTTTTGTAACTAATGAGTCTCATTAAGATGGAAGCATTTCACTTGTTATCATATGAATTCTATGTTTTCTATATATCAAAAGGGAGATATTATGTTATTTTCCCCCCTTTTTGTTGAAATGATGGTTTCTTTAAATGCCCAATTTAAAAATAAAAGAAAAAACTACCCATCTAATATTCTTTAGAGCAATACTTAGATACAATATCATATGTATTGGTTGTACTCGTCTAGAAACAAACACATTTTTTTTTAAAAATAAAATAATAAAATTGCATTTATAACAATACAACTGCCAGGCAGTTAGAGGTAGTTTTCCTACTTTTTCTTTGAAGTAAAACACCACTGGTAACTACGGTACTGTACATATGTTTTTTCCTATTATTTAAAAGTTACATCGAACAGAGACTATCTCAATATACAATATATAATGAAGTCGGTAGATACAATACAAATATTGTCACAAAAAATAGATACAATACAATACAATACTAATGTACATCTCCCCTTTACGAAGCACCAACACTAACACAGATACCAAACACGACACTCATACATAGACATCATCAGTAATAATTTGAAAAATGGCGTAATTAAAGTGTCGGTGTCGGTGCTATAGAGTCTTTCCCCCTATCACAACAATTTGCATGTTATTGCCTTAATTTCTTGCTCTCCATGTGACCAATTCCAAAAACAAAGGCTCATAAAGTGTTATTGCTCCATGGTAATCAGTAGAGAGATTGAGCTCTAGTAAACACAAATACACCTCCTCCACCAACAGCACGACCCAAAAGCATATTATTATCCAAATAACTCAGGTAATATAGTCCTCCTACTGATTCCCTACATACAACAATTCAAGAGAGTATCATGTATGTAATAAGTGTCTAATAAACACACCAACTACTCCCTCCATTACAGAATATAAATAAAAATTGGTCAACGAAATTGGTGTATCTAATCCAAATTTTGGATCAGATACACCAACTTTCGCTGACCAATTTTTGCTTATATTCTGTAACGGAGTAGTATTTCAACATAGTGGCCCATGATATATATATACATATATACCTTCCTGGATCCCTCACTGGAATTTGAGCTTTGAAAGTACGAAGATATTGCAGGATCTGTAGGAATAAAGCACAATGTATTCAACTTATAAACTATATGTTCTATAATCTATGCATATACATATATAAATTGACCATCATGTTGTACACATTGCTGGTCCGCACTGGTTCTTATGCAGAAAGATAAACTACTAGGACAGTTGCATAAAATTCATCTTCGAAGTTTGGGATTTGATGAAGAAATTACTTCGTGACGTAAGTTACTATGTCAATGGTATCTCGTACTGTATGCCATGAGATAGTGCAATCAAAATAAAAATCCAAGAGAGCAAGCTTTAAGCAGTCGCGGATCCAGGATTAAAAAATAGTGTTCCTTCAATGACAGTAAGGCATGATGTATTACCACCAAGACATGATGTTGTTCCTTCAAAGACACTATGGCAGGATATATTATCACTAAGGCAGGATGTTTGGGGTGTATTACTACTAAGGCGGGATGTTTGCGTGTTCCTGGGAACACGGAGAACACCCCCTGAATCCGCCTCTGCTTTAAAGTATATTTTACCTGCAAACTTATAAAAGATCGTGGTAGTATTGCTGGAGCTATTAGAGCCTGCAGCTGTTCACTAACATTTATATCTTGAACTGTGATCTGCAAGGTATAAAATGCACATTTGTTATGAAAGCCTCATACCAACTACTAAAGAAGGAAATGTCATGTAAATACCAAAATGTCAATAATAAATGAGATTCTTTTTCTCGGTCTTAGTGATGTGGAAGGGAAATTTGAGGGATCGCTATCAAAATAAATAATTCAGAATTTGGGTTTGAGCCTAACTCAACAACAAAAGCTAGTTCACTATCCAATACGCACACCCTCAACCGGCCAAAGACTGGACATAAGGCATGAAGTTTGCAGGACAAGATATTTGCAGGTGGCCCAACAAATCTAGAATAGGCTTTGATTCCAACTTGAATTTAGAGAGAAAGATCTGAAATTGGTTCCGAATGACTTGAGAGACTATGGCATGGTGAAGTGTCTTGGAAGATATGGATGAAGTCTATGGAAACCTCATCAAACAAGAAGACCAGCAATCAGTTAGAGACCTACTCCTCCACCAGAAACACTGAAATGGAATGTTGATGGGTTGGCTAGAGGCAAACCAGGAAAGGCAGAAATCGGAGGTATCCTTAGAAATGAGAAGAGAGAGTTAAAGCAAAGTTTGCAACTTATGCGGGGATTAGAGACTCTAACGAGGCAGAATTTATCGCCATCGTCTTTGCAATAGAATTAGTCCTGCACTACAGCATGAAGAGGGAATAAACCAGAATCTTATAATAGAGTCAAATGCGTTTTTTCTCCAATAAACTGGGAAACATACTATAGCAGTTAAAGGTGAATTTTGTACACAAAAATAGAGAGGCAATTGAACTAGCTGATTCACAAGCCAAACAATGGCTCTAGCACAGCAACTAAGATGTCCACAAGGGGTTATTCTGTTAACTATGCAGGTGGATCTTCACTGCACATTCAAGTGGAGATCAAGCTCCAAGCAACGACTGAGATGATGGGTGACGCAAAGAAAAGGAGGAATTAAGGTGAAAAATCCACTGTTGAGACCATGACAGTAGCAGAACTTTTGGATTCAATGATAATATATCCAATCAGGTTTTGCGGCGGCACACATTGAAGAGAATCATGGTGAAGCATTGCAATGAAACTGTAGGAACATCCAAGTGAATTTGGTATATGCATCAACAAAAGCAATGTAATATAAGTAGCCACAACTAGATGGTGTAGGTGATGGTCCCCATAGATCAGTGTGAATTAGTTCAAAAGGTGTGTGATATTGTGTTGTGGAGGGTGGTGAGTGAGTTCTACGTGATTTACCAACAGCACAAGATTTACAAATTCAAAGGTGTTTGTATTATTGAATTTGGAATCAGTACAAGCATTGAAAACAAACTGAATAGCTCTACTATTAGCATGGCCCAGCCTATGGTGCCACACATTGTAACTAGTTACATTGCTAGTAATAGTATTTGTAGATGGAACATGACTCACAGACTTAGAAATGGATGAAACACTGGCAGAGATGGATGGTGTGACAGACTTGGAAGCTTGAGACAAAGCTGCTAAGGAGGGCAAGTAGTAGAGACCTTCAACTGTCCTATAACCCTTGAGTAGAACCTGTTTAGAGGCCTGAGATTTAACAAGACAAGTGAAAGGGTGAAACTCAAAGAACACATCATTATCATAAGTGAATTGACCAACAGAAATTAGATTACGAGTTATCTTAGGAACAACTAACAGGTTATTGAGTTTGAAGGTTAAATTAGGATTGTCTTTGGAGTATAACTTAGCCATGCCTACTGCTAGGATAGAAACAGGGTGACCATCGCCCATATAGACTTGTTTGTTGCCACGATAGGGTGAGCTAGAGTGCAGATAATCTAGAACAGCAGTGAAATTTAGCGAAGCACATGTCAGCAAACCAACCTTGAGTTACATTGGGTGGAATAGTGAATGAATCAGAAACACCAGCATCAAAGGTAGTGTAGGCTGCAAGAGCTTGTGGTGATGCTGCATCAACATTTGGAGTAGCAGGTTGTTCTGCAGATTTAGCAGCATTGATGTTGGAGGCAGGATTTGTAGCAGCATCAGTGCGAGGAGGAGGAACCTGAGGCACGAAGTCCTCCTCAAAGCGATACCAGCCATTCAAAGCTATATGACCTTGTTTATTACACACCTGACACGTAGGCCTGTCACCGGAAGGTGGAGCACGACCACGTCCTCGGCCACGACTACGACCGAATCTACCAGCAGTGTGAGCACCTCGAGACGCCGTGTGCACGAGATTAGCTGAAACCGCCGGCGTAGTGAGTTCTTGCCCGAATTTGTCCAGTTGTGCCTCTTGAACAAGTAACAAGGCTTCCAACTCGGTGAGATCAAGTGCATCAGGTTTAGTGAAGGCAAACAAAATCAACGAGTTGTACTCAACTCCTCCGGTAGTCCGTCAAGGACAACATCAACTAGGTCATGATCCGAGATACGATCACCACTGGCAGCAAGAGAACTAGCAAGTGCTCGAACACGAGCGATGAATTCAGAAATGCTTCGATTACCTTTCTTCGTGCTTTTCAGTTCCGCTCGCAATTGACGAGTCTTTGCTCGCAAGTGCGCTGAGAAATGCTTGTGTATCGTGTCCCAAACTTCAAAGGCGTGGTGACAATCGAGTACACGGGGAAGCATCGCATCGGAGAAGGTAGAGAGAAGCCACGTGAACAAAGCTTGATCTTGCACGAACCATCGGTCATAGGCATCGGAGACTTTGTTGTTGAGACGATCTTCAGTTGAATCAAATTGATTCGGTATTTGCGGATTCACAAGGAATCGATGGAGACGATGAGTAGCAACAACTCCGGCGACTTGCTGGTTCCAGATGAGAAAGTTTTTCTCATCGAGCTTGATGCTTAGCTTCTGACCAGAGACGAACTGAGACTTGCTACCATTGTCATTGGAGAGGAAAATCGACGGAGGATCCGATGGTGTGGGAGTGTTTGGAACCGATGATTCCGGTGTTGACGCCATGAAAGCGATGAATCAGAGACGATGCACTCAATCGATTGAAAGGCGAATGATACCATGAAGAGAATCATGCTGAAGCATTGCAATGAATTAACAGAATTGTGTATTGAATGAATTTGTTACAGAGTGAGTTAACTGAGTGTTTATATACTCCACATTTAGTTACAACTGTTTATGCTACAGTTCCAATTGTACAGTTCTAACATTGCTCAGTGGCAAGTGTATTCTATTCTACACTATGTATATATCTCTATTACACATATATCTCTATAGCTATCTACTGTGACTGGAATTTTGCTCTTAAAGACATCATTTTCTAATCCAGTGTTTGTGAAGCACAGGTGAAAATTTATGGCCAATTGATGTGTGAATACTATATAAACAATTAATACAGCTGAGCCACTGCTTGTAGAAGGCAACATGTAAATTCAATGAAAAACACCCAACATGTGTTTAGATATATTGTATCTCAACTATAGTTAAAAACATATTTGTGTAAGTAAAGATAGTTACCACCTCTTGAAACTGAAGGTAGATATTACGAGCTGATACAAGAGTAAACTTGGCAGATACAATCAATGTAGCACCTTCTTGTTCCTGCATGAAGTACGCCAAGATTTTTTAAAATTACGGACCAAAAAGTGAGAGCACCAAAGCTAGAGCACACGTGTTCCACAATTTGTCCAATGAGAAAAATATATGCAATTCCAAGAAACAAAGGAACTAGGTTTTGAGTTTTGACAAATAAGATTATCTTAGTTTCTTGCACATTTGAAAACATCATTTAAGTCAAAAACTGGGAAATTCTGAGTTAGCATGCAAATCACAGGACTTGAACTTACCCAATGTGTCTACTGCAAAAAAAGTTAAACTGTTTTGACAGCAAAAATAAAGGAAAAGCTCATAAGTTCTTAATCCATTTTTATCTTTCCTAGGATGACATATACCTATATGAAAAACCAATCTTTGCGATATGTATTCTAGAATAGTAAGTAAAATTATCATTTATAAAAAAAATCAGCGGCAACAGGAATAAAAATGAAAAGTAGAGCCTATTCAAGAGGACATATTCTAAGAAAGCATATTCAAGAATCAATTGAATTGTAGCAAAGGACAAATTGTGTTGCCACCTTGAATTGTAAGAGAGCTTATTTGATAGATCTCACAGAAAATTGATCAAGAACAATGTCTTTATTAATGAGAAAAACTAAGCCACTGCTCTTCAAAGCAATGGTATTAAAGCCGGACCGGTCATCGTGCCGGTCAAGGCACTGGTTCACTGGTTCTCTAGTCGGGCCGGCCGGTCTTTGGTCGGGCCGCATGAGCCGGAATCTTTTAAAAAATACCAAAAATAGATATGATATGTATAAATTTGTAACTTAAAAATCTGAGGAAAAAAAATCTCACCACAAAATTAACACAAGTCTTCAAATTTCAAGTATTCAATTTCCAAAACCCTACCCCTGGCCGAGTCGATCGGACCTATTTGGTTCACCGGATTTCTAATTGAGCCGTGGGCCGTTGTGGGGATACCCCAGCACTTACACTAGGATGGAGTACATTATTAGGTGCTCTACCCTTGCGTGATCGGGTCGGGTTCACACCGGTTTCGGGTCGGGTTCCATAAGAGCGACTGTATGTTTCTCGTTGTCGTTTCCTCCTTCCACTTATCTGAATCAATTTGGGGCTGACCCATTTGGTTTAGAACAAGGCCCAAGTTCTGATTATCCCAATTACTTTGGACCGCCTCGGCTTCGCCTCACAGCACGTCGTGTGCCTCTTCCTTTCTCAACGACAACGATCTCCAGCCCAACCGGCCTCTGTTAACTACGATGGTCGTCGGCAACTCTAACGGTTATGGTAATTGAACAAACGACCATTCCTTCTTCCCACAATTCTCTTTATTCTCGTTCGTGAAATCCCCTCCATCCATGAGATTGCTCCAATCCGGTGGCTTGGGCGGTGGTACTCGTCGTGTCATTGCCATGGCAGGCTGGCCTGTGTCCGGTGGGTTTAATGACGGTGGTGACGACTCAAGTAATTCCGATGGAGCATATTTCGGCCTCGGTGTGTCTTCCCACATGTGCGTGCCATTGTCGGGTGGTGGTGGTGGTGGCTTGTTCCCACTTCGCTTTCCCTTCCTTCCGCCCATTGCGTTCTTGATCTTGTGTAAACGATTTCGCTCACACGAGCTCCAATCACCGGCAACTCACCAAGAGGTTCTGGTGCTGACGGTTCAGCCTTGGTTCGTTCTATTACAACATGTTTCGGCTCCGATGATGCCAACGATGGCCCAAGACCTGTTGACACTCTCTTTGACTCCGAACTAGCCACTTCGTCGCTGGAATTCCGCACTCCCTTCCGGTGTGTAGTTTTCTTGGAAGCAATTCTTGAATCTTTAGTTGCTCGACTTCTTCTCCACCTTACCGTGATGCCTCTCATCTTAAGTGCCAAACAAACAGTCTGCTTGGACCATATTTGGACGTTGCAATGTTTAGTTCCCCCTCTGATTTCTTGCTTCCCGTTGAAGAAGTAGTTGTGCCGTGTTTCTTGGAATTTTGATTTGAAAATTGTTCTTTTTCAAGATCCGTACCTTCAATTCTGTCCTCCACAAGATTGGACTTACCAAGACTCACAATTCTCCAATTGCTTTCTCGTTGGTATTCTGCCCGGCATTCATTAAAGATTTGACGTATACGAGCCACCAATTCTTGACACTGTTGTGGATCCATAGTGCACACAATGAATCTTCCTTGCGGATCGAAACTTGCTCTGATACCAGTTGATAGGAACCAACTGGTATATTGAACGAAATAGGACTATTACATGAATGTTGCTGGATGTTTGAGAGATCCAACCCTCTCCTAAGCCAAATGGCCCTCTAGTGTATACAATTGACAAGATTAACTAACTAATACATTGTGGCTCCTAGTTAGATATAGGCACATCTACTACTATTATGGGCCTATTTACATGATAATGGGCCTATTTACCTAACTCACTAACCCATTGTAACAACCAACTATAAGAAACAATGACTAACACCTTACGGTACCTATCAAAGAATCAATTGAAAAGAAGTTAATCTCTTTAAAATATTGTGGAAATTGAGGGGGAACGCAATAAAAGACAACCAAATGACTGTAACGTTCGCCCTCAGCGCCTTTCTTATTTAGGTAAAGCTCATAAATAGGATTTACACAAATATGAACTTATATCGCAGATTCCATAGGACTTACTTATTGCTGCTGAACCATAGGACTTACACAAATATGAACTTATATTGCAGATTCCTAAATAAGAAACGAAAAAACAAAGGAAGGCGCTGTTTTATTACCTCTAACAAATTTGGAATACTCCATCGGACAACATTGCGGATAATACCTCCATTAGATTCATCACGACATTCAAATTTCTGAAAGATCTGTCCAATCTAGAACAAAGGAAAAACATGCATTACCACAAAGACCTACTACAATTGCTAATAGACAAAGAAAGATATAGGTTTGTGTAGTTGAGTTATAATGAAATTGAATTGAATTGAATTGAATGGTGGTTGTATAGTACTTGAAAGAAAGGAAGTGTAGCAGCAGCTTGGAAGAGAATGAGAACATCAGGAGCAGAAGTGTATTGAAGGCGCCATGTTCCATCCAACTTGGCCAAATTGATAGGGTCACCCATGTTGCACCCTTCCACATTCACCTGCAAATGCCAATTCCAATGCCCTCAGTTGGTTCTTTCAAATCCAAATTAAACAACCAACCAAGTAATACAATACGAGTTAATAGCTAATTTGGTTCCTCAATTTCAGACAAGTTCAACTTAGTCTCTGAAATTTGCAATATTCATAATTAGTTCCTGACATTTCCATAAGTGATTAAGTTTAGTCCCTCAAATTCTCAATGTTTGTTTGGTCATTGACCTTATCAAATAACAGGGACCAAACTGATACTATGTTGTAAACGATAGGGACTTAAGTGATATTAAGTTTTAAAATCAGGAATCAACATGACATCGAGAATTTGAGGGACTAAATTGAATAACTTTTGCAAATGTCGGGGACTATTAATAGGGACTAAATGAACTTTTCTAAAATTTGAAGGACTAAATTGGCTATTAACTCAATACATTACTACTCTATTAACTAACATTTGCTTATAAAAGATAGGTAAAATTACACCGGGAGTCCTTTAAGTTATTCAATTGTAAAAAGTTGGTCCGTTAAATTTTTTTGTATCACTTAAGTCCTTTAAGTTGCATAATGTGTACATCGATAGTCCTTTTTCATTTTTATTACAAAAAAACTCAATACGCACTAATCGAAGTTGATGCCGTCGTGACGAGAGGCTACCTATCATCTATCTTGTAAGAAATTGGTCCTTTAAGACTACGGTCATGTAACAATGTGGAACTTTCAACTTAATTTTTTTAAAAAAATATGGTTCATCTTTTTATTTAAGTTGAAAGGACTAAATTGTTACACATGTGATAGTCTTAAATGACAAAATTGTTACAAGATAGATGACACGTAAACTTTCTCCGGCCACACCCACATCGACTTTCTGTCGAGTGTGAATTGAGTTTTTTTGTAACAAAAAATGAAAAAATGACTAATGATGTACAAATTATGTAACTTGACCAACTTGTTACAATTGAATAACTTAAAAGACCTAAGTGATATGAAAAAAACTTAAAAAACCAACTTGTTACAATTAAATAACTTAAAGGACCCCTAGTGTAATTTTGCCTAAAAGATACTATACTAAATTTGAATCAAACACATCAACTTATGTTGACTAAATTTTGCTTATAAAAGAAACCGGAGGAAGTACTACTTACGAGAGCTTCCTCAATGGAAGAGCGTTGATCAGGAGTAGTCAAAAGGCCTCTCTGTGTGTCTTGTACAGATGTCAAAAGCTTATGCTTTTTGTTCTCTAACTCAGCAACAAAATCATATGTCTGCCTTCAAATTAAACAACCAAATGAATGATACACAGAAATTAAATTGAAAATAAAAAAAGGGAAAGGGGGAAGGAATAAAAAAAGGGAAAGGGGGAAGGAACCTGAGCAGATGGCATAGCCATGGAAATGGGAATGAAGAGTTTCTTCTTCCTCCTAAAATTGCAATTGCAGTAATAGTTGGGACTTGTACTCCTACTCCTAGCAGTTAGTGACGAAAGAGGGTACAACGTTGAATTGAAAGCTAGGTCCATTCCAACAAATTAAGAACAACACCCAATCTAGAATATAAAAAAAAAATACAATAATTAATTATTTAATTACTAGTATTATCGAAATGTGTATATGATATGATAATTACCCTTAGTTTTCTCTTTCGTCAACTTCCGCACTCACTGCTGCCGAGCTAAACTTCCTATACTGACGTCCACGCTTTTGCCATTGCTAACACACAAATTCTACTTTGTGCCTTTCTCTCTCTTTTTATTTTTTTGGCTCATTTTTTAGTTTTTGTACAAAATTAAATGTTTGAGAATTTTCAAACAAACACGTGGCACTAAAATCACTAAACGGGAGAGATTGATTTTTGAGTAATGTTATTTAGTAAACACTTTCCAGCCAAAAATAGCTAAAAATTTACAACATTAATTAACCAAATTTTTTATGTCATTAACTAACTTGTTTTTTCACAGTTTTCTAGGTCATTGACTAAAATTTCGGTTAATTGGTTAGTTGGCGACGAAACTACTCATGGCACAATGACATCGTAGCGACATGCGGCGGAGACGACTTCTGCTGGACGCGTGTTCATTTCTGGTTTTCTCCAGTCCGAATTTCTATGGAAGGAAAGTATTGGTTTCTTTTTTAATTTTTTAAAAGCTGACAGATATTATAAACTTGGAACTATTAATTCATGAAAATCTTAGCGAGATATACTCGTGCATCTGCACGAGTGTTGTCGTGTTATTTTTGTTAATAGACTTAGACATAATTTAATTAGTCTGAACATTACCCCGTGAAAATGAAGACTACTTTAGAGTAGATAAACAAAAAGTTTTAAAATATAATTGAGTTCGTCCGAACATTACCCCGTGAACATTGACCAACAATACGCAATATTTTCGTAGAGATTAGAAAACAAAATTGTATTAAAGTTTCAAATTATCCAAATTGTAATATTTCCCGTAAAAGACGAAATAATAGAATATCAAAAAAATGAAGAAGGAGATATGTAGATGAAATTAAAGTAGATATATTGTAAGAAATAGAAAAATGAGATAGAGTTAATGGAAGAAAGAGAAGGAGAGAGTAAAAGAATTGAGTACATGTTTAAATGACTATTGGAATCCCCTACATGCTCCCATGTCTTTTTGAGTGTCTGCTATAAGTGATGTTTCAATTAGTAGACACCTCCAGATTGAATAACCTTTTGAGAATACTTGCACTGAATTTTTTTGGTATCTCTACCAATAGCAACACCATGATTCCACGATCTTTGTGGCGCGATCCTACGCGATACAACACGTAGAATTGATACAATATTCATACTTATATATGCAAAGAAATTCGGAGGGAAAAGTGAGTTTTTGTTTGATACTCCTAGTTGAAATTAGAAGTTGAGTCAACTAAAAGAAGTTGATAACTAAAAAGTTGAATGAATAAAAAGAAATCATGAAAAAAGAAGTTGCACATCAATTGTACTTCTTTTTTGACAAGAAGCATCGGTTGTACTTGTAACCCACCGTAATCATACTATTACTGAGGAAAAAAGTCAATAAAAAAAGTGGGTTTGCTTTGTTTTAACCAAGAAACAAGGTAAAAATACTTAGGGGGTATTTTAGTCTAAATATATTTTTTGCCATAAAATTTAGCATATTTAATCATTTTTTAATACCCACACATAACCTTAAACTGACACTTAAAATAAGATGGAGGGAGTATAAATAAAAATGAGTCAACAAAAATTAATATATCTAGATCATTGCGTAGTTCAGATTCATATTAAGTCCTTTAGATACTATTCTAATTAGTCTGAAATATTTACATTATTTCCCGTTACATGTGGAAAATTATTTTGTTTTTTTATTTGTTATTTATTTGAGGCTCTTAAATACGTTTTTTATCAAATTTTTTGTAATTTTCATAATAAATTGTTTTGTAATATATACTTTTTTGACATAGGTTTTATGGTTTATATTTTCAAAAAAAAATTATTGAGTGAAAAACAATAAACTATTAATTCATTTTTTTTAAAAAATTAAATGTAACTTCATTATTATTTTTATTTTTGTACTAATAAATTATTATTTTAATTAACAAATATATTAAAAAAATTAAATACGTTTTTTATCAATTTTTTTGTAATTTTCATAATAAATTGTTGGTTTTTTCTTCCATACCCCTTTTAATTTGGAGGGGTATGATACATTCATTACTTGTCCTATTTTAATTGGTCCATGTGTCAAGTTGTTCCATATCATCTCTAAGATATAATTTTTTAAAATATACCCAAATTATAGAGTAATTATGTTACAACCCTAACTAAACTTATTTGTTTCAAAATCCTTCCTTTTCTTACGCAGAAGAACAAATCTCAAGCAAAACAAACCTCACGCAGAACAAATCTTCATCTCTTCAGAACAAATCTCACGCATAACAAAAGTAATATTGTTCCGTCATTTTCATCAGCCGCAGCTTCTGCTCCGTTATCGGTCGCTGAAGTTTTTCAAGGTTTAAGGTTGAATTTCGTTTTCCTTCTTCTTAAATTCTTTTTCTTTTTCCATCTTCTTCATGTCATTTTCCTTATTCTTCATTTCATTTTTCTTCCCTTTTTGATTTCGTTTTCCTTCTTCTTGATTTTGTTTTTTAGGGTTTGTGTGATTTGGGAATTGCAAATTTGGGAACCAAATTTTGTCATTCTAGTTTGGGAATTTGGGAATTTCGTTCGAGTGGCTGGGGTTTGGTTTCTTTCTTTCTTTCTTGTTTTTTCCTCTTTGCCTTTCAGAAAATTTTTATTATATTGTTTATGTTAGTGACCTTAGGATGATGAGAGCTTGAGGAGGTGGAAGGAACAACTTCTTGGAAGTGTTGACATCAATTCTGTTGGAGGTAATTGCTTTGATTGCTTTTGCTTTTCAATCTATGTTTAATCTTTGTATTGTGCTTCTGCATTTGCCATTGAATTGATTATATTGTTCATGAATTTTTGAAATAAGAAAAAGATATCATACAATCTGCATCATCTTCATTTTAGGCCTTAGTATCGATAATGCTACCAAAGTTCTTAAAAAAGACATGCGACCGCAATTCAAGCGGCTACATGTCTCTCTACGACTTCAATGCGACCGCGCGCACTTGCGGCTGCGTTTGACCGCAATTCTTCACAATCTCAAAAACTAGGACACAATGCAAATGTTAGCACAACCACGATTTAAAGCCTTGACAATACAACTTCTAGATCATTACCCGGTGATTGCATATGTATCAAAATCCTCCTAATGTTGCTAGTTCATAATCTTAATTATAATGTATAATATAGAACAGAGGTGACACATTTTCAACTAGGAAATGTGGAGTCATTATTTCATGTTGTGAATTCCAAGTATCTATTGAATCCATAACTTGCACTCATGAAAATGATACATTGGTTTTGGAATTTGTTATCAGACACTAACGTAACTCATTGTGTGTATTCAGAAACTCTGGAGCCAGAAGTAAAGATCCTTAGCCTTGCAATAAAGTCTGCTGGTGGTACATCTGGAATATTTGCTAGAGGGACTCAGCTAGAAGTAAGGTAATTATTATACATGCCCGTCGCTGGGCTACTGCAAAATGCCTCAGCCTAGTACGATTTTTTTAGAGTCTAAAAAAATTAGTATATCTATTCAATATGCTAGAGGGACTCAGATATATTCGCTGGTACATCTGGAATATTTGCTAGAGGGACTCAGATATACTTGTTTGCATAGTTATCAAAATCGGGATTTAAATCCCAAAATCCCACGATTTTACGATTTTACCAAGCCTCAACGATTCAAGATTGCAAAAAAATCCCAAATTGAAGTGGAATCCCACGATTTTGAGTGAAATCCTGCGATTTTACGATTTTACTTACGATTCCACTAAAAAATCCCAAATTGAAGTGCTACTGGAACCCTAATTTCACAGATGATTCGGGGCCGTTTTTTGACCCGTCTGACCGGTGTGCATATAGTTCACGCACACCTTTCTCTCTCTCTCACGCTCCTCGCTCTCGCTCGCGGCTCTCTGTCGCTCCCATCTCATCGCAGTCGCAGCTCTCTCACTCATCAATCACCATCATCATCATCTTGATTCTTCATTCTCTCGCAAGTGCAACTTGCATTCGGAAGTGCAACTTCGATTCTTCTCTGCAAGAGGTAAAATCGTTACTCTCACTCATCAATCATCATCATCTTGATTCTTGATTCTTGATTCTTCATTCCTCTCTGTTCTCTCTGCTTTTGCTCACGGTGTTTTGTACATTTGGAGCGAGTAGTAGTAGACCTCCTATTTCAACCGCATCAACCCCAGAGTGTTGGGACGAATTCTAAATGCCCACCAGAAAAATGCTCCCGGCAAATGACAAGATGTAGGTGGTTACACGGAATACGTCTTGAAGGCGACAAAATTAAATGCAAATATTGTCCCAAAGTGCTACTGGAACCCTAATTTCACAGATGATTTGGTTGTTGCTTGTTAGTTGTTTAATTTTGATCAAGACTTATGAATTTATGCATTATATTAGATAATAGTAATGTATGCATTTTATTAAAATCTTACGATTTTACGATTTACGATTTTGTTAACCCCTCCCCGATTCTACAAATTCATACACTTTTTTTTGAGTAGAATCTTCCGATTTTACTTACGATTTTGCAATTTACGATTTTGCTACCCCCCTCCGATCTGGAGTAGAATCTCGATTTTGATAACTATGCTTGTTTGTGCAATCACCTAAAGAAGTTCATATTGAATTTTTCAAAAGGTAATCTAGGATGAAGTTGATCTCTGAAGCTGTGTTTCCTTAGCAGTAGTTGTAGCTGATGTTCCCATTGCTTTCATTCCTTTACATGACTTCATGTGTTTATGCATTTGCTCAGGCTTGAATGACTTCCCACACTGCCTGCATCATAAAGTTTTGTTTATGGTCTTATCTTTCATGGTCACAATTAAATGCATTAAATTTAAAGTGTGTTGAAACATATGGGCATAAAATGCATATAGCTTATAGTATTCTAAATTTGAAACATTGAATTAAGATGCAAGTAGCCAGCCCCTGGAATGCACACAATAGTTGTAAACATCACAATCCAGCAATCAATGTTAACATTTTATAACAAAATGTATTTTTTTTGTTACAAGGAAAACATAATTTTTGACAATATAATAATCCACCACTAGAATATTGACCCTATTGGTCTTTCTGTTGGAATCTTTTTCCTCTTGTCGTTTAATTACATGTCATATCTTTCCATGCACCTCCACTGATCTGAGCATCAAACAGGCACTGATAACAAGTCCTTAAATGACTATACTTTTTCATGGACATATTGTCCTCTCATTACATTGTTGAAATGCTTAACAATTCAAACTATACTCAGGTGATGTGTTCTGTTCAGTCACTTACGAGCAAACTGGTTTATAAGAAGCTTCATTCATTAACTCACTTAGCTTTTTCCTGCTCCTGTCTGTTTCCCCTCCATCACAGCTTTTTCTCTCATAAGTTTGTGTTTCTGATTATTTCAATTTATGGCTGCATTGGAAGAGGTGGAGCGTTCTGCAAAAATGGGTGGGAATGGAACTGGAAATGATGAATCCAAATTGGACCCTTAAATTTCCCTAAGTTTGATTATTTTTTTGGGAATTTTTTCTGCTTTTGGTTTATGACATTTTTTTATGATTCTAATTTTAGTTTATGGCATTTTTAATTGTATTGGTAGATATGAATCTCCTTCTGATATCTAAATTAAATGCTTCATGTAAATGTGCTCCGAAGAGATTTCCAATTTTTCAAAATACAGAGATAATAAACTCTGTTTTGCTCGCTTTTACTTCCTCTCTGCATTGCAAGTTTGCACAAATGAAATTTTGTAGAACTAGGATATTATGGGTTGAGTACAAGAACAAATGTTTAGTGTTGGGTTATATGTCTTTGTCAATTATTGTTCACTAGAATTGGAAAGTGGCTTTGTATGTAGATGTTTTTAGACTAAAGTTTCATCCATATTTTCCAACTAACTCAGTGTTAGATTATGTGATTGACACTAACTGTTGGAGTTTTTGGTTTTGATGGTTTGTGGGCTTACTGCTTAGGCTGTTTGTGAGTAAGACTATTCTGACTCTGACTGTGAAGTTGACGATTTTTATGTTACAAACGAAATTGGGGATAGTTTTTGGAGTTGGAATGGAATGTTTGTGTTGAGTCGTTAAAAGGTGGGTTTATTGTTGATTTTTCTTTTTCTTTATGTAGTATTTGAAATTGTTGAAAGATTCTTATCCTTTGATTGAGTAGCTCTGAGGTTAAGGCTGTATGTAGAACTAGGATATTATGGGTTCAGTACAAGAACAAATGTTTAGTGTTGGGTTATATGTGTTGTCAATTATTGTTCACTAGAATTGGAAAGTGGCTTTGTATGTAGATGTTTTTAGACTAAAGTTTCATCCATATTTTCCAACTGACTCAGTGTTAGATTATGTGATTGACACTAACTGCTTGCTTATTCCACAACTCTTCTCTTTTACATTCTCTTCCTAGAGCACTTTTTGTACCAATATTTTGGAACCTTGTTTAAAAAAAAAAAAATAGGCTGCTCGGATCCCTTGCAGTGATGTAGCTTACAAAGAAGTTGAATGATTTTATAGAAGACCAAAATAATAAAGACAACTTGTTGAATGAATACCGTTGGATTCAACTTTATCAACAACTAGCAATAAATTTTAGGTGTATTCGTGCACTTTTAAAAATCATTTATTATATTGTCAAAAAAAAATCATTTATTATAAACTAATTAGAAAAACTAATTATAAAGAAATCACGTACGAAGATCCGTAACCACAAGCAAGCACGTTCAAAGGTAATATAAACCACACGTTCTATTAACAAAACTGATGTGCACTCTCAATTTTATCTTATCAAAAACATTTTTTTTCATGTAATATGTTCTTTTTGTTTGAAGATAATTAGTACAATTACGTCATAAAATTATTTGTGCTACTTTTTTATAGAATAATTTGTCACAAAATGTATTTTGTCTTTTTATTATATGATATATTTTTTCAGTAAATATTTTGATATTTTTTTGACACAAGATATTTTGATATTTTTGAAATTAAAAAATTATAATGTCTTTTTTTGGGTAAATTTAGACGAAATATCAAATAAACACTATATACTAAAATTAAGCCTTCAGACATCACCAATTGTGACATCCAACGGTCCATATCGACCTTGTTACTATAATTAAGCCATCAGACATCACCAATTGTGACATCCAACGGTCCATATCGACCTTGTTACAATAATTAAGCCTTCAGACATCACAAATTTGAGATTCAACGGTCAAGATCGACCTTGTTACAATAATTAAGCCTTCATACATCACAAATTTGAGATCCAACGGTCCAGATCGACCTTGTTACTATAATTAAGACTTCAGACATCACAAAATCGAGATCCAACGGTCAAGATCGACCTTGTTACAATAATTAAGCCTTCAGACATCACAAATTCGAGATCCAACGGTCAAGATCGACCTTGTTACAATAATTAAGCCTTCAGACATCACAAATTCGAGATCCAACGGTCAAGATCGACCTTGTTACAATAATTAAGCCTTCAGACATCACAAATTCGAGATCCAACGGTCCAGATCGACCTTGTTACTATAATTACTCTGGGTCATAATGGTTAACAACAGTGGTGATTCGCGAAGTACTTCCACATTTGTACTGTTCAACCCTTTAGCAATTTTTTCCAATATTAAATTAATAAGATGTTTGACCTACAAATTACTTCAGCCAAAAATTGATACACAATGTGCAATGGATATATACATTAAAAATTGGAAACAAGAAGGCCTTCAAAATAATAATACCTCTTTAGAACTTGCTACCTCCGTATAATATTCCAAAAAAGAGGGTACGCTGAGAATAAACTAGTAAGTAGGTGTTTCCCATGAAATAGAATTCTTTGAAGAATGTCCAAGAAGTCAATCAAAAATTCTTTATAAGAGTTAATGACAGATACCCTATCAACAATATCTTGCTCTATAGGATTAAGGTATGACCTCAAACACGTATGGATTCCCTTAAGGTATGACGAGTTAAGCTTCAACTTGAGTTCAGCCACTAATATCCATTGATTATAACATGCAGCAAGCTTCGAGCTAGCTTTTGAGAAGCCAACAGTTTGTAAGGATGATTGATCTTAAGAATGTTTGCCTTTGGACGACTGATGATTACTCTGGGTCATAATGGTTAACAACAGTGGTGATTCGCGAAGTACTTCTCCATTTGTACTGTTCAACCCTGTAGCAATTGTTTCCAATATTAAATTAATAAGATGTTTGACCTACAAATTACTTCATTCAAAAATTGAATACAAAATGTGCAATGAATATATAAATTTAAAATTGGAAACATGAAGGCCTAGAAAATAATAATACCTCCTTAGAACTTGCTACCTCCATATAATATCCCAAACAAAGAGAGTACGCTAAGAATAAATCAGCAAGTTGGTGTTTCCCTTGAAATAGAATTCTTTGAAGAATGTCCAAGAAGCCATTCAAAATTTCTTTATAAGAGTTAATCACAGATACCCTATCAACATTCTCTTGCTCTATAGAATTAAGGTATGAGCTCAAACGCGTATGGATTCCCTTAGGGTCTGACGAGTTGAGCTTCAACTTGAGTTCAGACTCTAATGCAATATCCATTGATTATAACCTACAGCAAGCTCCGAGCTAGCTTTTGAGAAGCCAACAGTTTGTAAGGATGATTGATATTCAGAATGTTTGCCTTTGGACGACTGATGATTACTCTGGGTCATAATGGATAACAACAGTGGTGATTCGCGAATTACTTCCTCATTGGTACTGTTCAACCCCGTAGAAATTGTCTTCAATATTAAATAAATTAGATGTTTGACCTATAAATTACTTCAGTCAAAAAATGAATACAAAATGTGCAATGGATATATAAATTAATAGTTGGAAACACGAAGGCCTTGAAAATAATAATACCTCTTTAGAACTTGCTACCTCCATATAATATCCCAAACAAAGAGGGTACGCTAAGAATAAATCAGGAAGTTGGTGTTTCCCTTGAAATAGAATTCTTTGAAGAATGTCTTAGAAGTCATTCAAAAATTCTTTATAAGAGCTAATCACAGATACCCTATCAACATTACCTTGCTCTATAGGATTAAGGTATGAACTCAAACACGTATGGATTCCCTTAGGGTCTGACGAGTTGAGCTTCAACTTGAGTTCAGATTCTAATGCAATATCCATTGATTATAACCTGCAGCTATCTCAGGCTCTGAGCTAGCTTTTGAGAAGCCAACACACAGAATCACACAAGATATTCACCAAAAAAACACAACAAGATCAAATACTTAAAAAAGATTCTATTTTTCTCGACGATACCATAGCTTCTCATTGCTCCCACTATCCTCAGCCACTATTTTTTGAGTAAAGAAAGAATGAAATAGAAAAGAAGAAAAGGGAAGAAAAGAATAACTGTGGCAAAAACAAGAAAACCTTGTTGAGTAGCGACCCGACAAGAATCGATGCAAAACAAGCGGCGCCTTTCTAGTATATGTAAACGAAATAGAGCTTACGGAACTAAGATTAGATCTTCGAGCAAGAAGATGAAAGGGTTTGTGAAGCAAGAGTGAGAAGGAAGAAATTTGTAAGAATCCGGTTTTAAAGACGGTCAAAACAAATTGTGAATTTAGTCTCTCACAAATATTTTGATGTCTAATTTGATCCCTAAAAATAATTGATATCAATATTAATACATGATAGTTACAAACAAAGACATGTTAGTCCCTTAGTTGACCGTTAGTGAGCTCTGTTTTTATGTTGAATCAGTCCTTATTCATCTAATGTGTCCCGATATTTTTCCAATGAGCCTTGTTATTGTTCAGCTAAGTCATGTCAGATGTGAGTGAATATCTAATTTAGTCCTTGACAAAAATTTCAATGCCCAATTTAGTGCATAGAATAATTAATATCAACTTTAGTTCATGGCAAATACAAAATAGGGGACAATTTAGTCTCTCGGTCAACTTCTGTAACGACTAAGTTGTTTCCTCCCTGACGTGGCATGTTAAGTTGCTCGTGTTAAATTGCTTATGTGGCAATATTTAATCATCAGACTTAATAGGTACACCGTCGCGTTTTAAGCATGAACATCTAACTCCCTTTTCCCATTTAGCAAAATCATGTTGCCACGCTACCACAAGAAACTATTCAACCCCAGTTACAAAAGATTCCTTCAAACTCGCTTTTCTCGGAAATAACTGATCATACACCCAATCACGATTCAATTGATAACAATTCATCTACACGCATTTAAAAAACGAGTTAGAATCCCATAACATTCCCAATAACATATATGAAGTTAGTGGCATCAATATGATCTCAGTGGATATGATTTCGAGCCGAATATGGGGGTCAAAGACAGCTCAAAACCCTTTTCCATCCAACATCAAAACAACAATTTCCAATTCCAATTAGGCACTTTTCAATTAACAACTCTAAAAATATACACTTTTCAATTAACATATCTAGGTCTCTAACAACATACACATTTCAATTTCAATTTCAACAATTTAACACAAATTCAATTAACTCTTCTAACCAATTTCAATCTAAACTATCATCAATTTTCAGTCTAACCTATCAATACCTAAAATTGAAAATAAATAAATAACTAATCATTATGAGCAAACAGAAAACAATTTCTATGATCTCGTGGCGGTCCAGTGACGGTGCGCACTCCGGTGTGGTAGTGAGACTTCAAACACCAACAATTTTAATCCTAAACCATTTCAATTTCAAGCAAAAAACTTAAATCAATTCACTATTAATTTCAATTTCAACTTTAATTTCAATAAACCAACTTCAATTTCAATATACAACTTCCATTGTCTATCCTACACAATTTCTATAAATCCTAATCCTATTTGTTCTTCTAAATATCCTAATCCGTTGTCTATCCTACAACAATTTCTACAACTGAGAGTTCAACGGGGAAACCAAGATTGAGCTCGACAGTGCAAGTCGTGGCCATAACAATATTAAATTTTTAGAAAATTAGGTCGAAATAAAAATGTTTAAACTTAAGCGACACAAGACCTATAAGCAGGTTCACCTATGACACTTGGTAGATCTCCTCTTGCAAACATGGCAAACTCTCTTTAGCTCTCACAAAGAGGTACAAACATGGGCCAAAATATAGGAAAAATACAAGGTTTAGATAGTAAAATTTGAGCTCAAATTACCAAAAAAATATTTTCCAAAAGAATAGGGCCTCACTAATAGAAGAATCACACATTTAAGAGTCTAATTTGAGAATGTTGTATGTGGTAATTAATAACCTAACCAAACAGATGGTATTGGGTGAAACCTACTTTTAGCACATGCCAACAAATCATAATAATCTACATGGTTGAAACAATCACGGAAATCAGTAAAAAGCTTCTCAAACACCCTCCATTGGACTTTGACTGATCTAGTATAAGGGTATGGAAGAAAAACCTGCAAAGATACAAAATGTTATAGTAAGAAAATACATTTAATATTCCTCTATTACAATTTGACAAGTAAAATCACATCACAATACGAAGCATCGACACATTTAGTCGAAGACATGTCTGGCATCCGACCCATGTCGTGTCAGACACCGACACTCTAAATATGTATCAGTGTCGTGTTTGGTGTTCGTGTCTGTGTCGTTGCTTCATATCATACACTTACATCCCCTTCTTGGGCAAGGCGTTTAAGTAAGCAAAAAGTATGTTGATCTTCCTCCAAATTGTCAACAACAGCAAGCCAAATCCTAGAAGCAAATTCATGTGCTACTTCTCTTGACTTTCCACAAGCAATGAACTGATCTGCCAAGTTCTAATTAAGCTAGTTATATAATCCAATCCAATATATATATATATATATATATATATATATAAAAGAACAAAGAGAAACAAACATAACACAGACCAATAATGGTTCCATGAAGTATTCCACTATGAGGAGGCATAATTGAAAGTTGAAGCTGATCTTTCAAAAAGAGATGACAGTGCCCAACAATCTCATCTACTTGTTGTATATGATCTGAAGCAAATATGCGTTGACTTATATGTAAGGCAATGAATCTCCTGTAAACATAATATCATAATAAGTGATTTTGAGGTGGTATTTTTTATCGAACGACAAATACCACTCGTAAACTCACACCAACAAAAGTAAAGATTATCGAACTCATATAACCATGAAAAATATTCAGCCTAACACCTAGTTGTAGGATTTCGATCTCCTGCCGTTGAAATCAACTGCAGGGTACTGCATTAAAAAAATGAGACATTTTTGGTAGTAAAAAGACTAAAATATCCTTATATGTAGTTAAACTATAACGAACTGCAGGATTAATGAAAGTCGTGGATCTGAATCCTCAGTTGTGCTAGGTCTTACGGATTTGAGGTGGTTTCATAAAGTAGGTGTTTACCTTTTGGCTAAACCTGCTTGAGGAAGAGGAATGGGTCCAAGCCATGTTTGAGGAGGAGGATCTGCAAAGATGTGAAAAAGAGCAGCTTGCCAGAAACATTCTGTGTGGAAAAGAGATGCCCAGTGTTTTTTCACACATGATATTTCCACCCACTCACTTGTTTCTGTTCTTATGAATATTTCTATTAGCACATCATCTGGAACTTTCTCTATCCCAATTCTTGACTCTCTAATACCACTCTTTGAATTCTCCTTCTCCATTTTCTATGTGTAGTATTGTATTCACTAGATCAGTCACATTTACATGAATGAAAGAGAATCTAAGTCATTGGATTGGATCGGATGAATGAAAATGAATGGATGGCAAACATACACGCAGAGTCGCAGACAAGCACTTATTATTATGTTATATTATTTTTATTATTATAGTAATATGATATGATGGAGATGGTTAGTTCATAAACAATTCAATACTTTGTCAAATAATCTTAGGATTTCGGTCGGGCCTAACTCAGACGACCTTATATCCTCTCATTCATTTTCTTCTACATCTCCCTTCATCCTCTCTATCTCTCTTAATTCACTCTCTCTCATGATTAAAATAATTGAAAGATAATGAAGAGAGAGAGTGAATAAAGAGAGAGAAAGAGAGGATGGAGGGAGATGTGGGAAGAGAGGGAGGATCCAAATCCAACTCAGAGATGTCTCTCACTTATAAACTGTTTTTCAGACCATATAACATCCGATGAGACTCTTAACACCCCTCATGCCCAAAACTGGACACTGAAGCGTGCGACCTGATAGTGGGTGGCCTAGTGGATCTTGAATTGGTTTTGATACCATCTTAGGGCCCGTTCGGAGTGGTTCTGAGTTTTTGGTTTTGAATGTCAATTTCAAAACAGAAACATGTTCGTATAAAATGGAGCTGAGTTGGTTTTTTCCTTAATTTCAAAACAATTTTCAATCAAAACTCAAAACAACAAAAATAGGTTTTATAATTTTTGTTTCATTCACCTCTGATCATCAATATAACTGACCACCACCAAATACCACTCTGATCACGCCAACCACCACCGACCACCGCCGACCACCACTCCGGCCACTGCCAACCACCACTTTGACCACCACTTCGACCACCATCAACCACCACACTGACCACCACCAACTACCACTCCGACCATCGCCAACCACCACTCCGACCACCGCTAACCACCACTTCGACCACCGTCAACCACCACTTTGACCACCACCAACATTACTCCGACCATCACCAACCATCATCACCGACCACCACTCTGGCCACCGTCAACCACCATCAACTACCACTCCGACCACCGGAAACCACCACCGACCACTGCCAACCACCACTCCAACCACCGCTCCGGCCATCGTCAACCACCACCAACACAACTCCGACCACCGTCAACCACCACACTAACCACCACCAACTACCACTTCGACCACCACCGACCACCACCAACCACCACTCTGACCACTGTCAACCACCACTCTGACGACCGTCAACCACCACTTTGACCACCACCAACTCCACTCCGGCCACTGCCAACCATCACCACCGACCACCACTCTGGCCACCGTCAACCATCACCACCGACCACCACTCTGGCCACCGTCAACCACCACTTTGATTGTAATATTTTATTTTTTCAAACTTAATGTTATATATTGTTAAAATAAGCTTATGATGAATTTTTATTTTTATTTTTATTTTTATGTTCATGTTTGAAAGTTTTTTTGATTTTTGAAAATTTCCTAACTGAAAACTTGTTTTGATTTTGGTTTTTGAAATTTTTAAAACTCAATACAGAAACTGGTTTTGGTTTTTGAAAATTACAAAACAGAAAACCACCCTAAACGGGGCCTTAGAATTTGGGTTGGACCTAACTCAACCCTATAAAATCGATTTGTAAGGTGAAAGATGTCTCTCACTTGTAAAATCTTTTTCAAGTTATATCACATCCGATGGGAGACTCTTAACAAATAATAATAATAATAATAATAATAATAATAATAATAATAATAATAATAAAACAATTGAATACCATTGCAACGAATATTGTCACCATCAAATTCCAATTCATTTTCATATTTCTAGTTTCTAGACAACTATTTGGATTTTTGTAACTAATGAGTCTCATTAAGATGGAAGCATTTCACTTGTTATCATATGAATTCTATGTTTTCTATATATCAAAAGGGAGATATTATGTTACTTTTTCCCCTTTTTGTTGAAATGATGGTTTCTTTAAATGCCCAATTTAAAAATTAAAGAAAAAACTACCCATCTAATATTCTTTAGAGCAATACTTAGATACAGTATCATATGTATTGGTTGTACTTGTCTAGAAACAAACACATTGTTTTTAAAAAATAATAATAATAATGCATTTATAACAATACAACTGCCAGGCAGTTAGAGGTAGTTTTCCTACTTTTTCTTTGAAGTAAAACACCACTGGTAACTACGGTATTGTACATATGTTTTTTCCTATTATTTAAAAGTTACATCGAACACAGACTATCTCAATATACAATACATAATGAAGTCGGTAGATACAATACAAATATTGTCACAAAAAATAGATACAATACAATACAAATGTACATCTCCCCTTTACAAAGCACCAACACTAACACGGATACCAAACACGACACTCATACATAGACATCATCAGTAATAATTTGAAAAATGGGCGTAATTAAAGTGTCGGTGTCGGTGCTATAGAGTCTCTCCCCCTATCACAACAATTTGCATGTTATTGCCTTAATTTCTTGCTCTCCATGTTACCAATTCCAAAAACAAAGGCTCATAAAGTGTTATTGCTCCATGGTAATCAGTAGAGAGATTGAGCTCTAGTAAACACAAATACACCTCCTCCACCAACAGCACGACCCAAAAGCATATTATTATCCAAATAACTCAGGTAATATAGTCCTCCTACTGATTCCCTACATACAACAATTCAAGAGAGTATCATGTATGTAATAAGTGTCCAATAAACACACCAACTACTCCCTCCATTACAGAATATAAACAAAAATTGGTCAACGAAATTGGTGTATCTGATCCAAATTTTGGATCAGATACACCAACTTTCGCTGACCAATTTTTGCTTATATTCTGTAACGGAGTAGTATTTCAACATAGTGGCCCATGATATATATATACATATATACCTTCCTGGATCCCTCACTGGAATTTGAGCTTTGAAAGTACGAAGATATTGCAGGATCTGTAGGAATAAAGCACAATGTATTCAACTTATAAACTATATGTTCTATAATCTATGCATATACATATATAAATTGACCATCATGTTGTACACATTGCTGGTCCGCACTGGTTCTTATGCAGAAAGATAAACTACTAGGACAGTTGCATAAAATTCATCTTCGAAGTTTTGGATTTGATGAAGAAATTACTTTGTGACGTAAGTTACTATGTCAATGGTATCTCGTACTGTATGCCATGAGATAGTGCAATCAAAATAAAAATCCAAGAGAGCAAGCTTTAAGCAGTCGCGGATCCAGGATTAAAAAATAGAGTGTTCCTTCAATGACAGTAAGGCATGATGTATTACCACCAAGACAGGATGTTGTTCCTTCAAAGACACTATGGCAGGATATATTATCACTAAGGCAGGATGTTTGGGGTGTATTACTACAAAGGCGGGATGTTTGCGTGTTCCTGGGAACACGGAGAACACCCCCTGAATCCGCCTCTGCTTTAAAGTATATTTTACCTGTAAACTTATAAAAGATCGTGGTAGTATTGCTGGAGCTATTAGAGCCTGCAGCTGTTCACTAACATTTATATCTTGAACTGTGATCTGCAAGGTATAAAATGCACATTTGTTATGAAAGCCTCATACCAACTACTAAAGAAGGAAATGTCATGTAAATACCAAAATGTCAATAATAAATGAGATTCTTTTCTCGGTCTTAGTGATGTGGAAGGGAAATTTGAGGGATCGCTATCAAAATAAATAATTCAGAATTTGGGTTTGAGCCTAACTCAACAACAAAAGCTAGTTCACTATCCAATACGCACACCCTCAATCGGTCAAGGACTGGACATAAGGCATGAAGTTTGCAGGACAAGATATTTGCGGGTGGCCCAACAAATCTAGAATAGGCTTTGATTCCAACTTGAATTTAGAGAGAAAGATCGGAAATTGGTTCTGAATGACTTGAGAGACTATGGCATGGTGAAGTGTCTTGGAAGATATGAAGTCTATGGAAACCTCATCAAACAAGAAGACCAGCAATCAGTTAGAGACCTACTCCACCAGAAACACTGAAATGGAATGTTGATGGGTTGGCTAGAGGCAAACCAGGAAAGGCAGAAATCGGAGGTATCCTTAGAAATGAGAAGAGAGAGTTAAAGCAAAGTTTGCAACTTATGCGGGGATTAGAGACTCTAACGAGGCAGAATTTATCGCCATCGTCTTTGCAATAGAATTAGTCCTGCACTACAGCGTGAAGAGGGAAAAAACCAGAATCTTATAATAGAGTCAGATGCGTTTTTTCTCCAATAAACTGGGAAACATACTATAGCAGTTAAAGGTGAATTTTGTACACAAAAATAGAGAGGCAATTGAACTAGCTGATTCACAAGCCAAACAATGGCTCTAGCACAGCAACTAAGATGTCCACAAGGGGTTATTCTGTTAACTATGCAGGTGGATCGTCACTGCACATCAAGTGGAGATCAAGCTCCAAGCAACGACTGAGATGATGGGTGACACAAAGAAAAGGAGGAATTAAGGTGAAAAATCCACTGTTGAGACCATGACAGTAGCAAAACTTTTGGATTCAATGATAATATATCCAATCAGGTTTGTGTTAGCACACATATATCTCTATGGCTATCTACTGTGACTGGAATTTTGCTCTTAAAGACATCATTTTCTAATCCAGTTTTTGGTGAAGCACAGGTGAAAATTTATGGCCAATTGCTGTGTGAACACCCAACATGTGTTTAGATATATTGTATCTCAACTATAGTTAAAAACATGTTTGTGTAAGTAAAGATAGTTACCTCTTGAAACTGAAGGTAGATATTACGAGCTGATACAAGAGTAAACTTGGCAGATACAATCAATGTAGCGCCTTCTTGTTCCTGCATGAAGTAGGCCAAGATTTTTTAAAATTACGGACCAAAAAGTGAGAGCACCAAAGCTAGAGCACATGTGTTCCACAATTTGTCCAATGAGAAAAATATATGCAGTTCCAAGAAACAAAGGAACTAGGTTTTGAGTTTTGACAAATAAGATTATCTTAGTTTCTTGCACATTTGAAAACATCATTTAAGTCAAAAACTGGGAAATTCTGAGTTAGCATGCAAATCACAGGACTTGAACTTACCCAATGTGTCTACTGCAAAAAAAGTTAAACTGTTTTGACAGCAAAAATAAAGGAAAAGCTCATAAGTTCTTAATCCATTTTTATCTTTCCTAGGATGACATATACCTATATGAAAAACCAAATCTTGCGATATGTATTCTAGAATAGTAAGTAAAATTATCATTTATATAAAAAATCAGCGGCAACAGGAATAAAAATGAAAAGTAGAGCCTATTCAAGAGGACATATTCAAGAATCAATTGAATTGTAGCAAAGGACAAATTGTGTTGCCACCTTGAATTGTAAGAGAGCTTATTTGATAGATCTCACAGAAAATTGATCAAGAACAATGTCTTTATTAATGAGAAAAACTAAGCCACTGCTCTTCAAAGCAATGATATTAAAGCCGGACCGGTCATCGTGTCGGTCAAGGCACTGGTTCACTGGTTCTCTGGTCGGGCCGGCCGGTCTTTGGTCGGGCCGCATGAGCCAGAATCTTTTAAAAAGTACCAAAAATAGATATGATATGTATAAATTTATAACTTAAAAATCTGAGGAAAAAAAATCTCACCACAAAATTAACACAAGTCTTCAAATTTCAAGTATTCAATTTCCAAAACCCTACCCTACCGGTCGATCGGACCGGCTGGTTCACCGGATTTCTAATTGAGCCGGCCGGTTGGCTCAACTGGTTTGCATGCAGTTCCGTTTTAACATGCAACTTGTGCCGGTAACCCCACCGGATTTGGTCAGGCCGGTCCGACCGAGTGGTAGGGTAGGGTTTTAATAACACTGCTTCAAAGTCAATGTGACCCCTATTCCTTCTAGTATACATTTTCCATACCGTGGGCCGTTGTGGGGATACCCCAGCACTTACACTAGGATGGAGTACATTATTAGGTGATCTACCCTTGCATGATCGGGTCGGGTTCGCACCGGTTTCGGGTCGGGTTCCATAAGAGCGACTGTATGTTTCTTGTTGTCGTTTCCTCCTTCCACTTATCTGAATCAATTTGGGGCTGACCCATTTGGTTTAGAACAAGGCCCAAGTTACAGTTATCCCAATTACTTTGGACCCTTCTGCCTTCGTCTAGCACGTCGTGTGCCTCTTCCTTTCTCAACGACAACGATCTCCAGCCCAACCGGCCTCTGTTAACTACGATGGTCGCCGGCAACTCTAACGGTGATGGTAATTGAACCAACGACCATTCCTTCTTCCCACAATTCTCTTTATTCGTTTCGTGAAATCCCTCCATCCATGAGATTGCTCGGTCGGTGGCTTCGGGCGGTGGTACTCGCCGTCGTGTCATTGCCGTGGCAGTGGCTGTGTCCGGTGGGTTTAATGACGGTGGTGACGACTCAAGTAATTCCGATGGAGCATATTTCGGCCTCGGTGTGTCTTCCCACATGTGCGTGCCATTGTCGGGTGGTGGTGGTGGTGGCTTGTTCCCCACTTCTTGCTTTCCTTCCCTTCGCTGCGTTCTTGATCTTGTGTAAACGATTTCGCTCACACGAGCTCCAATTACCGGCAACTCACCAAGAGGTTCTGGTGCTGACGGTTCAGCCTTGGTTCGTTCTATTACAACATGTTGTTTCGGCTCCGATGGTGCCAACGATGGCCCAAGACCTGTTGACACTCTCTTTGACACCGAACTAGCCACTTCGTCGCTGGAATTCCGCACTCCCTTCCGGTGTGTAGTTTTCTTGGAAGCAATTCTTGAATCTTTAGTTGCTCGACTTCTTCTCCACCTTACCGTGATGCCTCTCATCTTAAGTGCCAAACAAACATTTTGCTTGGACCATATTTGGACGTTGCAATGTTTAGTTTCCACCTCTGATTTCTTGCTTCCCGTTGAAGAAGTAGTTGCACCGTGTTTCTTGGAATTTTGATTTGAAAATTGTTCTTTTTCAAGAATCGTACCTTCAATTCTGTCCTCCACAAGATTGGACTTACCAAGACTCGCGATTCTGCAATTGCTTTCGTTGGTATTCTCGCGGCATTCATCAAAGATTTGACGATAATGAGCCACCAATTCTTGACACTGTTGTGGATCCATAGTGCACACAATGAATCTTCCTTGCGGATCGAAACTTGCTCACGATGCGGTTGATAGGAACCAAGTGGTATATTGAACGAAATAGGACTATTACATGAATGTTCTTTGGATATTTGAGAGATCCAACCCTCTCCTAAGCCAAATGGCCCTCTAGTGTATACAATTGACGAGATTAACTAACTAATACATTGTGGCTCCTAGTTAGATATAGGCACATCTACTACTATTATGGGCCTATTTACATGATAATGGGCCTATTTACCTAACTCACTAACCCATTGTAACAACCAACTATAACAAACAATGACTAACACCTTACGGTACCTATCAAAGAATCAATTGAAAATAAGTTAATCTCTTTAAAATATTGTGGAAACTGATGGGGAACGCAATAAAGACAACCAAATGACTGTAGCGTTCGCCCTCAGCGCCTTTCTTATTTAGGTAAAGCTCATAAATAGGACTTACACAAATATGAACTTATATCGCAGACTCCATAGGACTTACTTATTGCTGCTGAACCATAGGACTTACACAAATATGAACTTATATTGCAGATTCCTAAACAAGAAACGAAAAAACAAAGGAAGGCGCTGTTTTATTACCTCTAACAAATTTGGAATACTCCATCGGACAACATTGCGGATAATACCTCCATTAGATTCATCACGACATTCAAATTTCTGAAAGATCTGTCCAATCTAGAACAAAGGAAAAACATGCATTACCACAAAGACCTACTACAATTGCTAATAGACAAAGAAAGATATAGTTTGTGTAGTTGAGTTATAATGAAATTGAATTGAATTGAATTGAATGGTGGTTGTATAGTACTTGAAAGAAAGGAAGTGTAGCAGCAGCTTGGAAGAGAATGAGAACATCAGGAGCAGAAGTGTATTGAAGGCGCCATGTTCCATCCAACTTGGCCAAATTGATAGGGTCACCCATGTTGCACCCTTCCACATTCACCTGCAAATGCCAATTCCAATGCCCTCAGTTGGTTCTTTCAAATCCAAATTAAACAACCAACCAAGTAATACAATACGAGTTAATAGCTAATTTGGTTCCTCAAATTTCAGACAAGTTCAACTAAGTCTCTGAAATTTGCAATATTCATAATTAGTTCCTGACATTTCCATAAGTGATTAAGTTTAGTCCCTCAAATTCTCAATGTTTGTTTGGTCATTGACTTTATCAAATAACAGGGACCAAACTGACACTATGTTGTAAACGATAGGGACTTAAGTGATATTAAGTTTTAAAATCAGGAATCAACATGACATCGAGAATTTGAGGGACTAAATTGAATAACTTTTGCAAATGTCGGGGACTATTAATAGGGACTAAACTGAACTTTTCTAAAATTTGAAGGACTAAATTGGCTATTAACTCAATACATTACTACTCTATTAACTAACATTTGCTTATAAAAGATAGGTAAAATTACACCGGGAGTCCTTTAAGTTATTCAATTGTAAAAAGTTGGTCCGTTAAATTTTTTTTGTATCACTTAAGTCCTTTAAGTTGCATAATGTGTACACCGATAGTCCTTTTTTCATTTTTTATTACAAAAAAACTCAATACGCACTAACTGAGTTGATGCCGTCGTGACGGAGGCTACCTATCATCTATCTTGTAAGAAATTGGTCCTTTAAGACTACAGTCATGTAACAATGTGGAACTTTCAACTTAATTTTTTTTAAAAAAAATATGGTTCATCTTTTTTATTTAAGTTGAAAGGACTAAATTGTTACATGACGGTAGTCTTAAATGACAAAATTGTTACAAGATAGATGACACGTAGGCTCCGTCACAGCCACGTCAGCTCTGTCAGTGTGAATTGAGTTTTTTTGTAACAAAAAATGAAAAAATGACTAATGATGTACAAATTATGTAACTTGACCAACTTGTTACAATTGAATAACTTAAAAGACCTAAGTGATATGAAAAAAACTTAAAAAACCAACTTGTTACAATTAAATAACTTAAAGGACCCCTAGTGTAATTTTGCCTAAAAGATACTATACTAAATTTGAATCAAACACATCAACTTATGTTGACTAAATTTTGCTTATAAAAGAAACCGGAGGAAGTACTACTTACGAGAGCTTCCTCAATGGAAGAGCGTTGATCAGGAGTAGTCAAAAGGCCTCTCTGTGTGTCTTGTACAGATGTCAAAAGCTTATGCTTTTTGTTCTCTAACTCAGCAACAAAATCATATGTCTGCCTTCAAATTAAACAACCAAATGAATGATACACAGAAATTAAATTGAAAATAAAAAAAGGGAAAGGGGGAAGGAATAAAAAAAGGGAAAGGGGGAAGGAACCTGAGCAGATGGCATAGCCATGGAAATGGGAATGAAGAGTTTCTTCTTCCTCCTAAAATTGCAATTGCAGTAATAGTTGGGACTTGTACTCCTACTCCTAGCAGTTAGTGACGAAAGAGGGTACAACGTTGAATTGAAAGCTAGGTCCATTCCAACAAATTAAGAACAACACCCAATCTAGAATATAAAAAAAAAATACAATAATTAATTATTTAATTACTAGTATTATCGAAATGTGTATATGATATGATAATTACCCTTAGTTTTCTCTTTCGTCAACTTCCGCACTCACTGCTGCCGAGCTAAACTTCCTATACTGACGTCCACGCTTTTGCCATTGCTAACACACAAATTCTACTTTGTGCCTTTCTCTCTCTTTTTATTTTTTTGGCTCATTTTTTAGTTTTTGTACAAAATTAAATGTTTGAGAATTTTCAAACAAACACGTGGCACTAAAATCACTAAACGGGAGAGATTGATTTTTGAGTAATGTTATTTAGTAAACACTTTCCCACCAAAAATAATTTAAAAATTTACAACATTAATTAACCAAATTTTTATGCCATTAACTAACTTGTTTTTTCAGCTTTTTGCGCTATCGACTAAAATTTGGTTAATTGGTTAGTTGGCGACGGAACTACTCATGGCACAATGACATCGTAGCGACATGCGCGAGAGCGACTTCTGGCTGACGCGTGTTCATTTTCGGTTTTCTCAATCCGAATTTCTATGGAAGGAAAGTATTGGTTTCTTTTTTAATTTTTTAAAAGCTGACAGATATTATAAACTTGGAACTATTAATTCATGAAGTACTAGCAGTATACCCGTGCATACGCACGAGTGTTGTCGTGTTATTTTTGTTAATAGACTTAGACATAATTTAATTAGTCTGAACATTACCCCGTGAAAATGAAGACTACTTTAGAGTAGATAAACAAAAAGTTTTAAAATATAATTGAGTTAAATCAGAACATTACCAAGTGAACATTGACCAACAATACGCAATATTTCCTGTAGAGATTAGAAAACAAAATTGTATTAAAGTTTCAAATTATCCAAATTGTAATATTTCCCGTAAAGACGAAATAATAGAATATCAAAAAAATGAAGGAGACATGTAGATGAAATTAAAGTAGATATATTGTAAGAAATAGAAAAATGAGATAGAGTTAATGGAAGAAAGAGAAGGAGAGAGTAAAAGAATTGAGTACATGTTTAAATGACTATTGGAATCCCCTACATGCTCCCATGTCTTTTTGAGTGTCTGCTATAAGTGATGTTTCAATTAGTAGACACCTCCAGATTGAATAACCTTTTGAGAATACTTGCACTGAATTTTTTTGGTATCTCTACCAATAGCAACACCATGATTCCACGATCTTTGACGGCGATCCTACGCGATACAACACGTAGAATTGATACAATATTCATACTTATATATGCAAAGAAATTCGGAGGGAAAAGTGAGTTTTTGTTTGATACTCCTAGTTGAAATTAGAAGTTGAGTCAACTAAAAGAAGTTGATAACTAAAAAGTTGAATGAATAAAAAGAAATCATGAAAAAAAGAAGTTGCACATCAGTTGTACTTCTTTTTTGACAAGAAGCTTCGGTTGTATTAAGCCATTGAGGCCATGAAATAAGAGATGATAGAGTTTCAAGAATAAGTTTCAATTGAAAGAGATAAAATTGGAAAAATAAACTCTCTTTCAATTGAAACTTATTCTTGGAACTCAATCATCTCTTATTTCATAGCCTCAATGGCTTAATAGGTTGTACTTGTAACCCACCGTAATCATACTGAGGTAATAAAAAAAGTGGGTTTGCTTTGTTTTAACCAAGAAACAAGGTAAAAATACTTAAGGGGTATTTTAGTCTAAATATATTTTTTCGCCATAAAATTTAGCATATCTAATCATTTTTTTTAATATCCGCACATAAAACGACACTTAAAATAAGACGGAGGAGTATAAACAAAAATGAGTCAACAAAAATAATATATCTAGATCAAATTTTATATATATATATATATATATATATATATATATATATATATATATATATATATATATATATATATATATATATATATATATATATATATATATATATATATTATGTAGTTTAGATTCATATTATGTCCTTTAGATACTATTGAAATCACTCTGAAATATTTACATTATTTCCCGTTACATGTGGAAAATTATTTTGTTTTTTTATTGGTTATTTATTTGAGGCTCTTAAATACGTTTTTTTATCAAATTTTTTGTAATTTTCATAATAAATTGTTTTGTAATATATACTTTTTTGACATAGGTTTTATGGTTTATATTTTCAAAAAATTATTGAGTGAAAAACAATAAACTATTAATTTTTTTTTTATAATTAAATGTAACTTCATTATTTTTTTATTTTTATACTAATAAATTATTATTTTAATTAACAAATATATTAAAAAAATTAACAACCAATGTTGGATGGTCATAAAAAAATAGGCTACATTGCTTCTGAGGTCCGTTAATTTAATTTTAGATAATAATTTAGTCTTTTATCTTTTTTCTTTCCTAAATTAATTCTTTATGTTATAAACTGTTGGCACCGTTGTCTTTTTTCGTTAGTAACTCACCTAGATTCAACTTTTTGGTCTTTCAACCAACTAATTTAACCATTGGAATCCCCTATCTATTAATACACTATCCACTTTATTCCCCACTTTGAGCGCCAATTGTAAATTTCTTTTGGATGACACATCTTGTAAATACTCCAAATATCATATACAATTTTGTATTCACTAAATTCCAAAACTACACTCCTCTTTGTCCAAAAAAAAAATTACCACACTCCTCGTCTTCTCCCTTCACCCCCTCCAACTTCTCTCCTCCTCTCAAACCCTCTTCCTCTCTCCCTCTTTTGACCACCTTGCTCCCAACCAAGATCACCATAACGTTCGTCTTCTTCTCCTCTACAAGAAAGTCCTATCGTTTTTCAAAACAAAGTAGATAAAAAATCTTTGCATACACATCTTCTTCCTCATTGTCCAGCCACCATAGACATCCAACCAGAAAACTAACATGATATTCGATATCGCTTCATTATCCGCATTAAAAGCCCTCAACAAATTTCATTTTTGACTACCTTCCTCCGGTGACCACCGTGCCAGAACGATCTCCGCCACGCCGGAGACATAAATCACGACCAATCTTTCTTCATCTGTGCGTTTTCCGCGTTCCCCGTTCTCTCTAGCCAACAACATCAATACTTGCAGAGAGTATTAATTTAAAAGCTTATTTTCTTTTTCTTCATCTCTCTTTCATTTTTAGTGTGGATTGGTACTGCTCAGCGTGTTTGGATTGGTACTGTTCAGCGTGTTTGAAGTTACTAATTTTATTTTCAGTCTTCAATTTTTTGGCATTCATATCATATGACTTGAGTATTTAACACTATTTAGCAAAGTGGTTTGTTGATTGCTTAAGATTTTTAAGGATCTCAAAGAAGCATGCTATTTATATGAGCTAATTTAGCATTATTTTACATCAATATATATATAGGTCCCTGTATTTCGAGCAGGAAAGAAGGTTCCTGAAAGTATTCTTATTCGTTATGTTGGGTTTAAAAATGTTCAGAAGGCTATTATTGCATCTATATTGAGAAGGAGACTTTCACATGCTATGCCATCGTTATGTCTGCAATATGGTTTCAACTCTCTAATTTTCCTAGAAATTTTGACTATCGAGTGATGCAATTAAACTCTTTCCTTCGAGTGCCTATTAAGCATTTCTTTAATTTTTAATAACTGTATTTGGTATAGGTCTTCTTCAATTAGTACAGACCAGGGTACGTAATAGTCTACTCTACTGTCATAACAATAACAATTATTTTTTATAAAACTAAACCTCATAACCTTTTCCCTTAAAAAAATTAAATCTTATATTCCAGCCATGAAATTGGTTGCCTACTATAATATCTAATAACTTTTGAAGTAATGACATTATTTAGTCCATTTCCTTCTATTTTTGTTAATTAAGACCATCAATTATACATTTTTATTCAATGCAGCTAATACATACATTCTCATGTTTCTGCAGCTAAGTCACAGTTGGTGAAAGTTTCTACAAAATAAGATCAAATCCTTGACTACTCCAATGAGTCAAATTTCAATTGTAAAAGAATCGTAATGAAAAAAGGACAGATAGGTGCACGAGCAGTTCAAACAATGGGTAGAAGCAAGAATACATTGATCCAATATGACAAAAAATTGGTTAAAATATTTATACTGATGCAGGATTTATAGTGTAATAGATGTACAATATCATCAAAAGAATGGCATGGTTATATGTTAACCGACTATAAGCAAATTATATTTAAAGCAATAATTGTTTTTCGTGGTTGAATATCACGTTGGACTTGGTATCCAATACTTTATATTGCAAAAATTCTAATCATAGAAGATTTATTAATTTTATATTAGCCTGTGTAAAACAAGCTTAAGCAACACTTAAAAAAGGAACACAAAGAGTAAATCTTTGTTTTTTGCTCCCTCTCATTTACAGTCGAATTATGTTTTTGTTCTGACAAAAAAAAACAGTAATGCTATTGGGACAATGAAACATAGACAATGAGGGACAAATACCATTGAAATACGGTGGGTCCCACACGTTACAAATAAAACAGAAAATTAATTAAATGAATAAATCAAATATTGTTTTAATTAAAATCAAAACAATTCCTCCGTTCTTGCGTCAAAAAAAAACAATTCCTCTGTTCCTTCAACCCATTCCTCCGTTCCTTCCTCAGCCTTCACATCCTGCGGTGGCTACTTCCCATTCCATTCCTTCGTTCCTCTTCACATTCGTTCGTTCCTCTTCGTCATCGCAATCTCTCTCTCTCTTCAATTCCATTCCTTCGTTCGTCTTCCTCATTTGATCTAGGTCACGACTGAAACCCACCAAGAATTCCTTAAGACAGTGGAGCTAACGTCAGTTCATCTGTTTATTGGATCGTTAATTCATCAACCACCGATCGTTTGTTCGTTGTTCCGCCATTCGCTGTGCTAATCCGTCGTGAAACGCCCTATCTTCCTCCGAAACTCATTATACTAAGGTATTCTCTATTATTTTCATTAAATTATCAGTATAAACAGTAGAATCCCCAAATTAATTTACAGAGAAGCCCCATATATTTGGTAACAATGACAGGAGACCAGACCCCTAATAAATTGCATATATGGATTGTAAGTAAGTAGAGAATTAGAATGAGAATTTTGTGATTATGTTAAAAAGGAAATTCTGATTTCTATTGAAGTTGATTTTGGTTTGCAAAGTTTTGTGGATGTTTGCTTTTAAATGTTTTGCAATGTTGTTATTAGTGTAAAAAGGTTAATTTTTTTGAATATGGTTTGTCTTTTAAACACAACTGGATGTGGTTCTCTTAACTGATTGGTCTATGTATACCTTTTGTTGTTTTTAATTATGAAAATGGTATTCCATGGCATAAATCATCTAGCATTATTATTGAATCCTTCATAGACATTATTGAGGGAAGTGTAGTAGGTAATTTGGAAATTAATCCATGAATCCATTGTGTAGTGAAAAGTATGACAAGTTATGATAGTTGCCGGTTTGCAATTCAATTTATAATGTAAGGGAAATAAAATTTGTTGCCATAAGTATGGTTTTTCAACTTAGTTGAACAATGGTTGAATATGAGAATTAGGATTCTTGTTATTATACAAAGTATGGTGTAAAGGAAATTTTTTTATCCAACATGAGAAGCAGGAAAGCTGGATTATGGTGAGATTGAAAAGAAAAAGGAATAGGAGTGCTAAGGCAAAAGAAACAAATGTATGTTCGGTATCAGATAGTTTAAAACTGCGTAGAACTGTCCATAAAGATAGTAATGTATCATATAGTGTTGTATAGTTGTCTATAAATCAAAATTTGTTAAATTGACTGGACAACAAAAGAAGCTTATTTTAACGACACCTTTCAAATGGTTAGTTGATGTTAAAGAGAAAAAGTTAATTTGTGGTGTGTTACTTCGGGAATTAGTTAGTAGGTGGGATATACATAGTCCAGGCATTCGGGTTGCGAATAGGATAATTCTGTTCTCAACTTTAGATGTTTGTCTTGGTTTGGGGCTTCACGTGGTTGGAGAACCCGTTTATGAAGATGATGGGGATGGGGTTGGGTCTAGAGTCAGACAATTGTTCAATGGTGAGGTTATTAATGTCTTAAGTATTGTTCAAAAATTGAGAGACCTGACATTTGATGATCATGTAGAGGGTTTTTGTAGGCTATACATTATCCTTGGTTTCGCCACTTTCTACTTTCCTCGTGCAACCCCCAAATTGAAAAGCCTACCGTTTAGGATATTAGATGATTTAGGTAGCCTGGATAAATATGATTGGGGTGGTGCTGTTTATAAGTTTTTAGTAGTTAGCCTCAACGGTATTTCTCCCAAGTTCAATGACAGGAAGAACCGTGACGCGCATTATATTGTCGGCTGTGCAGCGTTACTGCAGGTAAAAATGAGTTATCTTATTTAGAGAAGTTATTAAATTTTGTAAAAAAGTTTGGTGATATCTTGAATAAATTTTGATTATTGAAGTTTATTGTGTTGTAGGTTTGGGCAGTTGAAGAATGGATTGTGGTACGACCAGGAAAGTGTATTGTTTCATCAATTTTTCAAACAGAAAAGGTATTAAAAGGTCATTTCGGAACGAATTTCCTAATTCAATTTGATTAAAGGTTGGATTGAAGATTAATATCATGATATTTCATAATGTAGCTTATTTTTGGATTATTCCTTAATTTTTGATACTTTTCATTATTAGTTTATTGTGGAGTTGGTTCCCACTGAGGATGATCAAAGAAATGATGTCGTTCTTGAAGCTATCAATGAGTCAGAAAATGGATTTATGCAGAGGTTAGCGATGGTTGAGGGCGATGTTAAAACGTTGAAAGGTGTGTTGTGTACTGAGGTGTCAACCCGAGCAAACAAAAATGTTTCAGAATCAATAGGAACTGAGGTACCTAGTAACGGCTGCTGTCCTACAACGCCTGTGTCAATTGTGCAATATAAAAACAAAGTGAGTAAACAAACAAAGAAAGACCTCCTCCAAGAGTTGTACAAATTTTGCAATCAACGTTGGTCGACCTATCCAGATGAGTATGTTTAATGTAACTATATTTTTTAAAATTGGGTGGGGTATGAAAGAAATAAAATTTACCTAATATTATTTGGTTGTTTAGGATCCTAGTTTCTCTATATGATGTTGAGGCGAGTGCCACTGACGTAAAATGGATGTCACCAAAGTGTAGGGTTTCTATGGAAGGAAAGTATTGGTTTCTTTTTTAATTTTTTAAAAGCTGACAGATATTATAAACTTGGAACTATTAATTCATGAAGATTAAGAAAGATATCTCGCATGCACGCACGCGAGTGTTGTCGTGTTATTTTTGTTAATAGACTTAGACATAATTTAATTAGTCTGAACATTACCCCGTGAAAATGAAGACTACTTTAGAGTAGATAAACAAAAAGTTTTAAAATATAATTGAGTTCGTCCGAACATTACTCCGTGAACATTGACCAACAATACGCAATATTTCCTGTAGAGATTAGAAAACAAAATTGTATTAAAGTTTCAAATTATCCAAATTGTAATATTTCCCGTAAAGACGAAATAATAGAATATCAAAAAAATGAAGGAGACATGTAGATGAAATTAAAGTAGATATATTGTAAGAAATAGAAAAATGAGATAGAGTTAATGGAAGAAAGAGAAGGAGAGAGTAAAAGAATTGAGTACATGTTTAAATGACTATTGGAATCCCCTACATGCTCCCATGTCTTTTTGAGTGTCTGCTATATAAGTGATGTTTCAATTAGTAGACACCTCCAGATTGAATAACCTTTTGAGAATACTTGCACTGAATTTTTTTGGTATCTCTACCAATAGCAACACCATGATTCCACGATCTTTGACGGCGATCCTACGCGATACAACACGTAGAATTGATACAATATTCATACTTATATATGCAAAGAAATTCGGAGGGAAAAGTGAGTTTTTGTTTGATACTCCTAGTTGAAATTAGAAGTTGAGTCAACTAAAAGAAGTTGATAACTAAAAAGTTGAATGAATAAAAAGAAATCATTAAAAAAGAAGTTGCACATCAGTTGTACTTATTTTTTGACAAGAAGCATCGGTTGTACTTGTAACCTATGAAGCCCAGATACGCGATACAATACGGGATACGATACGATACAGATTCGGTGATACGGGAAAATTTTGAAAATTAAGATACGACACGGCTGAGATACTTTAATAAAAAATTAAATTTAAATATATAAAAAGTAACAGAAAAATAAAATGAAATAGAAACACAAGTAGAAAAAAAAAGATGAAAAACAGAAATATTGCATTTTATAGAGATGAAAAAAACTGTAGAAATAGATAAAAAAATCACAAAAATATATGGATGAAAGGAAGAGGATAACTGATACACCTATGTATGAGTGAATAGTCATAAAAAGTAGGGGTGAACAATTAACTGAGACCACCTGAAATCGTATAGTTAGTGATAGAGCTTGCATTAAATATTGAGGAGGGATAATTACAAACTAAAATATTATTGACTGAGAAACTCACACACACACACACACACACACACACACACACACACACACACACACACACACACACACACACACACACACACACACACATATACTTGTGATCATATCAAGTAGAGATGATTATGTATATTTATCTCACCCATATCACAATGTATTATTTCTTCTAAGATTGTGTTATGAAAAAATATATAATTTTGTCTTTTAGTTATTGAGGTATTAAAATGTATCATATATAAGTGACAATCGTGTACTCAGTTGGTAAGAGGTATCGAAAAAGTATCTGAGAAGTATCCTAAATTGGTAAGAAGTATCAAAGAAGTATCTAAAAAGTATCGAGTCAAATATTTATTAAAAAGAATTAAAAAATTATTGGATACTCTTTGGGTACGTATCGAGAAGTATCGAGTGCGTATCGGTATCGGATACGTATCCGACACGGGTACGTTGCCATTTTTGAAGTATCGGGGCTTCATAGCTTGTAACCCACCGTAATCATACTGGGGAAAAAAGTCAATAAAAAAGTGGGTTTGCTTTGTTTTAACCAAGAAACAAGGTAAAAATACTTAGGGGGTATTTTAGTCTAAATATATTTTTTCGCCATAAAATTTAGCATATCTAATCATTTTTTTTAATACCCGCACATAACCTTAAATGACACTTAAAATAAGACGGAGGGAGTATGAACAAAAATGAGTCAACAAAAATTAATATATCTAGTCCAAATTTAATATATATATATATATATATATATATCTATATATATATATATATATATATATATATATTTATATATATATATATATATATATATATGTTACCCCTGCAACTCAGACCACCTAATTTAACCATTGGAATCCCCTATCTATTAATACACTATCCACTTTATTCCCAACTTTGAGCGCCAATTGTAAATTTCTTTTGGATGACACATCTTGTAAATACTCCAAATATCATATACAATTTTGTATTCACTAAATTCCAAAACTACACTCCTCTTTGTCCAAAAAAAAAAATTACCACACTCCTCGTCTTCTCCCTTCACCCTCCAACTTCTCTCCTCCTCTCAAACCCTCTTCCTCTCTCCCTCTTCCGACCAACTCCGACCACCTTGCTCCCAACCAAGATCACCATAACGTTCGTCTCCTCCTCCTCTACAAGAAAGTCCTATCATTTTTTCGAAACAAAGTAGATAAAAAATCTTTGCATCCACATCTTCTTCCTCATTTTCCGGCCACCATAGACATCCAACCAAAAAACTAACATGATATTCGATATCGCTTCATTATCCGCATTAAAAGCCCTCAACAAATTTCATTTTTGACCACCTTCCTCCGGTGACCACGCGTGCGTAACGATCTCGTCACCACGCCGGAGACATAAATCACGACCAATCTTTCTTCATCTGTGTGTTTTCCGCGTTCCCCGTTCTCTCTAGCCAACAACATCGATACTTGTGGAGAGTAGTAATTTAAAAGCTTATTTTCTTTTTCTTCATCTCTCTTTCTTTTTTAGTGTGGATTGGTACTGCTCAGCGTGTTTGGATTGGTACTGTTCAGCGTGTTTGAGGTTACTAATTTTATTTTAAGTCTTCAATTTTTTGGCAATCATATCATATGACTTGAGTATTTAACACTATTTAGCAAAGTGGTTTGTTGATTGCTTAAGATTTTTATGTTGGAAGTCTAATCTTTCAAACCCTAAGACAGTTATGCCCTTAAGAAAAAATGCTAAAAATAGCCGTTACTGCCAAGCAACTCATACAAAGCTTAAACTACTTGCTAAACATTTAAAATGTGTTTAAAAGGTAGTTAAGAGTTTGTTATGTGAAAAAGCCTAAATGGTTTATTTGGTTGGAAGGTTGTTAGTAACTAACTAACCACTTCCAACCAACATGTCCGAGTTATGTGCCTACTAGTGTATATATATGTAATTCAGTCACTTTGTAAATACAACATAGAGAAATAAAAATTCTAGTTTTACTTTTGCATTCAAGTACTATTTATCTTTTCTATTCTACAACTCCCCGAATTCATTCAATCTCTAAGGCATCTTCAAGCTTTGAAGGTTTGTGTATCAATCAAGGTGGATTGGTACCTTGCAGATCAAAGAGGAAGAAAGGTTAGTATTGGTTCAAGGTGTGAATCAAGCCTAATCTTGCAAGAAAGGGTTTAAGAGTGAGAGAAAGGGAAGAATACCTCTGTGTTACAGATTTTGGTGTGATTCAAGGGTTGAATACATCAAGATCCATCTCCAGCAACATAATCAGTGTTTACAAGCAAAAATCAAGGTGATCAGTGATTAAGTTGTAAGGAAAATCATTCAAGAACAGTTTCAAAAAACGGATGAAAATAAACAAATTACACATCTTTTGGATAAATGATCCTTGACACTTCATCGGATTCCGGGTCAAACTCAACAATATGCCCATCATGAACCCCGTACTCCGGGTTAAAAATATCACGATCAGCAATAAAGTCGGGATTGACTACGGCAACTTGGTCAAGTGCGTTATTAAAAGCCTCTATTATGCCCTCTTGACCCATTTGAATTGCCTTCATCCGATCTTCAAGGGCTTTAACATTCAGTGCAGTGAGCTTCTCAATCTGTTCCTGAAGCTCGGGAAAGCTCTGGGCCGAGGTTGTAGCCACCATCTCGGCGATCTTATCATCTTTTTCTTGAAGCTCAACGACAGCCTTTTCAAATTTTTCACACGACAGCTTCAGTTCGGCCTCCAGTTGTTTCTTTTCAGCCTCAAGTTGTAGGCGCTTAGCTTCCGAGTCTTCGGCCATCTTTTTATAAAGATCCACATCTTTTTGGGATTTCTCAAGATCAGCCCGAAGTGGACTTACAGCTTTCCGAGCAGACTCATATTTGGCTTCAAGATCTACACGAATAGATAAAAAAACATAAGTATAGAAGAAATTGGAAGACCGGATGGACGAGCTTAGAAAACCAGAAGCCATACCTTTAATTTGTAGAGCAGCAGCTGTTTTATCCTCCCTCACTAAATCGGCCATCCTCGACAGTACCGAGATTGAAACTCGAAAAGGTACTGGAACTCCTCGGTTTTGAGGGTCATATATGCCTTTGGATCAAAAGGAGCAGCAGACTTATGTTTTTTGTTTCTCTTTGACTGGTCGCTCAGATTAATCACGGTCTTTTCCCGATCTTGGGGTTTAGACCTAGGAGGGAGTTGTCCAGATGGTTGTTTTCTCTTTCTCTGGAGTGGCCGATCTTCCTCTTCGTCCTCCACTTCGGGATTAACCACAGTAATAGGCGCGGCAGGAGTAACAATTGCTGCAGAGGTCCCCTCAGCTGCGACCCCACTACTACTTCCGACATGAGGTACCACTGGTGTAATTTGTTCAAGTGCCCGGGCTTTCAAAGCCGCCATATTTCTTTTTGGGGCCATACTATCTGCAGAAGAAATACAAAATTCGATTAGGAAAATTATGCAAGTAAGATCGCGTGGACATGGTGAAAATAAACTAAGAGAAACGATTTAGAACCGACCTAAAGCTTTCTCGACGTGCTCAAACTTAACGGATGCTACCAAAAGCTTAGTATCGAAACCCCATTGATTCGCCCTATGTTCATTATTGGTGACAATCTGATCTGCAATGAACATCAGCACTTTCAAGGTTTTCCGATCTTCCACATTTAAATGATTCTTTTCAAACAGAATGTCTTTTGGATTCATCTCGACGGGTCCAACCAAGAGGAAACTTGGTGGTGAGAACAATGTCATTCTCGACATTAAATGTACCAACTCGATCTACCACTACTGGCAACACCGGCTCGACCCAGAAATATTTATTTTTCCATTCATATTTTAAACATACGGCCGAAAAACCTTGATGCCTGGCCTAGATCGGAGGGTATAATGCTCTAAACGCGCAGGTCTGCCGCTGTTCTTCTCGGTCCTTTTGTTTATTTGGAACATATGTAAGAAAAGTTGTAAGGAAAGGGGCCGACCTAGATGAATACATACAAGCTCAAAAGCTCGTACGAAAGCCCAAGCATTAGGGTGAAGTTGAGATGGGGCTACCTCTAACCTGGCCAATACCGACTGTTGGAAGGCCGTAAATGGAGGACGGATGCGCATATGAGCTAAAGTCGTCCAATAAACAATAAACTTAAGAGAATCAGGGTAGGTAGCCACATGTTCGCCCCGTCCCATTCCAAAAACACGCCAGCGCTCGGGATCTTTGGCATAAAGCCTCTTTGAATAATTGCTAATATCGATCTCCGGAGTCAGAAGCGAGTCTATACCACGAAGTGTTTCGGACACCCAGGAATAATCGCAGGGCGAGCCCAAAGGGGGAACTACGGGGAGGTCGACGTTGTTAACCCCGGAATCTTCATACCCATATAATAACTCGAAACCACGGTATCTTGAGTTCTTTGCCTCTTCTCTCTTCCCCAATATTCTCTTCTTCCGGTCGGTCAACTGACGGATCGTCAACCTTTCTTCCATCTGATTCTGTCTCGGATTCAGAACTTGACTCAAGCTCAGAGTCATCTGAAGAGCTCGGATCTAAGTCAACATCTACTTGGGCCTCGAGTTCGGGGAATTATTAGGCGCGGAAGGGTGGATGATTCTTCATCGGAGGCTCTTCTACTATCACTTCCTCTCGGCCCGGAAGACATTTCTTCCTGTATCTCAGGAGCAGCCATTCTTTCCCTATCTAAAGGATTAGAATCAGTTCTAGATGCCGTTAGCTTTCCGATGTCAGGGCCTCTAGACTTGCGAGCTTGCTCGGCTTGGTCTATAAGTCGGAGCGTGCCGCGCGAGTTGTCTGCTTTTGTTTCGCGCGATTTTTTTACACGGGAATGGGGCAAGCTATCAGGATAAATCAAAAATATGTTGGGTTCACGAACAAGATCGGAACCCGACCTGACAACCCCCATCCTGACAAAAAAGATTGCAGGCTGAACTCAGCCCGACAGAATTGAAAAACGAAGCGCAACGAAAAAAAAATAATTTCTACGAAAAACACAGCAAAAAGTAAATTCAAATGGAAGTAATAACCTCAGAAGAAAGTCTTTGATAAAAATGGAGAGATTTGATGTCAGGATTTGAAGGAGCGAGCTCGGAGAACTTAGATTCACGAAGTCGGTAGCTCTGAGTGAAGCAGGAAACTAAAAAAGATGAATGAATTACCCTCGCTTGTATTTATAGGGTTCTGGGATATGACCGTTACTATTCATTCGAAGCGACGCACTCAATCAAAATCAAAGCAACACGAGAATCGAGGAGTCATCATTAAAAAGACGCCTCGAGTCCTGCGAACGGTCACATCGATCAACACGAGCATTTAATGCTCTATCGAAAAAAGAAATAAATATTAGAAACGAAGCGTCACCAACACACAACAATCTTCAAAGTCGGTAATACAGCTCGACTTCAACAATCTTCAAAGTCGGTAATACAGCTCGACTTCAACAATCTTCAAGATCGGTAATACAGTTCGGCTTCAGTCATCTTCAAAATCGGTAACATAGTTTCGATTCAACCATCTACAAGATCGGTAAGGAAGTCCGAACACGGCTATTTTTCCAATCTCACTTAAACGATTTAATTTTTACGTATATTTCAAGTCTAGTTTAACCTAACATGTCAAACCGACTTGGGGGGCAACTGTTATGGAGAAATCACACGCCTACTATTCACACCCCCCACTCCTTCAGCCAAACTGATTGGGCCTTCAACAGTCCAAGCCCATATCTACTCAACGAATGGCCCAGATTGCACCTCCACAACGAACGGACCAGATCATCACAATTAAATGCCTCCAAAGCCTATAAATACCACATTTATCATGAGAGAGAGGTACGCATTAAATACTACTCATTGGCATTAACTCCACAGCTACTGACTTTAGCATCGGAGTGTTTGTGCAGGTACACCCCACCTCAGCTCGGAACATCAACTCGGACGTGACTCCATATTGATCAAAACTTCATTACCTACCAACTATCTCGGACATACTCTATCCTTTGATACGGTACAGAACAGATACTATTGAAATCACTCTGAAATATTTACATTATTTCCCGTTACATGTGGAAAATTATTGTTTTTTTGTTGGTTATTTATTTGAGGCTCTTATATACGTTTTTTATCAAATTTTTTGTAATTTTCATAATAAATTGTTTTGTAATATATACTTTTTTGACATAGGTTTTATGGTTTATATTTTCAAAAAATTATTGAGTGAAAAACAATAAACTATTAATTCATTTTTAAAAAAAAAAATTAAATGTAACATCATTATTTTTGTACTAATAAATTATTATTTTAACTAACAAATATATTAAAAAAATTAACAACCAATGCTGGATGGTCATAAAAAAATAGGCTACATTGCTTCTGAGGTCCGTTAATTTAATTTTAGATAATAATTTGGTCTTTTATCTTTTTCTTTCCTAAATCAATTCTTTATGTTATAAAGCTGTTGGCACCGTTGTCTTTTTCGTTTGTAACTCACCTAGATTCAACTTTTTGATCTTTCAACCAACTAATTTAACCATTGGAATCTCCTATCTATTAATACACTATCCACTTTATTCCCAACTTTGAGCGCCAATTGTAAATTTCTTTTGGATGACACATCTTGTAAATACTCCAAATATCATATACAATTTTGTATTCACTAAATTCCAAAACTACACTCCTCTTTGTCCAAAAAAATTACCACACTCCTCGTCTTCTTCCTTCACCCCCTCCAACTTCTCTCCTCCTCTCAAACCCTCTTCCCTCTCTCCTCTTCCGACCAACTCCGACCACCTTGCTCCCAACCAAGATCACCATAACGTTCGTCTCCTCCTCCTCTACAAGAAAGTCCTATCGTTTTTTCGAAACAAAGTAGATAAAAAATCTTTGCATCCACATCTTCTTCCTCATTTTCCGGCCACCATAGACATCCAACCAAAAAACTAACATGATATTCGATATCGCTTCATTATCCGCATTAAAAGCCCTCAACAAATTTCATTTTTGACCACCTTCCTCCGGTGACCACCGTGCCAGAACGATCTCAGCCACGCCGGAGACATAAATCACGACCAATCTTTCTTCATCTGTGCGTTTTCCGCGTTCCCCGTTCTCTCTAGCCAACAACATCGATACTTGCGGATTGGTACTGCTCAGCGTGTTTGGATTGGTACTGTTCAGCGTGTTTGAGGTTACTAATTTTATTTTAAGTCTTCAATTTTTTGGCAATCATATCATATGACTTGAGTATTTAACACTATTTAGCAAAGTGGTTTGTTGATTTCTTAAGATTTTTATGTTGGAAGTCTAATCTTTCAAACCTAAACATGCTTATGCCCTTAAGAAAAAATGCTAAAAATAGCAGAATATCGCTTAAGCAACTCATACAAAGCTTAAACTACTTGCTAAACATTTAAAATGTGTTTAAAAGGTAGTTAAGAGTTTGTTATGTGAAAAAGCCTAAATGGTTTATTTGGTTGGAAGGTTGTTAGTAACTAACTAACCACTTCCAACCAACATGTCCGAGTTATGTGCCTACTAGTGTATATATATGTAATTCAGTCACTTTGTAAATACAACATAGAGAAATAAAAATTCTAGTTTTACTTTTGCATTCAAGTACTATTTATCTTTTCTATTCTACAACTCCCCGAATTCATTCAATCTCTAAGGCATCTTCAAGCTTTGAAGGTTTGTGTATCAATCAAGGTGGATTGGTACCTTGCAGATCAAAGAGGAAGAAAGGTTAGTATTGGTTCAAGGTGTGAATCAAGCCTAATCTTGCAAGAAAGGGTTTAAGAGTGAGAGAAAGGGAAGAATACCTCTGTGTTACAGATTTTGGTGTGATTCAAGGGTTGAATACATCAAGATCCATCTCCAGCAACATAATCAGTGTTTACAAGCAAAAATCAAGGTGATCAGTGATTAAGTTGTAAGGAAAATCATTCAAGAACAGAAACAAAGTGAAGGAAGTGACTACCTTTACTTAGGGTTTCGGTTGAAGGTGATTTCAAAGGGTGAAATCACTAGGGTTCACGAAATCCAGCAAGTTACAGAGCAAGATCATCAGCTTTTCCTTCGTTTTGTGTTGCAAGGGAAACCCTAGCAATACAAGCTGCAAAACAGAGAGATCCTAGTTAAGGTTTCTGTGTTAAGCTTGAATCTAGATAAATATAGTGAAGGGTGAGTAGATTGATCTTACCGAAGGCAATATTGAGTGAGTTTGAGAGATTCAAACTCACGAAATCCAGAATCAAAGCCAACAAGGGTTGGTGTGAGGTGTTGACCTCCGAAAGACTGGTTCAGTACACAATCAAGGAGATCTTGTGCATCATCATCACCAGAGTTCATCATCGGCCAAGAATCCAGGTTTACAGCGCTTCAATCACATGATTTGTGCAAGAACAGTGTAACCCTAGGTTCAGAGAGAAGAGAGAAGGTGAAGAGAAAGGATAAAAGAAAGTAACCAGAGTTCTTGAAAGGCCGATAAGTGGTTTTTTGTTTGAACCATTGAGAGAGTAAAGTGGGTTGGGCCGTAGCAAGTGGACTGCATTACTTTCTACACCTTCTGCACTTGCTAATACAGCACCTACAGTGAAAAATAGGTAAAACTTAACATGGTATAATCAGAGCACAACAACAATCCAGGGCAAATTCACATTACTCTACTCTATTCATTCAATTACTTTGTCTTTAAATTTCTTTCTTTATCTGTTTTGACTACACAGCTAACTATGTAGATTTTGTGTTACTAATAGTTTTGTGAAGTGTGTGCAGATGGCACAAAAGGAAATGCATCCTAGTTTTGGCACTCAAGTTCCTATTCTAACAATTGGGATAGATGGAGCCATCAGATGAAATCTGTGTTTGGCTGCCAAGGAGTGCTGAAAATTGTAAAAGAAGGGCTAAAAGCCCCTACTGCTACTGCTACTGCAGAAGAAAAGAAACAATATGAAGAGGATGAGATGAAAGACTACAAAGCCCTTCATCTTATCCAAATTGGGCTTGATGATTCTAATTTTGATAGAATCAGGGATGTTGAGAGTGCCAAAAAGGCATGGGACATCCTAGATGCCTACTATAATGGAGCTGTAGAGGCTAAGAAAGAAAAACTGCAGGCTCTTAGGGCTCAATATGAGGCCCTGAAAATGAAAAATGATGAAGATATCATTACCTATTTTGGAAGAGTTAAGAAAATAACAAATGCAATGAAATTAAATGGTGAAGCATTGTCTGATGAAAGTGTATGCACTAAAATACTTAGATCATTGCCTAAGAGATTTTATGTTGCGATCAATGGCCTAGAGGATACTTGCTAGATAGAAGACCTCAAGGTTGAACAACTCCAAAGCGATTGGAGGAAAAGAAATAAGGATAAACCTTATGGAAGAAGACAATGATGATGATGACACCGCCTTATTCATCGCACACAAGAGGTAAGAAAGGTCCTAAAAAGCAAACAAAGGTAAGCCAAATCCTCCTAAAGGTAAGGGAGGTAAAGGTAAGTCTAAGAATGAAAAAGGAGAATCATCTAAAAAGGTATCTAACTTAGCTAGTAATTCTAAAAAGGATAAAAGCCATATTCAATGCTATAGATGTGATAAATTTGGACACCATGCTACTGAATGTTGGTCTAAAACTAAGAAAAAGGATTCTGAGGTTGAGGCTAATTTAGCCAAGGAGGATTCAGATTCTGAAACTGATCATGTAGTGTTTAGTACACTTATAGAAGATAATGACGTTACTATTACTAATGATTATGTTTCTTATTTAAAGTTAGATGTTCATGATAAATATGTTGTGCTAGTTGTAACTACTAAAGATGGCAGGGTAATTTCAGAAGTTTGGTACTTAGACTCAGGGTGTTCTAACCATATGACAAGCCATAAGGAATGGCTGGTCAACTTCAACCCCAACATCAAAACTACAATCAAATGTGCAAGTAATAGTTCAATTACAGCTGAAGGTATGGGGAATATTGAATTCCACAAGGAAGATGGCCAGGTAGTCTCTATCCAAAATGTTTTCTATGTTCTTGGTATAAGCTGTAATTTAATTAGTTTAGGTCAACTAGTGGAAAAAGGGTTTTCAATAGTAATGAAAGATCTAAAACTAAATTTGTATGATACCCTAGAAAGGCTAGTGCTAACTACACCGTTGGCAAGAAGTAACTTTCGGGACTAGTATCCGCACTACACCGTGAGAATGCTTAAGTGCGATAACTAGTTCGAGAAAGTGCTCTTTTGGCACAAAAGGTTTGGCCATTTAAACTTTAAGAGCCTAACTAACCTAAGTAGGGTTTAGTTAAGGAGTCCGCCTAAGTTTGAAATGACCAATGGGACATGTACTACATGCCTAGTAGCAAACAACCTAGAAATAAGTTTAAAACTAACCTAGGGATAAAGGCTAAGGATCTATTACAGATTGTACATTCTGATATATGTGGCCCTTTTGATGTATTGTCACTTGGTAACAACAAGTACTTCATTACTTTTGTAGATGATTACTAAAGGAAACTATGGACCTATTTGATTAAGACCAAAGGAGAAGCTTTGGATCGGTTTAAAAGATTTCAGTCTATGGCTGAAAGTCAAAGTGGGAAGCAGCTAAAGGTTCTAAGGACAGATGGAGGTGGAGAGTACACCTCAACTGAGTTCAAGGAATACTGCAGTACAAAAGGAATCCTGCATGAGGTTACATCACCATACACCCCACAACATAATGTGGTGGCTGAAAGGAAAAACAGAAGTTTGCTTGACATGGCTAGGTCCATGATCAAGCTTAAGAAACTACCTAACAGTTTCTGGGGAGAAGCTATTACTACTGCCACCTACCTATTGAATAGGTGTCCAACTAAAAAGATTGAAGGTAAAGTGCCAGAAGAGGTGTGGAGTGGAGAAAAGCCCAGTGTGGGCCATCTCAAGGTTTTTGGGTCACTATCTTATTGTCATGTTGCAGATCAAAGGAGAAAGAAGTTGGAAGACAAGAGTAAACCTATGATGCTAATAGGGTATCACCCTACTGGTGCTTATAGGCTCTATAATCCTACAACTAAGAAAATTACTATATCTAGGGATGTAAATTTCCTAGAAGACAAAGTGTTGGGATTGGGAAATTTCTGAGCAACCTAACTTAGAAGTTTCTACAAACCTAGAAGAGTCTACTACTACTACACCTGATGCACCTCATCAAGAGGATGGAGGCACACCAGATGCAGAACCAATGGAGCAACAGTTTGAAGGTCAAGTTCCTCAAGATGAGGAACCTGCAGAGCAAGTTAATGATCCTACTCAACAAGTCCTACCTAGAGCACAAAGGCAAAGAAGGCTTCCTAGAAACTTAACTGACTATGAACTAGTTACTGATGGTGAAGTAAATGAGGAAGGTGACCTAATTCACTATGCCATGGTAGCTGGGGCTGAACCTATCAATTACATAGAGGCGAGAAAGGATAAAAGCGGAAGCAAGCTATGATTGAAGAATTTACAGTCTATTGAGAAAAATAATACTTGGTCTCTAGTACACTACCTAAAGGTAAGAAACCTATTAGTGTCAAGAGGGTTTTTAAACTTAAACTTGATCCTAAAGGTAATCTTTGTAAAGTATAAGGCAAGGTTGGTTGCAAGAGGCTTTTAATGAGAAGAGGGGTGGACTACACTCGAGGTGTTTTCACTGTGGCTAGGCATGAAACTATTCGGTTAGTAAATCGCCTCATTTGCCAATAGAGGATGGGAACTGTACCATATGGATGTTAAGTCTGCTTTTCTTAATTGTCCTTTGGAAGAAAGCAGTGTATATCTCACAACCTCCCCGGTTTTGAGAAGAAAGGTAAAGAAGAATGTGTTTACTCATCATGATAAAGCACTTTATGGGCTAAAGCAAGCCCCTAGAGCTTGGAATAAGAGAATTGACTCTTTTTCAAGGAAATTTGATTCTCTAAATGCACTAGTGAGTTTTTATGTGGATGACATGTTAGTCACTGAGAGTAGTCCTAGTGAGGTGGAAAAATTCAAGGTGTCTATGCACAGTGAGTTTGAAATGACAGGCTTAGGCAAGTTGTCATATTTCTTGGGACTTGAGTTCCTAAGAGTACTGAAGGAGTTATTTTGCATCAAGCTAAGTATGCTAATGAAGTGTTAACTAAGTTTGATCTATTGGGTTGCAATTCGCAACTAATCCTGCAGAAAGTAATCTTAGCAAAGAGCCAAGTGAGGGTGATGCTAAGGTAGATGCTACTTTGTATAGGCAGCTGATAGGATCCTTGAGATACCTATGCCACAGCCGCCCTGATATTTTGTTTGCAAATGGTATGACTAGTGTGTTCATGAATGAACCAAAACAGTACATTTAAATGCCACTAAGAGAATCCTACGTTATATTTCGGTTCTACTAACTATGGGATATTTTTTCCTAAGGGTTCTAACTTAGTGGAAAAATATTCTCCTTGGTTTCTCCGATTACGATTGGTGTGGTGATCAATTGGATAGGAGAAGCACTTCTAGTTTTTTGTTTAAGTTTCAAGGAGCCCCCATTTCATGGAGCTCCAAGAAACAAAGTATTGTTGCTCTGTCCTCCTGTGAGGCAGAGTATGTTGCAGGTTGTGAAGCAGCAACTCAAGCAGCTTTGCTGGAGGCACTGCTCAAGGAGCTTCAAGTGGATCTTACTCAACCTCCTACTCTAATGATAGACAACAAATCAGCTCTAAACCTAGCTAAAAATCCTGGTGCTCATGGAAGAACCAAGCACATTGAAGCTAGATATCACTAATTGAGAGAACAAGTTAACAATGGTAGGCTAAGTGTTGAATACTACTCAACACAGCAGTAATTGGCAGATATATTTACAAAGGTTCTCAAAGGAGAAACTTTTGTACGGCTTAGAAGAGAGATAGGTCTTGTTGCCTTCTAACTAAAAGGCAACATCTAAAAGCTATTCCTTAGAGGCTTGTTCTAAGGCATTTTGTTTAAATGGGCTATCCCAGAGGCTTGTTCTGGATGATTTTAGATTCTCTCTATCTAAGCTAACTCTAAGTGGTTTCACTAAACTAACTTAGGGCTTTCTAGATTAAGGGGGGGTGTTGGAAGTATAATCTTTCAAACCCTAAGACAGTTATGCCCATAAGAAAAAAGGCTACAAAATAGCCGTTACTGCCAAGCAACACATACAAAGCTTAAACTACTTGCTAAACATTTAAAATGTGTTTAAAAGGTAGTTAAGAGTTTGTTATGTGAAAAAGCCTAAATGGTTTATTTGGTTGGAAGGTTGTTAGTAACTAACTAACCACTTCCAACCAACATGTCCGAGTTATGTGCCTACTAGTGTATATATATGTAATTCAGTCACTTTGTAAATACAACATAGAGAAATAAAAATTCTAGTTTTACTTTTGCATTCAAGTACTATTTATCTTTTCTATTCTACAACTCCCCGAATTCATTCAATCTCTAAGGCATCTTCAAGCTTTGAAGGTTTGTGTATCAATCAAGGTGGATTGGTACCTTGCGAGATCAAAGAGGAAGAAAGGTTAGTATTGGTTCAAGGTGTGAATCAAGCCTAATCTTGCAAGAAAGGGTTTAAGAGTGAGAGAAAGGGAAGAATACCTCGTGTTACTGATTTTGGTGTGATTCAAGGGTTGAATACATCAAGATCCATCTCCAAAGAACATAATCGGTGTTTACAAGCAAAAATCAAGGTGATCGGTGATTAAGTTGTAAGGAAAATCATTCAAGAAACGATTTCAAAAAGCGGATGAAAATAAACAAATTACACATCTTTTGGATAAATGATCCTTGACACTTCGCCGGATTCCGGTCAAACTCAACAATATGCCCATCATGAACCCCGTATCTCGGGTTAAAAATATCACGATCGCAATAAAGTCGGGATTGACTACGCAACTTGGTCAAGTGCGTTATTAAAAGCCTCTATTATGCCCTCTTGACCCATTTGAATTGCCTTCATCCGATCTTCGCGGCTTTAACATTCGGTCGCGATGAGCTTCTCAACTGTTCCTCAAGCTCGGGAAAGCTCGGGCCGAGGTTGTAGCCACCATCTCGGCGATCTTATCATCTTTTTCTTGAAGCTCAACGACGGCCTTTTCAAATTTTTCACACGGCGGCCTTGATTCGGCCTCGGTTGTTTCTTTTGGCCTCAAGTTGTAGGCGCTTAGCTTCCGAGTCTTGGCCATCTTTTATAAAGATCCACATCTTTTGGGATTTCTCAAGATCAGCCCGAAGTGGACTTACTGACTTTAGAAAGCGCACTCATATTTGGCTTCAAGATCTACACGAATAGATAAAAAACATAAGTATAGAAGAAATTGGAAAGACAGGATGGACGAGCTTAGAAAACCGAAGCCATACCTTTAATTTGTAGAAAAGAATTTGTTTTATCCTCCTCACTAAATCGGCCATCCTCGATGCAAGCATCAGAGATTGAAACTCCGAAAGGGTCACTGGAACTCCTCGGTTTTGAGGGTCATATATGCCTTTGGATCAAAAGGAGCAGCAGACTTATGTTTTTGTTTCTCTTTGGTGGTCGCTCAGATTAATCACGGTCTTTTCCCGATCTTGGGGTTTAGACCTAGGAGGGAGTTGTCCAGATGGTTGTTTTCTCTTTCTCTGGAGTGGCCGATCTTCCTCTTCGTCCTCCACTTCGGGATTAACCACAGTAATAGGCGCGGCAGGAGTAACAATTGCTGCAGAGGTCCCCTCAGCTGCGACCCCACTACTACTTCCGACATGAGGTACCACTGGTGTAATTTGTTCAAGTGCCCGGGCTTTCAAAGCCGCCATATTTCTTTTTGGGGCCATACTATCTGCAGAAGAAATACAAAATTCAGTTAGGAAAATTATGCAAGTAAGATCGGCAGACATGGTGAAAATAAACTAAGAGAAACGATTTAGAACCGACCTAAAGCTTTCTCGACGTGCTCAAACTTAACGGATGCTACCAAAAGCTTAGTATCGAAACCCCATTGATTCGCCCTATGTTCATTATTGGTGACAATCTGATCTGCAATGAACATCAGCACTTTCAAGGTTTTCCGATCTTCCACATTTAAATGATTCTTTTCAACAGAATGTCTTTTGGATTCATCTCGACGGGTCCAACCAAGAGGAAACTTGGTGGTGAGAACAATGTCATTCTCGACATTAAATGTACCAACTCGATCTACCACTACTGGCAACACCGGCTCGACCCAGAAATATTTATTTTTCCATTCATATTTTAAACATACGGCCGAAAAACCTTGATGCCTGGCCTAGATCGGAGGGTATAATGCTCTAAACGCGCAGGTCTGCCGCTGTTCTTCTCGGTCCTTTTGTTTATTTGGAACATATGTAAGAAAAGTTGTAAGGAAAGGGGCCGACCTAGATGAATACATACAAGCTCAAAAGCTCGTCATTTAAAGCCCAAGCATTAGGGTGAAGTTGAGATGGGGCTACCTCTAACTCGCCAATACCGATTGTTGAAAGTCGTAAATGGAGGGACGGATGCGCATATGAGCTAAAGTCGCCCAATAAACAATAAACTTAAGAGAATCGGGGTAGGTAGCCACATGTTCGCCCCGTCCCATTCCAAAAACACGCCGCTACGGGATCTTTGGCATAAAGCCTCTTTGAATAATTGCTAATATCGATCTCCGAGTCGAAGCGAGTCTATACCACGAAGTGTTTCGGACACCCAGGAATAATCGCAGGGCGAGCCCAAAGGGGGAACTACGGGGAGGTCGACGTTGTTAACCCCGGAATCTTCATACCCATATAATAACTCGAAACTTCTGGTATCTTCAGGTTCTTTGCCTCTTCTCTCTTCCCCAATATTCTCTTCTTCCGGGTCAACTGATGGATCGTCAACCTTTCTTCCATCTGATTCTGTCTCGGATTCAGAACTTGACTCAAGCTCAGAGTCATCTGAAGAGCTCGGATCTAAGTCAACATCTACTTGGGCCTCAGAGTTCGGATTATTAGGCGCGGAAGGGGTGGATGATTCTTCATCGGAGGCTCTTCTACTATCACTTCCTCTCGGCCCGGAAGACATTTCTTCCTGTATCTCAGGAGCAGCCATTCTTTCCCTATCTAAAGGATTAGAATCAGTTCTAGATGCCATTAGCTTTCCGATGTCAGGGCCTCTAGACTTGCGAGCTTGCTCGGCTTGGTCTATAAGTCGGAGCGTTTCGGCGCGAGAGTTATGCATTTTTGTTTTCGCCAGTTTTTACCTACAGGAATGGGGGCAAGCTATCAGGATAAATCAAAAATATGTTGGGTTCACGAACAAGATCGGAACCCGCACGACAACCCCATCGACGAAAAAGATTGCAGTGAACTCGGCCCAGCTGAATTGAAAAAGCGGCGCGCAACGAAAAAAATAATTTCTACGAAAAACACAGCAAAAAGTAAATTCAAATGGAAGTAATAACCTCAGAAGAAAGTCTTTGATAAAAATGGAGAGATTTGATGTCAGGATTTGAAGGAGCGAGCTCGGAGAACTTAGATTCACGAAGTCGGTAGCTCTGAGTGAAGCAGGAAACTAAAAAAGATGAATGAATTACCCTCGCTTGTATTTATAGGGTTCTGGGATATGACCGTTACTATTCATTCGAAGCGACGCACTCAATCAAAATCAAAGCAACACGAGAATCGAGGAGTCATCATTAAAAAGACGCCTCGAGTCCTGCGAACGGTCACATCGATCAACACGAGCATTTAATGCTCTATCGAAAAAAGAAATAAATATTAGAAACGGCGTCACCAACACACAACAATCTTCAAAGTCGGTGTCTGACTCGACTTCAACAATCTTCAAAGTCGGTAATACAAACTCGACTTCAACAATCTTCAAGATCGTAATCTGATTCGGCTTGATCATCTTCAAAATCGGTAACATAGTTTCGATTCAACCATCTACAAGATCGGTAAGGAAGTCCGAACACGGCTATTTTTCCAATCTCACTTAAACGATTTAATTTTTACGTATATTTCAAGTCTAGTTTAACCTAACATGTCAAACCGACTTGGGGGCAAATCTGTTATGGAGAAATCACACGCCTACTATTCGCACACCCCAACTCCTTATTAAACTGATTGGGCCTTCAATGATCCAAGCCCATATCTACTCAACGAATGGCCCGATTGCACCTCCACAACGAACGGACGGATCATCACAATTAAATGCCTCCAAAGCCTATAAATACCACATTTATCATGAGAGAAGTACGCATTAAATACTACTCATTGGCATTAACTCCACAGCTACTGACTTTAGCATCGGAGTGTTTGTGCAGGTACACCCCACCTCAGCTCGGAACATCAACTCGGACGTGACTCCATATTGATCAAAACTTCATTACCTACCAACTATCTCGGACATACTCTATCCTTTGATACTAGATGCAAGCAGATACTATTGAAATCACTCGAAATATTTACATTATTTCCCGTTACATGTGGAAAATTATTGTTTTTTTGTTGGTTATTTATTTGAGGCTCTTATATACGTTTTTTATCAAATTTTTTGTAATTTTCATAATAAATTGTTTTGTAATATATACTTTTTTGACATAGGTTTTATGGTTTATATTTTCAAAAAATTATTGAGTGAAAAACAATAAACTATTAATTCATTTTTAAAAAAAAAAAATTAAATGTAACATCATTATTTTTGTACTAATAAATTATTATTTTAACTAACAAATATATTAAAAAAATTAACAACCAATGCTGGATGGTCATAAAAAAATAGGCTACATTGCTTCTGAGGTCCGTTAATTTAATTTTAGATAATAATTTGGTCTTTTATCTTTTTCTTTCCTAAATCAATTCTTTATGTTATAAACTGTTGGCACCGTTGTCTTTTTTCGTTTGTAACTCACCTAGATTCAACTTTTTGATCTTTCAACCAACTAATTTAACCATTGGAATCCCCTATCTATTAATACACTATCCACTTTATTCCCAACTTTGAGCGCCAATTGTAAATTTCTTTTGGATGACACATCTTGTAAATACTCCAAATATCATATACAATTTTGTATTCACTAAATTCCAAAACTACACTCCTCTTTGTCCAAAAAAAAATTACCACACTCCTCGTCTTCTTCCTTCACCCCCTCCAACTTCTCTCCTCCTCTCAAACCCTCTTCCTCTCTCCCTCTTCCGACCAACTCCGACCACCTTGCTCCCAACCAAGATCACCATAACGTTCGTCTCCTCCTCCTCTACAAGAAAGTCCTATCGTTTTTTCGAAACAAAGTAGATAAAAAATCTTTGCATCCACATCTTCTTCCTCATTTTCCGGCCACCATAGACATCCAACCAAAAAACTAACATGATATTCGATATCGCTTCATTATCCGCATTAAAAGCCCTCAACAAATTTCATTTTTGACCACCTTCCTCCGGTGACCACCGTGCCAGAACGATCTCAGCCACGCCGGAGACATAAATCACGACCAATCTTTCTTCATCTGTGCGTTTTCCGCGTTCCCCGTTCTCTCTAGCCAACAACATCGATACTTGCGGATTGGTACTGCTCAGCGTGTTTGGATTGGTACTGTTCAGCGTGTTTGAGGTTACTAATTTTATTTTAAGTCTTCAATTTTTTGGCAATCATATCATATGACTTGAGTATTTAACACTATTTAGCAAAGTGGTTTGTTGATTGCTTAAGATTTTTATGTTGGAAGTCTAATCTTTCAAACCCTAAGACAGTTATGCCCTTATGAAAAAATGCTAAAAATAGCCGTTACTGCCAAGCAACTCATACAAAGCTTAAACTACTTGCTAAACATTTAAAATGTGTTTAAAAGGTAGTTAAGAGTTTGTTATGTGAAAAAGCCTAAATGGTTTATTTGGTTGGAAGGTTGTTAGTAACTAACTAACCACTTCCAACCAACATGTCCGAAAGTTATGTGCCTACTAGTGTATATATATGTAATTCAGTCACTTTGTAAATACAACATAGAGAAATAAAAATTCTAGTTTTACTTTTGCATTCAAGTACTATTTATCTTTTCTATTCTACAACTCCCGAATTCATTCAATCTCTAAGGCATCTTCAAGCTTTGAAGGTTTGTGTATCAATCAAGGTGGATTGGTACCTTGCAGATCAAAGAGGAAGAAAGGTTAGTATTGGTTCAAGGTGTGAATCAAGCCTAATCTTGCAAGAAAGGGTTTAAGAGTGAGAGAAAGGGAAGAATACCTCTGTGTTACAGATTTTGGTGTGATTCAAGGGTTGAATACATCAAGATCCATCTCCAGCAACATAATCAGTGTTTACAAGCAAAAATCAAGGTGATCAGTGATTAAGTTGTAAGGAAAATCATTCAAGAACAGAAACAAAGTGAAGGAAGTGACTACCTTTACTTAGGGTTTCGGTTGAAGGTGATTTCAAAGGGTGAAATCACTAGGGTTCACGAAATCCAGCAAGTTACAGAGCAAGATCATCAGCTTTTCCTTCGTTTTGTGTTGCAAGGGAAACCCTAGCAATACAAGCTGCAAAACAGAGAGATCCTAGTTAAGGTTTCTGTGTTAAGCTTGAATCTAGATAAATATAGTGAAGGGTGAGTAGATTGATCTTACCGAAGGCAATATTGAGTGAGTTTGAGAGATTCAAACTCACGAAATCCAGAATCAAAGCCAACAAGGGTTGGTGTGAGGTGTTGACCTCCGAAAGACTGGTTCAGTACACAATCAAGGAGATCTTGTGCATCATCATCACCAGAGTTCATCATCGGCCAAGAATCCGTGGTTTCTGCCGCTTCAATCACATGATTTGTGCAAGAACAGTGTAACCCTAGGTTCAGAGAGAAGAGAGAAGGTGAAGAGAAAGGATAAAAGAAAGTAACCAGAGTTCTTGAAAGGCCGATAAGTGGTTTTTTGTTTGAACCATTGAGAGAGTAAAGTGGGTTGGGCCGTAGCAAGTGGACTGCATTACTTTCTACACCTTCTGCACTTGCTAATACAGACCTACAAAGTGAAAAATAGGTAAAACTTAACATGGTATAATCAGAGCACAACAACAATCCAGGCAAATTCACATTACTCTACTCTATTCATTCAATTACTTTGTCTTTAAATTTCTTTCTTTATCTGTTTTGACTACACTGACTAACTATGTAGATTTTGTGTTACTAATAGTTTTGTGAAGTGTGTGCGGATGGCACAAAAGGAAATGCATCCTAGTTTTGGCACTCAAGTTCCTATTCTAACAATTGGGATAGATGGAGCCATCGGATGAAATCTGTGTTTGGTACCGCCAAGGAGTCTTTGAAAATTGTAAAAGAAGGGCTAAAAGCCCCTCTGCCATCAAGCATCTTTGAGAAGAAAAGAAACAATATGAAGAGGATGAGATGAAAGACTACAAAGCCCTTCATCTTATCCAAATTGGGCTTGATGATTCTAATTTTGATAGAATCAGGGATGTTGAGAGTGCCAAAAAGGCATGGGACATCCTAGATGCCTACTATAATGGAGCTGTAGAGGCTAAGAAAGAAAAACTGCAGGCTCTTAGGGCTCAATATGAGGCCCTGAAAATGAAAAATGATGAAGATATCATTACCTATTTTGGAAGAGTTAAGAAAATAACAAATGCAATGAAATTAAATGGTGAAGCATTGTCTGATGAAAGTGTATGCACTAAAATACTTAGATCATTGCCTAAGAGATTTTATGTTGCAGTCAATGGCCTAGAGGATACTTGCTAGATAGAAGACCTCAAGGTTGAACAACTCCAAAGCAGATTGGAGGAAAAAGAAATAAGGATAAACCTTATGGAAGAAGACAGTGATGATGACACTGCCTTATTCATCAGACACAAGGGTAAGAAAGGTCCTAAAGGCAGCAAAGGTAAGCCAAATCCTCCTAAAGGTAAGGGAGGTAAAGGTAAGTCTAAGAATGAAAAAGGAGAATCATCTAAAAAGGTATCTAACTTAGCTAGTAATTCTAAAAAGGATAAAAGCCATATTCAATGCTATAGATGTGATAAATTTGGACACCATGCTACTGAATGTTGGTCTAAAACTAAGAAAAAGGATTCTGAGGTTGAGGCTAATTTAGCCAAGGAGGATTCAGATTCTGAAACTGATCATGTAGTGTTTAGTACACTTATAGAAGATAATGACGTTACTATTACTAATGATTATGTTTCTTATTTAAAGTTAGATGTTCATGATAAATATGTTGTGCTAGTTGTAACTACTAAAGATGGCAGGGTAATTTCAGAAGTTTGGTACTTAGACTCAGGGTGTTCTAACCATATGACAAGCCATAAGGAATGGCTGGTCAACTTCAACCCCAACATCAAAACTACAATCAAATGTGCAAGTAATAGTTCAATTACAGCTGAAGGTATGGGGAATATTGAATTCCACAAGGAAGATGGCCAGGTAGTCTCTATCCAAAATGTTTTCTATGTTCTTGGTATAAGCTGTAATTTAATTAGTTTAGGTCAACTAGTGGAAAAAGGGTTTTCAATAGTAATGAAAGATCTAAAACTAAATTTGTATGATACCCTAGAAAGGCTGGTGCTAACTACACCGTTGGCAAAGAACAGAACTTTCAGGACTAGTATCTGCACTACACCAGCAGAATGCTTAAGTGCAGTAACTAGTTCTGAAAGTGCTCTTTGGCACAAAAGGTTTGGCCATTTAAACTTTAAGAGCCTAACTAACCTAAGTAGGGTTTAGTTAAGGGTCTGCCTAAGTTTGAAATGACCAATGGGACATGTACTACATGCCTAGTAGGCAAACAACCTAGAAATAAGTTTAAAACTAACCTAGGGATAAAGGCTAAGGATCTATTACAGATTGTACATTCTGATATATGTGGCCCTTTTGATGTATTGTCACTTGGTAACAACAAGTACTTCATTACTTTTGTAGATGATTACTCAAGGAAACTATGGACCTATTTGATTAAGACCAAAGGAGAAGCTTTGGATCGGTTTAAAAGATTTCAGTCTATGGCTGAAAGTCAAAGTGGGAAGCAGCTAAAGGTTCTAAGGACAGATGGAGGTGGAGAGTACACCTCAACCGAGTTCAAGGAATACTTTGCGATACAAAAGGAATCTGCATGAGGTTACATCACCATACACCCCACAACATAATGTGGTGGTGAAAGGAAAAAGCAGTTTGCTTGACATGGCTAGGTCCATGATCAAGCTTAAGAAACTACCTAACAGTTTCTGGGGAGAAGCTATTACTACTGCCACCTACCTATTGAATAGGTGTCCAACTAAAAAGATTGAAGGTAAAGTGCCAGAAGAGGTGTGGAGTGGAGAAAAGCCCAGTGTGGGCCATCTCAAGGTTTTTGGGTCACTATCTTATTGTCATGTTGCGATCAAAGGAGAAAGAAGTTGGAAGACAAGAGTAAACCTATGATGCTAATAGGGTATCACCCTCATTGGTGCTTATAGGCTCTATAATCCTACAACTAAGAAAATTACTATATCTAGGGATGTAAATTTCCTAGAAGACAAAGTGTTGGGATTGGGAAATTTACGAGCAACCTAACTTAGAAGTTTCTACAAACCTAGAAGAGTCACTACTACTACACGATGCACCTCATCAAGAGGATGGAGGCACGGATGCGAGAACCAATGGAGCAACAGTTTGAAGGTCAAGTTCCTCAAGATGAGGAACACCGCAGAGCAAGTTAATGATCCTACTCAACAAGTCCTACCTAGAGCACAAAGGCAAAGAAGGCTTCCTAGAAACTTAAGCGACTATGAACTAGTTATTGATGGTGAAGTAAATGAGGAAGGTGACCTAATTCACTATGCCATGGTAGTGGGCTGAACCTATCAATTACATAGAGGCGATAAAGGATAAAAGCTGGAAGCAAGCTATGATTGAAAGATTACTGATCTATTGAGAAAAATAATACTTGGTCTCTAGTACAACTACCTAAAGGTAAGAAACCTATTAGTGTCAAGAGGGTTTTTAAACTTAAACTTGATCCTAAAGGTATCATTTGTAAAGTATAAGGCAAGGTTGGTTGCAAGAGGCTTTTATCAGAAAGAGGGGGTGGACTACACTGAGGTGTTTTCACCTGTGGCTAGGCATGAAACTATTCGGTTAGTAACTGCCTTAGCTGTCAATAGAGGATGGGAACTGTACCATATGGATGTTAAGTCTGCTTTTCTTAATTGTCCTTTGGAAGAAACAATGTATATCTCACAACCTCCTGGTTTTGAGAAGAAAGGTAAAGAAGAATGTGTTTACCTACTGCATAAAGCACTTTATGGGCTAAAGCAAGCCCCTAGAGCTTGGAATAAGAGAATTGACTCTTTTTTCAAGGAAATTTGATTCTCTAAATGCACTAGTGAGTTTTTATGTGGATGACATGTTAGTCACTGAGAGTAGTCCTAGTGAGGTGGAAAAATTCAAGGTGTCTATGCACAATGAGTTTGAAATGACAGGCTTAGGCAAGTTGTCATATTTCTTGGGACTTGAGTTCCTAAGAGTACCTGAAGGAGTTATTTTGCATCAAGCTAAGTATGCTACTGAAGTGTTAACTAAGTTTGATCTATTGGGTTGCAATTCTGCAACTAATCCTGCAGAAAGTAATCTTAGCAAAGAGCCAAGTGAGGGTGATGCTAAGGTAGATGCTACTTTGTATAGGCAGCTAATAGGATCCTTGAGATACCTATGCCCACAAATATACGATATTTTGTTTGCAAATCGGTATGACTAGCGAGTTCATGAATGAACCAAAACAGTACATTTAAATGCCACTAAGAGAATCCTACGTTATATTTACGGTTCTACTAACTATGGGATATTTTTTCCTAAGGGTTCTAACTTAGGGAAAAATATTCTCCTTGGTTTCTCTGATTCTGATTGGTGTGGTGATCAATTGGATAGGAGAAGCACTTCTAGTTTTTTGTTTAAGTTTCAAGGAGCCCCCATTTCATGGAGCTCCAAGAAACAAAGTATTGTTGCTCTGTCCTCGTGAGGCGAGTATGTTGCGAGTTGTGAAGCGAAGACTCAGCGACTTTCTTTGGAGAGCCTTTGCTCAAGGAGCTTCAAGTGGATCTTACTCAACCTCCTACTCTAATGATAGACAACAAATCAGCTCTAAACCTAGCTAAAAATCCGGTGCTCATGGAAGAACCAAGCACATTGAAGCTAGATATCACTAATTGAGAGAACAAGTTAACAATGGTAGTCTAAGTGTTGAATACTACTCAACACACAAACAAAGAATTAAGCAGATATATTTACAAAGGTTCTCAAAGGAGAAACTTTTATGCGGCTTAGAAGAGAGATAGGTCTTGTTGCCTTCTAACTAAAAGGCAACATCTAATAGCTATTCCTTAGAGGCTTGTTCTAAGGCATTTTTGTTTAAATGGGCTATCCTGAGGCTTGTTACGGATGATTTTAGATTCTCTCTATCTAAGCTAACTCTAAGTGGTTTCACTAAACTAACTTAGGGCTTTCTAGATTAAGGGGGGGTGTTGGAAGTATAATCTTTCAAACCCTAAGACAGTTATGCCCATAAGAAAAAAGGCTACAAAATAGCCGTTACTGCCAAGCAACACATACAAAGCTTAAACTACTTGCTAAACATTTAAAATGTGTTTAAAAGGTAGTTAAGAGTTTGTTATGTGAAAAAGCCTAAACGGTTTATTTGGTTGGAAGGTTGTTAGTAACTAACTAACCACTTCCAACCAACATGTCCGAGTTATGTGCCTACTAGTGTATATATATGTAAGTCAGTCCCTTTGTAAATACAACATAGAGAAATAAAAATTCTAGTTTTACTTTTACATTCAAGTGCTATTTTTCTTTTCTATTCTACAACTCCTTGAATTCATTCAATCTCTAAGGCATCTTCAAGCTTTGAAGGTTTGTGTATCACTCAAGGTGGATTGGTACCTTGCAGATCAAAGAGGAAGAAAGGTTAGTATTGGTTCAAGGTGTGAATCAAGCCTAATCATTGGTGTGATTCAAGGGTTGAATACATCAAGATCCATCTCCAGCAACATAATTAGTGTTTACAAGCAAAAATCAAGGTGATCAGTGATTAAGTTGTAAGAAATATCATTCAAGAACAGAAACAAAGTGAAGGAAGTGACTACCTTTACTTAGGGTTTTGTTGAAGGTGATTTCAAAGGGTGAAATCACTAGGGTTCACGAAATCCAGCAAATTCTGAGCAAGATCATCGCCTTTTCCTTCGCTTTTTTGTGTTGCAAGGAAACCCTAGCAATACAACAACCGCAAAATAGAGAGATCTAGTTAGGGTTTTCATCTTAAGCTTGAATCTAGATAAATATAGTGAATGGTGAGTAGATTGATCTACCGATGGTAATATTGAGTGAGTTTGAGAGATTCAAACTCACGAAATCCGAATCAAAGCCAACAAGGGTTGATGTGAAGTGTTGACCTCGTAAAGACCGGTTCAAGATACACAATCAAGGAGATCTTGTGCATCATCATCACGAGTTCATCATCGGCCAAGAATCCAGGTTTCTGGCGCTTCAATCACACGATTTGTGCAAGAAACAGTGTAACCCAGGTTGAGAGAGAGAAGAGAGAAGGTGAAGAGAGAAGAGCTCTGGTTCAAGAAAGGATAAAAAAAAGTAACCAGAGTTCAAGAAAGGATAAAAAAAAGTAACCAGAGTTCTTGAAAGGATAAGTGGTTTTTTGTTTGAACCATTGAGAGAGTAAAGTTGGTTGGGCCGTAGCAAGTGGGCTGCATTACTTTCTACACCTGCTGCACTTGCTAATACAACACCTACAGTGAAAAATAGGTAAAAATTAACAACCAATGTTGGATGGTCATAAAAAATAGGCTACATTGCTTCTGAGGTCCGTTAATTTAATTTTAGATAATAATTTGGTCTTTTATCTTTTTTCTTTCCTAAATCAATTCTTTATGTTATAAACTGTTGGCACCTTTGTCTTTTTCGTTAGTAACTCTCCCAGATTCAACTTTTTGGCCTTTCAACCAACTAATTTAACCAATGGAATCCCCTATCTATTAATACACTATCCACTTTATTCCCCACTTTGAGCGCCAATTGTAAATTTCTTTTGGATGACACATCTTGTAAATACTCCAAATATCATATACAATTTTGTATTCACTAAATTCCAAAACTACACTCCTCTTTGTCCAAAAAAAAATTACCACACTCCTCGTCTTCTCCCTTCACCCCCTCCAACTTCTCTCCTCCTCTCAAACCCTCTTCCTCTCTCCCTCTTCCTACCAACTCCGACCACTTTGCTCCCAACCAAGATCACCATAACGTTCGTCTTCTTCTCCTCTACAAGAAAGTCCTATCATTTTTTCGAAACAAAGTAGATAAAAATCTTTGCATCCACATCTTCTTCCTCATTTTCCGGCCACCATAGATATCCAACCAGAAAACTAACATGATATTCGATATCGCTTCATTATCCGCATTAAATGCCCTCAACAAATTTCATTTTTGACCACCTTCCTCCGGTAACCACCGTGCCAGAACGATCTCTGCCACGCCGGAGACATAAATCACGACCAATCTTTCTTCATCTGTGCGTTTTCCGCGTTCCCCGTTCTCTCTAGCCAACAACATCGATACTTGCGGAGAGTAGTAATTTAAAAGCTTATTATCTTTTTCTTCATCTCTCTTTCATTTTTAGTGTGGATTGGTACTGCTCAACGTGTTTGGATTGGTACTGTTCAGCGTGTTTGAGGTTACTAATTTTATTTTCAGTCTTCAATTTTTTGGCAATGATCATATCATATGACTTGAGTATTTAACACTATTTAGCAAAGTGGTTTGTTGATTGCTTAAGATTTTTAAGGATCTCAAAGAAGCATGCTATTTATATGAGCTAATTTAGCATTATTTTACATCAATATATATATAGGTCCCTGTATTTCGAGCAGGAAAGAAGGTTCCTGAAAGTATTCTTATTCGTTATGTTGGGTTTAAAAATGTTCAGAAGGCTATTATTGCATCTATATTGAGAAGGAGACTTTCACATGCTATGCCATCGTTATGTCTGCAATATGGTTTCAACTCTCTAATTTTTGACGTCCTTATATTCTCTCTTGATGTCAGTCCATTAGACAATTTTGTGTTCATTGTGTTTGTAATTATAACTTTGAGTGGTCATATTTGAAAACTGCTGCCAACACGCATATTCGTCATACTACATAAATCTCATAATCTATAATGTTTTATAGGTTGCTGGAAGGGCTTTGCAGGACTACCAGAAATGTTCAATTAGAACTTGATATGGGTAGTTACAGGTTGTTTTTGAAAATCTATTCGACGCAGTAAGTCACCAAAACTTACATTTAAGTGTAATTTGACTTGAATTGGACTTTTGTGATTATGTTGTTACCCATTTACAAAGTTGTAGATTTTTCTACAGGTTTCTTTAAACTTAAAATATATTGATTGCTGTTTTGGAATTTGAACTTCTCTCAACTATTTATTTTCTTGATGATTAGTTGGGTTACATTTGTGGTAACTTGGAATGTTGTAGCACATTATTTGACAACTTAAATAATATTGATGTATAGCTACACTGAATTTAAACCAAGTAAAGTTTGGTAAGAGTTACGTGCATGTGTCCATTTTATTGATGAGGATATCTTTACATGATAAAGAATGATGTCATGTAGCTTTGTTGGGTCTTATATGGCTAAAGATGGCTTTTGAGTTGACTAAAAGCGGAACAGAGAAAAGAATGAAGATGAAAAAATAGATCTAAAAAAAAGAGCCCGATCGCAAACAAATAGATCTGAAAAAACATATCTGAAACAAGAACGAAGATGAAGCTGAAAAAAGAAACAGATCTGGAAAAAATACATATCCTAAACAAGAATGAAAATGGAGATGAAGAAAAAAAAATCTGGAAAAAAATCAAATCTGAAACAAGATAAAGACGGAGCAATAAGATGTTGGTGTTGCAGATAATAGATTAAGAGGATGATGCTTCTTCTGGATCCCATGTTTCTGAATCCCAAGCATGATATAGATACTAGATAACAACATTTCCACCACCATAAGGGGTCCACGACCTCGCTACAACCGAAATAACACCATTATCATAAGCTTCCTTAATTGGGTCTTGAATAACACCATATACATAATGATTTTCCTCGATTGCTCTTTCGCTGCCCAAGTGTGGTCCTGTGTGTGGTTGGGGATTCAGATTGATACTTCCCTATCTGTCAAGGACCATGCTAGTTGGTTCGAAGTCTGTTGGAGTATTTGGACCGGTAGGAATGGCGTCGTGTTTCGCAATGAGGTTACAAATATGGAAGTTGTCGCATCAAAAGTTTCTCTTGGAGTTGGTTGGTATACAGAAGGGGTGGTAATTCCAATTCGAATTTTTCTATTGCCAATTGGTGGTCTAATCCACTAGAGATCCTAAACAATTTTTTTAATTTTTTGGCTGGGATCGACCACCCATTTTGCTCTGTGGATGAAATTCTGCTTATCTAAAAAAACATAATTATTTTAATTTTAATTTTGGGGAAAATGTTTTTCAAAAACAAAAGTAAATTATCAGAAAAGTTTATGGAATTACATCAAAGTTATAGGGTCAAACTATAAAAGAAGTAAACTTTGTGGTCATTTTTAAAAGTAAGATAAAAACTGGATATATTGGCTACAACGGGTCAAAATGGAATCTTCCCATGGTGGGAAAATTATGGACCAAGAGCATCTTTATCGCGGTAAACTAAAAAGTTGCGCAACAATTGATCGTACCTGTTATACCCCAATTTTGTATGTCTTCTTTTTCTTGTTTTAGTCGTTTATTGTTATTAGGGTCGTGTTTCGGAGTCGCATGATTACGAGAATTATTAGTATAGCGTATCGGCTACTAACCCGAGCCAATTTCAATCACCTTGTTCAACTAAATCAAGATACCGTTGTTTAAATTAGGCACACACGCGAATGATCGATTTTCGCATGCGTTCTTCAATTTAATATCGTATTTGAGTTTAGTCGTACATGAGCGAGTCTACTCAAGTCATTTTCTCAAAATTTTGGTTTAAATTCAGACTTAAGAATGCGATTCCGAGTTAATTTTAGTGTTTTAGGTTAACGCGCCCATTTTAGTCTCGTTTCAGCGTATTTGTCAAGTCCGGCCCATTCTCGTCTTTGTATTTGGCATGACTCATTTTTCTTATTATTATTTTTATTATTATCTTGTTTATTTAATTTATTTAAGCATATATACAGTCCAAAATTGTCAAAAAATTCTATTTAGTTTAATTTACAATTTAAGAGCACTTAATAGTCCAAAAAGTCCAAAAAAAATACAAAAAATAATAATAAAAAAAATACAAAAAAATAGAATCCGAAAATAGGCAAATAAACAACAAATTAGGGTTTCAGCTGATCTCCCAAAAGCTGTTGGAGCTGCTGTTGGGCCTGGGTTCCAACCTGAAATAGGGTCAAAGCCTGGTCAAAGATCATTAATGTGTTAACCTAATTTTCAACTATAAATAAACAGTCTAATAACAGTCAAAAGGACAGAAAAAAAGACAGAAAAAAGCTGCGAAAATCACTAAGAAATCAGGATTAGGGCTTCACATCAAAACCTTAATCATAAAAACACTATTTTCTGAGAATGGAGAAGCAAAAAAAGGGTTGAGCAGTAGAATCAACCAACAAAAACACTGAGAAGAAGTATTGTTAACAACCACAGTAACCAGTATGCAACAGATAGAAAAAGGTAAGGAAGCAATATAGACGCAGTAAAGGCATAACTAAACCAGACAAAGTTTGCTTGGAAACTAGGTTGGTGTTTATGTATGATCATGCTAGAAACACACGCACAAACAGTTATTAATCATTAGCATTCATATGTTCTGTTTTAAACATGTTAGCTATATAAGACTTTGTTGATGTAAATCTGAGATGCATGAAATCCCATTAGAAATAGTTTCTGGCTTGTGAGTATTCTGCAAGTTCGTGTCTCCTTGTTTTCCTTTCTTACAAAAGATGGTGATTACAAGATGAAGAAAATATAATCTCAAAAAAAAAAAAGGATGAAGAAAATATGATTCTTCTCTTTGTAGAAAATTAGCGTAAGTTAGAAATTAAGGGAGTAAGAAACTGACCTCAAAGCTCGCCGGAGCTCCGGTCGTCTTCTCCGGCGAGCTCCACCATGAACTCCGGCGAGACCCCCTAACCGAAACCAAAATTCCTCAAAACACCGCAGAGAACAGTCCTAGAAAGGAACCCAAATCATTTTAAAGTCACCTCGTTCCCTCCTCGTCGTCGGTGAAGCTTCACCGTCGCACCTCCGGCCGGCGTGGACGCCATGGCCGACGTGACCTCCTCCCAGTTGCAAACTCCCTCCAAGCTTCGGTTTTCCTCTCCGATCCGTTTTCCCCTCCCACGAAAACCGGCTAGACTCACGCCGGAAATCTCTCCCCTTCTCACGGCGCCGCGCGGCTGTAATGAAGGAAAGGATTTGATTCGGTTTTCAGGTTTTCTCTGTTTAGGTTTAGGGTTATTTTAGGTTTGGGCCTGTCTGATATCTTTTTTTTTTTTTTTATGTTCAGAACGCTATTCGCACCCCCTTATTTGAGCACACCTCCCCCACTTAAGCCTGGTTTAGCATATCTTGGGCTTTCCTATCTGGCCCGGGCTTCCTTTTTGCACCCCTATTAGTCATACAGCCCCCTACGACTAATAAAACCCCAGTTTGCAATTTTCACCCTCATTTTCTCTATTTTAATTCTTTTCCAATTCAAATATAAATGCTTTTTCCCCCGAAATTAAATAAACGGCTAAGTCGGTTGTACAACCGGGTTAGTCATTATTTTAGGGCCAATGAGCTGTACAGTTCAGTAACCCTGAAAACCTAATAAATACAAATAAACTATTTTTCCTAAATAAACGGCTAAATCGGTTGTACAACCGGGTTAGTCATTATTTTAGGCCAATGAAGTATCTGATTCAAGAACCACGAAAACTTAATAAATACGGATAAACTATTTTCCCTAAAAAAATAGGGGACTAAGTCGGTTGTACAACCGGGTTAGTCAGCGTTCTAGAACTAATGAGCTGTACAGTTCAGGGGTTCTAGAATACCTATTCTAAAACGGACCCACCTCACCAATTTCTTTCAAAAAACTCTAAAATTATTTTCAAAAAGTAGGGGACTAAGTGTAACGCCCCAAAAATAATTCGAGTGTTTATTTAATTAATTTAATTAGGTGTTATAGTGGTTAATTGTATTAAAATAATAAAAGAGTATTTAATTTAAATGAGGAGTGGTGTCTAGTAAGTAAGTGAGTGGTAATTTAATTAAGAGAAAGGAGTAGTGTTAGTAATTAACTAGGTGGCGAGAAGAGCCCAAGTCAAGTGAGCCCAATGACTTAAGCTAGGGTTAAGATCTTAGAAACTTGGAGAGAAAGAAAAGAAAAGAAAAGAAGAAAAGAAAGGAAGAGAGCGTGGGAGAGAAAGAAAGAGGCGCTACTGAGAGAGAGAGAGAGAGAAGAGGAGATCGCGAGAGAGAAGAGAAGAGGAGAAAAAGAAAGAAAACGTAGAGAGAGAGAGAGGAGAGAAAGAGTGCGACGGTGAAGAGAAAGGAAGGGCTCTCATCTTCTATCAAGTTTAAGGTAAGGGTGGGTTTAGCAATTATAATGGGTTATGATGGTGGTTTAAGGGTAGTTAGGGTCTTTGTGAATTGATTTGTGATGTTGTTCTTATATTAGGTGTTGTTGTTATATTGAATCTTAATTGAGTGATTCTATGAGTGTTGATGTTGAATTTATATTGTTGTAATAAGATTGAGAGGGTTAGGTGTTGTTTAGTTGCTGTTTTTACAAATAAAGTCTGCTTTGTTTTGTTGCCGTTTTACAAATAATGTTGCTATTTTTACGTTGATTTCTTTGTTATTTTTGGCGCATAAACGCTCATGTTTTTATGTTGTCTTCTTCTTTGTTTTTGCAATTAAATGTTCTTTGTTTTTGAACTATTTTTATCATTGTTTTGGCAACTTAACATTCTTTGTTTTTAAGCGGTTTTTCTTCTTTGTTTTTGGCAAATTGATGTCATCTGTTTTCGTGTTGTTTTATTGCTTTGTTTTATAACGTAATATGTTGTTATATTTTTTTGAAAATAATAGTCTTTGTCTTTACACTAGAATGTGTTCTTTGTTTTTGAAATAAATAGTCTTTGTCTTTACACTAGGATATGTTGCTGTTTTTGAGATAAATGGTGCTGTTTTTATGCTATTTAATGTTGTTGTTTTTGCTGTTGTTGTTGCGCATAAATGATGTCGTTTTACGTGTTGTTCTTGCTGCTGTTTTCGCGAATGATGCTCTTTGTTCTCGTCTTTGTCGTTGGTCTTTGTTTTAGCACATAATTGTCACCATGTTTAGCACATATTGCTACTGTTTTTATGTTGTTCTGATGCAGTTTTACGAGGTAGCTGTGATGCTACAACACGTGATATTTTTGTGAAGTGATTTTATAATGAGATATGAGGTTATAGTATTTATTAATTAAATACTTTGAGTTTGGGTAGTTGGTGCGTGAGTCATCGGTGGTATAGGCTTGGCCTCTTTGTGAATATTTTTGGTGGTATAGGCTTGGCCTCTTGCCCGTCGTGGCTTATTTTACGAGATCGGCATCGCATGCATATGCCCAGAGGGGTTGCATTGTTGCATGGTCCATATATATATATATACATAGTTATAACGTGTTTTGGGTGTTTCTACATGATGGAATTTGTGTCTTGTGCTGGGTTATAACGTGTTGGTTTTCTTGTTGTCGTGAGTTACCTATTGCTTATATATTGCTATCATGTACACATTATTTCGTTAAGCTCACCCTTACGCTTGGAATGTTGCTCTTATGTGTGGCAGCTGCGGTGATCGATAGCACTCGTGGAGGATTGCTAGGTGTAGTTTCCTTCTCGTTGGAGTGCGTGTCGGCTCGATGTGTAGCAGCAGGGAGGATTTAGTTTTCGTTTTCAAATCAAGTATCGTTATTTTTGGAGTTTTGGCTTAATGCCTATTTATTTTTGAAGTGTGACTTAATGTCTTATTTATGTTGGAGATGTTAAATAATTTTGTGATTCCATTGCCTAGAGATTAATTATTAATGTTTTTGAGGATTTAATTTAAATCAATTGGAGTTTTTATGTGGTGAAAAATGTGACACCCTCGTGGTGACTACGATAATTCTGCGCGTTTATTTATAATTAATAAAGGGGTGTTACACTAAGTCGGTTGTACAATCGGGTTAGTCAAAGATCCTAGGAATCGGTGGTTGCATGATTCAAGGAATCCTAGGACCCCTACATTAAAAACACCAACCAACAAACCTTTTCGGGAAGAACTACGTAGCTTTGATTCCTCCATTGCATCCGAGGTGCGTAGGAGCAAGACTCAACTCTTGTCAAGCACTAAAAACAAAAATTTAAATAAGTCTTTTTTACAAATAAAAGGGTAATCATTAAATAAATCTTAATTAATTAGACAATGGATGTCGTGGGGTGCTAATACCTTCCCCACACATAATGACTCCCGAACCCTAACAATGCATTATCCTAAACATAAATGGATTTTCCGAATTTGCCCTTAAACTAAAATTTGGTGGCGACTTCCTTTCGAACTTCGAAGAATCCTTTCCGGATTTTTAGGTCGCTCATGTTGGCGACTTCACTTTGGGGACTTAACTTTTAGAGAGTCAAAACCTAGTCTAATTAATTATAGGATTTATTTAATTTAATTTAATTTTTACCCTTCTCTTATTTATTTATCTTGGCACATTATATTATTTATTTGATGTGTAAACCCTAGGATAGAAGACGATATTTGTATATATGTTTGTTTGTCTGTTTGCAGCTTTTGGGTTGTTTTCAAACTGCTCCTACACACACTTCACCTCTACACATCACACACATGTGAGAAAAGTCCTCTACCCGGACTCGAGTGCAAACCTAAGTTAGAATGAGATTGCGTAGTGATGGCTCATGGACGACGTCTCGTTGGGTGGTCACGAAAATCTCACCTAGAGTTTGATTCCTTTTGAGGATGCTATCCCTTCTAATAGCTTGCCTATTGTTGGGGTCGATGTTCTTGTGCAGGGTCCTTGGCTCTAGGAACCTTGTGTAGGATCCTTTAGATCTACCCTTGTGAGGTTCAATATAAAAGAAACCTTAGGCCCACTCCATAGGGTACCCTTCTAGGGTCACAAAGGAGCTTTATACCCTTGCATTCAAACGAGCATTAATGCATACCATCTTTTATCCAAAAAAAAATTAAAAATCAAAAAAAGTCAAAAATCAAAATCATTATTTACTACATTTTTAGAAAATATACCACATGCATTTTTCTTTTTCTTTGCATAACAAAAAAAAAAACAACAAGATAAACATATTATGTTGCGTACATTTTTATGACCGCTTGAGAATTAAAAGCTTTATTTTGGAGAGAAGCCATGCATGCTAAAGTCAAAGTTAAACTTTGTACTTTACTCTCCAAATGTAAACTTATAATTCCCCGACGCGACAAATAAAATCATATATTATCATTTCATACACATACATTACATTCGCATTTCACATACATTCATTCGTTCGTTCACATTCTCATTTCATGCGCATTCATTCATTTGCATACTTACATCATGCATTATAAAAACAAAAACAAAGAAACAAAAAAAAAACATAATTTTAGAGAAAGATTGTGATGAGAGGTGAGACATTCTTGTGAGATAAATAATTCTTTTTGAAAAAGTTTAGCCATACTTAGCTGCAAGCTCAAGGTGTTTCAAGGCACTCAATTTTTCAAATTAGCAGCTCGTTCACATTTTTTTCAACAAAGCGTTGCATCTCATCCACCCCATGATGAATGACCAAAATAGTCCATCAAAATTTCATTCATGTTAAAACTGTTGTGAACTCCTTACGAAGCATTCGTGTAGTAATTTGTGTATGACATGTGACTTCATTGAGTCAGTTGATATCCCTACCTTGTCATCACCCCCCGTCCGAGTCTAATCCCGCCCCGACCACCCTAAAGTACATACTCCCCTACCTAGTTGACTTTTTTGGGTTTGTTCTCACTATTGAAATAACACTTGAGACCCTCATTACTTGGGACAAATTTGTGATCTCTAAAATACCTTGTCAACATTGTATTCCCTTGGTGCAAGTCCTTTACAAAAAAATTACAAAGGCCCGTTAGGTTTAAAACTCGTAAGAGCGGCCTAAGCAAAAATTAGGGCACACAAAAAAGGAGAAATAAAGAAAAAAGAGCAAGTATAAAAATAAGTAAATTATTGTCTTTAAGTTATTTTTTGAGAAAACAAGCAATCATGATTTGAAATGAAGTTGAACCATCTTTCCATATCCTCCAAAATCCTTTACCACCCACCTTAAGCCAAAAATCTCTCAATCACCCTAGACAAGGATCAATTCCACATAAAAATGGTGTATCATTTTTATCAAGTCACTCAGCTCGAAAGAAAGAAAAAGAAAAAGAAAAAATCAAAAAAACTGAAATCCAAAAAGAGGATCGAAAAACCACGAAAAAGCAAAAGTGGTACAATTATGAGCTGATACTTCTTACCATTAAATGCATAAGAAATCCTTGTCTAAAAGAAACCCTCAAACACTTCCTTTAACCCCAATATCCTCCATAAACCCTTAGCCACGTTACAATCCTAAACAAGTCCATCCTACCATGAGACACATCAATTACTGTCTCAATAAAACTTCAAACACTCCTTTGAGCCTAACAACCATTTCCTTCATAAACCCATTAGCCAAGTTACATCACCAAATCATTTGTCCCATCAATCATCAAACACTTCATTGAGCCTAATAACCCCTTCTTTCACAAACCACAAACCATTAACCATTAGCCAAGTCATACCGCTCAATAAAAAAATCATCCGTCCCATCAATCCCCAAACACCTCTTTGAGCCCAATGACCCTTTCCGTCATAAACCATTAACTATCAGCCACATTACAACTCCAAAAATCCATTCTGATCAATGAGATTGCTTTTGTTTTCTCAAAGTTTTAATCTTAGGACAAATAAGTTTATTTATTTACAATATGTTTGCTCAAAAAAATGTATCTCAAAAAAAAAATATACTCAAATATAGAAAAAATCAAAGGGCTTCCACTCCAAAGGTTCATTCAAAGTTCCATTGATATAAAGGCAAGGTTTAGTGATCACCAAGTGCAGTTTTCATCATAGTAAACTCAGGACTATCATAGCTTGAGAGTCATTCTAAAGACAACCAAAAGGCTTACGCTAGGATCGTCACCTAGATCCTAAATTGGGGCATCCCTTTCACCATGTGCTCCCCTTAAGCTTGGGGAAATGTGTCCAGCGTCCATACCACACCCAGTCTACCCAGTCATATTTGACCAGCTCCTAAACTCATTACCCTAACTCTGTCACTTTCCACAACCTCACCAACGCAACCGTTTGAAATCCCATTATCAAGTGGGGCAACCCTGTCACCCTTCACTCCACCTACAATTGGGGAAATTCACCTACACCCATCTCATCTCCGTTATACTCTCCCATCCATAAAACCATACCGGGGCAATTTCTCAACTCATTACCCTAAAGGCTGCTACTCTAGTCAGGGCAATCTTGTCCTTACCATAAATGAGGCAACCCTAAACTCTATGGGTTGAGACAAAATTTCTCATTCCAAAGCCAATGCATTCCCAATTCATCATCTTCTACTCCCTAGCTTGTCACCACACTACATGGGGAAAATCTAAATTGGGGGGCAGTCCTGCATTTCTTGGCTTGGAAAAACCTACCTTTCACGACCTTGACAAAGACCAATCAGTCATTCACTCATTCATGTGCCACAAATGTCCTCACCCTAGGCCTTTAGAACCCCAAGTTAACTGACTCATTCATCTATACTTGCACTAACATACGTCTTTACTAAACAATGCTTCAGAGAGAGAACACAAGTTGATCATGTGCTGCTAAAAATCCACTTAGGTAACTTCGTGGACATAAAATTTCGGTCATCATGGGGCATCATAATGGAAGAGGAAAAGACGCGAGCTTGCAAGTACTTTTTCACATCAGTGTCTGTAAATAACAACCTTGAGATTGCCGAAGTTTGAATCAAATCTAATCTTTCCAAAGAATTATCAATATTCATCTCCGCCTCTCGCATCCAAAGTCTCACATCTCATCATCACAAAAAAATGTTTATGCACTCAATCAGTCATTTCATATCATCACACCATGCACCATAGCATTTGCATTCAAACATTTCATTTGCATCATATTAACATTCATACTTCATGCATCCATCAGATAAATAAATAAGATAAAATAAAATCAAGCAAAAAAAAAAAGCAAAAAGCAAAAAACAAAAACAAAAGAGAAAGGAATCACCCATTTCATCCATTACCCCACCACAAATCAATTGTTACATGTGCATGCATTACATGTATTGCTTCTGAATCGACTTCAAGTGTCGATACCTATATTTTATTCCTCTAATATCAGCGCTTTTAAGCGTTGATCTCATATCATATCACAGATCACCAGGTTGATCCCTATAGACCCTGTAATACCCCAATTTTGTCCGTCCCTTAACTTAAGTCAATTCCAATCATGGAACTCAACTAAATCAAAATACCACTGTTTAAATTAAGCAGGCACGCTGTTTAAATCGTGCGTTCTTCAATTTAATCTTCGTATTTAGGTTTAGTCGTACATAAGTAGTGTTTTTAGTTAATGAGCTCATTTCTTATATTTGAGTTTCGTTTTAGCGTATTCGTCTAGTCTGACCCGTTCTCGTCTTTGTGTTTGGCCAGACTCTTTTTATTATTATTATTCTTTTTTTTGTACAGTTAATTTATTTTGAGCATATATATATATATAGTCCAAAATGTCAAAAAAATGTTGTTTAATTTTTATTACAACTTAGGAGAGTCTAAATGTCCAAATGTCTAAAAAATACAAAAATAATAACACAAAATATACAAAAATAAATAAATCCGAAAATTACAAAAAAAATAATAACAAACAACAGCAAAGAAAGAATAAAGAACGGGGTTCAGCAGAATGCTCTCCAATTTCTTGATTTGGCTGCAGATCTGCAAAAAGGAAGAGTCAAAACAGTCAAAGCCCATTCAAATGTAATTAAATGCCTGACCTAATTTTTTAATATAAAAACAATGTCAAGGGTCAGTCAAAGGGAGGTTTTTTCGAGTTAAAAAATCACCAGAAAAAGATTAGGGTTTTACACTGAAACCCTAATCACAAAAAAACACAGTTCTTTTGAAATCTGAGATCTGGAAATAGTTCGAGTGACGGCAGCAGCTCAAGAACGACACGCAGTAGCAAATACAACAATCACACAGCGACAGTCAGGAGCATAACAGATGCTGGAATAAAAGGTTTGGTCCATACAAACAGATTTGGTTCGCTTGTTGTTCAAACTAGAACTGAAATTAAAAGAGAAGTTGTGCTACCCTTTTTTTTAAAGCAGGTTAAGGTTAGCTTAAAAATAGTTTGCTTGTAAGGTTCTGTATTAAACAAACGTGATTTGATTAGAGTGTCAAAAATGTAAAGATAGATTTAACATTTAGGATTTGACCATGATTAGTAGTAAATAACAGATTGCAGAGCAAGTTTTTTTTTTAGAGTCATAGGAAATAACAGATTAGTAGTAGTAAATAACCAGCCATGGAAGGAAGAAATCAAGAGTCATAGGAAAAAGGGAAACAAAATGCACCTCGGACCGCCACCCACGGCGGCTACCACCGTCTTCTCCGGCGACCTTCCGGCGATTCACCCAAAACCGAAACCATCGCACCAGAACTCCTCTGTTCACGCTTCGGTCTCGACTTCCCTGCTCTCTGTCCCTCGGTCGTTTCGCCTTCTCCGTCGTCAGAGTCTTCGCCGGCGCTGCGCCACCACGCAGCTCCCTCCGGCGGCACCCCTCCAGCTTCTTCCTCTCACTCTTCGCGCTCCATCTCTCTCTCTCTCTCTCTCACCTCAAGACCGATTTTCTCTCCCTCTCTCCGTGTTTCTTGCGATGTAATAGCTCCTTCTCTCATGAGGGAGAAAATTTCGCTCTCTCTCTATCTTAGGATGCTGCTGGCGGCGTGAGAAGGGGAGGAAAGGGAATTAGGGTTGTGTTGATACCCTACATGTCTTAAATACCCTTTCTTATCTTTTATTTATTTATTTATTTTAAAATAACAATGTTCAGATTACTAATTAGACCACTTGTGTTTTTTACACGCACTCCCCCTTTAACTCAAGCCCGGTTTCGCATACTGGGCCCTCCTATGCGAACCGGGCTTGCTGTTTACACCCCCTGTTCAGTTACGCAACCCCCCGCAGCTAATAACACTCCATTTTGCAATTTTTCACCTTTTTCTCGTTTTTAATTCTTTTAACCCAAGTATTTTTTTCTTTAAATCGAAAAACTTTGTTAATGGTTTTGCGAAGCCTCTGCTTGCATAATCATTAACAATGAGGAACTAGTGGTGATCACTTGGAGCCTTTGCTCAATTGATCATCATGAATGCCTAAATTTTCTAAACACTTTTCATTAAATCAAAACTTTGTTAATGGTCTTGCGAAACCTTTGTTTGCATGATTATTAACAATGAGGAACTAGAGGTGATCACTTGGAGCCTTTGCTCAATTGATCATCATGAATGCCTAATTTTTCTAAAAACTTTCAATAAATCAAAAAACTTTGTTAATGGTTTTGCGAAGCCTCTGCTTGCATAATCATTAACAATGAGGAACTAGTGGCGATCACTTGGAGCCTTTGCTCAATTGATCATCATGAATGCCTAATTTTCCTAAAAAACTTTTCGTTAAATCAAAAACTTTGTTATTGGTCCTGCGAAGCCTTTGCTTGCATGATCATCAACAATGGAGTGCTAATGGTGGTCACTTGGAGCCTTCGCTCAATTGATCACCATGAAAGCTCAGTTTTCATAATTAAACAAAATAAAAATAAAAAACCTAGAACTACGTAGCTTTGAATTCTCCATCGCACCTGGAGATACGTAGGAGCGGATCCCCTCCGTCAAGCACAATAAACTAAAAACATTTTTCCTTTCAAAGAACCAAAGCGGCTAACTCGTCGAAGTAGCCGCCAATAAAAATTTTCATTAAGTCTTTTTCAATTAAGATGCAAATTTAAGTATTTTTCAAATCAACACTCAAAATCACACGATTAATTAAAGGTTCCCTTTCAGTAGAAAGGAGGTGTGGGGTGCTAATACCTTCCCTATGCCTAACCGACCCCCGAACCCAAATCTCCCGGTTTTCCAAAAGACCACCTGCCTTCCAAAAAGGTTTTTCTTCAATATTTTCCTTATAAAAAATATTGGTGGCGACTTCATTGTTTTAAAAGGTTGTAAACGAAGAAAAACCCCTCGGGGACTTTTTCGGGCGCAACAGCTGGCGACTCCACTGGGGATCGAAAGGAAGTTTTTTTTTAAGAGGGTCGAGCCTAATTAATTAAATATGTGATTTGTGTGTTTGATTTGAATATTTTATTTTGCCTCTATTCTTCTTCTTTCTCATACAAGCATTGTTGCATCCATATGCATTCGCTTCTTCCTCTTCTATGATTGCTTCCCCGTTTATCTTATTTGCTTGTATGCTTAGTTCTTCATGCATATTCCCCAATCTTATCATGCTCCCTCTTCTTTGCTCCCTTCCTTTGAGGTAAGCAATGCGTGCAATTACTGTTGGCTCCTTAGGATGGTTTGTATATTGAAATGATGTACGCATGTTGAACCTTAGGGTAGACGACTTTTTTCTTTTCTTTTCTCTGGACTGTTCTGGTTTTCATTTGCAGGTGGGGAAGGGTAGCTACTTCTAGGTATCGAGCCCTCAACACACACTTCACACCCTATACTTGTGAGCGCTGAGTGGGGCCTAAAACCCAAGGTCTGAACAAAAACCTAGGAGAGTGGGAACGACTAGTGACTGTCATTCGTAGACTTTTGTCTGTATGGCTCTCATGAAAGTTCCGCCCAAGAGTACGCTTTGTCATGATGCCTCACACTCGGTAGCTTTCTACGATTGTGGGTGTCATCATGAGAAAGACTTTAGCTCTTGGTTGCCATTGTGAGGAAGTGATTAGAACCTACATGGGAGGATTACCCTTTTAAATTCGACTTTAGACCCTAGGATTCCCACCATTCGTAGGACACGGGGCACACCCTTGTTTGTTGCATTTAGCTTAAGCATTCCTTTTCTCAAACTTTATTTCAAAAGTTATAATTTTTCTTTCATAAACAACTACATGAGGTGGCATGCAGTTTCGAAAATGTTCAAAGTACCACCAATTAAACCTCATTTTATTACCATTTTTCCATGTCATTTCGCATCCACATCATTTCGCATTCACATCATTTTTGCACCATTGCATTTGCATCTAACGAAATCCAAAAAAATTGGTCATTTGCATTCTTCATGCATTAAAGCATTGCATTGCATTCATTTATTCATTCTTGTGTTCATAAGTGTGTTTCATCAACGGAAAATCAGGCAAGTCTGGTTAGCATCGCTATTTGACTCGTCTACAAGCAAGGCTCATGGCAACAACTGTAATGACTCTGACTATCCTATTATTGAAGACCTAGGAACCGTGAATCGGACCATGATACCCCAATCTGCTGAGTTTCCCAATCCGAGCAATTGGTTCGTGGAAATCGAGAGTTGAGAACGAAAATGGGGGCAATGGAAGCACAGATGATCGAAATGATGGCGATACTACAAGCCTGAGGAACGGAATCGCCGTTGAAAGTCCCGCTGCCGCTACCGGCTTTGCCGCTCTTCCCCCCGAGTCTTGAGATGTCACCTTCGCTCATACTTCGGGGCCAACAACCGTGAGCCAACCGGTCATGCATGGGATGCCCCGGGACTCCCACCCGGATACACACCTCCGGGAGCCGAGGCTAATGCAGAAGTAATCCCCTAGGGTTGCAGAGCGAGTCCAACCCATCTCACCGCAAACAATGGAGGAACGGAACGCCTCGTGCCCAAATTCGATTCCTATTCCGCGAGGAACTCCGCTTGGCTTTCATTCACCAAAGAATGGTCCATCCCCAAGTTCGTGGACCCATCCTTGGGAATACAACCACTCACGTGACCCACACGTGAACCCACTGTAGTGACGATGAATAATCCTCATTACGGTGTGAATGTTTTCCCCTCGAAATTACCCCACACTGAAACCGTAAGTCGCATCGGATGCTAGAGGAGAGATTAAGAGTGTAGAAGAGAAGCGAGTTCACGGGCCGAAATGCCCATGAGCCGTGTTTGGTCCCTAATCTAGTCTTGCCTCCCAAATTCAAAGCACCAACTTTTGATAAATACAGGAGGGACGACTTGCCCGATCAGTCATGTGATGATGTATCACGAAATGACCGCCCATGCCCGAGATGAGAACTCGATGATGCATCGCCAGAAAGTTTAGTTGGAGCTCCTCGATCGGGTACATGCGCTTGGAACCAACCAATATCCATTCTTTGGAAGGACATGGCAGATGCTTTTATGCGTCAATACCAAGACAACAATGATTTGGCTCTCGGATAGGACTCAACTACAATGCATGTCTAAGAGAGATAATGAGTCGTTCAAGGAGTACGCTCAAAGGTGGAGGAATCTCATTTGCTCAAGTAAAACCCCCTCATGGACAAAGAAATGGTCCACATGTTTATGGATACCCTTCTGCGGTATATTATGATAGGTTGGTTGGCGGCAGAGCCTCGAATTTCTCTCGAAATGGTCGCCACGGGAGAAAGAGTAGAGAATGGCATGCGCAATGGAAGAATATGTCATGGCCCAACACCTCCTCCTTCGGTCGGAAAAAAGCCTTTTGGGCCCCACAAAAGGACAGAGGTGAAACCAACGCAATTATTGGAGCGGTGGCCCATCACACAACAATCCTCTGCAAGCTATTCCTTCTCAAGCACCACCGCATGACCATTTCATCAAACTACGAAGACGGAACTACGGTGAAAGGAAGCCTGTCGCTTTGATCCTATTCCCATGTCCTACGGACTTGTTTAATTATCTCATCACCAACAAAATAATCAATACTCGTCAAATGAAGCCATATCGGCCTCCCTATCCCTGAGAGGTACAATGCAAATGTTACTGCGCGCTTTCATTCTCGGGGGCGAGAGGTCATGTGGTGGAGGATTGTAAAGCATTCAAGTATGTGGTGCAAGAATTACTTGATGCGAAGAGCATATCATTCCAAATGACCCAATGTAACCACCAGTCCGTTGCTGAACCCTGACCAGGTTAATGTGGTTGAAGAAGGATCAAGCTCGAGTGGCTGTGTTGTCAACTTGGTGCGCTGCTGTGCTGTTGGAGAGAAGCTGCAAAACTGGGAGACCATGGATTTCCCCGTATTTTTCAATTTAAAGTAATTTTCATTGTAATGTAGATTCCTCGGCTCTGCCCAAGGCCTTGGAACATTTCATTCGGGCACACATGTTTTTGTCAAGACTCATCAATCAATAAAATGTTATTTTGAATTTTCAATAAAATTTCTGTCTTCATCTTTCGTTTGTGTGTCTCTTCTTTGTCTTTATTCGCCGCTCCATTTTAATGCAGATCAAAAATAATCTCTGAAAACAATAATGCCCATAACTCATACTGTGACTTTGATTACCCGGTCAATCAAGCCGAGGGAGATGTTGAGGACGATTGGGATACTCCTCCGGAATTAATGAGATTAATAGAGCAAGAATAAAAGATCATTCAACCTCATGGGGAGTCGATTGAGATCGTCAACCTGGGTACAGAAGAAGATAAAGGAGAAGTTAAGGTCGGTACCGCCATGGAAGATGGTGAACGCAAAAAGTTAATCCCACCGCATGATTGTGCCGACGTCTTTGCATGGTCGTACAAAGATATGTCGGGGTTAGATACCGACATTGTTGAACACAAGTTGCCGGTCAAGCCAGAGTGCCCACCAGTCAAGCAGAAATTAAGAAGAATGAAGCCAGAGATGTCACTGAAAATCCGGAATGAGGTGAAGAAGCAGTTTGATGCAGGGTTCCTAGCAGTGGCCAAGCACCCACAGTGGTTTGCCGATATTGTCCCAGTTCCCAAGAAGGATAGGAAGGTCAGAATGTGCGTCGACTACAGAGATCTGAATCGTGCTAGTCCCAAAGATGATTTTCTCCTTCAAAAAAAAAAAAAAAAAAAAAAAAAAAAAAAAAACAAAAAGAGGGCAAATATATAGGAGTAAATAAATTATTGTCCTTGAGTTAATTTTTTGAGAAAACGAGCAATCGTGATTTGAAATAAAGCTCGACCATCTCCCCATATTGTTGAAAAAACTGTGCCACCCACTGTAAGCCAAAAAATCCAAAAATCACCCTAGACAAGGATCACCTCAAATATCAAAAAAGATGCATCACTTTTTATCAAGCTCACCCGAGTCAAAGAAAAAATCAAAAAAGAAAAAATCAAAAAAGAAAAAAATCAAAGAAAAAAAATCAAAAAAAGAAAAAAGAGAAAAAGGGATTTAAAAATGAGAATCCCAAAAATACAAAAGAAATGTAAGTGGTGAGCTGATACATGTTACCGCAAAACACAAGAGATCCTTGTCTCAATAAACTGCAAATACTTCCCTTTGACCTCGGCATCCCGCCCTCCACCAACCCCTAGCCAGAAATAAAACTGCCAAACACCTCATCAAGCCAAATAACCATCATAAGTCATCAAACGTCAGCCAACGCCGAATAAAAATCATCCTACCATTAGCTTCAAACACTTCATTAAACTCAATCATCCTTCCTCCACAAAAACCCACAATCTCCAAAAATCCATTCCGATCAATGATCGATTGCTTTTGTTTTCTCAGAGTTTTAGCTTTAGGACAAATAAGTTTATTTGCTTAAATATGTTTGTTCAAAAAAAAAAAAAAAAAAAATCTCAAAAAAAGGGAGAAAGGAAAATCAAAAGGCTGGCACTCCAAGATTCATTCAAGTTACAATTATATCAAGGCAAAGTTTAGAGATCACCAAGTGGATTGAAGCTGCCTCATATTCAAGTATAACCAGTTCAGTGGTTGCCAAGTTTGTCAAGAAAGATCTGATCTGCCGTTACGGTCTTCCCAACAAAATCATCACCGATAATGGCAAAGAACTTGAAATGTGAGAATGATGAAGGACCTATGGCCGAAGTTCAAGATTCAAAGATCACAATTCATCCCCGCACTCGCCCCAAGATGAATGGGCAAAGTTGAAGCGCCAACAAGAATATCAAGAAAATAGTGCAGAAAATGGTGGTAACCTACAAAGACTGGCACGAAATGCTTCCTTTCGCTTTGCATGGCTATCGTACCTCGGTGCGTACATCAATTGGGGCAACCCCTACTCACTGGTTTACGAGTCGGAGGCGGTCCTCCCCATTGAAGTTGAAATACTATCTCTGCGGGTGTTAATGGAGACAAAACTTGATGAAGCAGAGTGGGTTCGATCCGTCTTGACAGCTTGAACCTCATTGACGAAGAAGCGGTAGTCGCAATGTGTCATGGACAGTTATACCAACAGAGGATGATAAGGGCTTTTGACAAAAGAGTCCGTCCTCTGGAATTCCAAGAGGGAGATCTTGTACTCAAGCGCATTTTGCCGATCCGCATGGACCCGTGGGCAAATGGACTCACAAATATGAAGGACCTTATGTGGTAAAGAAGGCATTCTCGGGAGGAGCTCTAATCCCGGCAAACATGGATCGGAGATGAGATTCCAAATCTAGTGAACTCGGATGTGGTCGGGAAGTATTATGCCTAGAAAAATAAAAAAAAGAGAGAAAGATAAGCCAAGAAAAATCAGCTCATTTGGTTGAAAACCCGCAAAGGGCGGCCTAGGCAAAATCAGAGCGACCGGTGGATCGAAAACCCGCAAAGAGCGATCCAGCAAAAATTAGGGTCGGAAAACTTGGACTTGAGAAAAGGAAAGGTAATCAACACTCCCAAAGGTTTGGATAAGAGGGTGATCGAGTTATGAGTATGGGACGGCGCGCGTTACTTCGAGAGATGAAGTCACGAGATCTGCTTCCTTTCTCTTGTATTTTCTCGATTTAAAAGAAAGATTGTAATATACTTTCAATTGGCGTGACTTTCTCGCACGCCCAATTTCCATATCAATAAAAGTCCAACTTTTCTCTCATATATGTGCTTTTCGTGTCTTTGCTTTCCTTTATTCAGCTTTCTTTCAAAATGATAATTTTTATGATTGATGAAATTGATTTGCAAAACATGTGCATATTCAAGAGCATTACAGATCATTATGAAATCCTTGAAAATACTGAAGGAAATGATCTCCCAAGTGAAAAAGAGAAGAGACAAAGCGGTCATAACGAATCAGTGCACAATCCTCGCGTGATTATCGTCCCGGAGCAGCTTCCGTCCGGCATATGGATTTAACCAGCAAAAAAGTGCCAAAGAAAAAACAAATAAGCAGAAAAAAGAAAGCTGCTTAAAGAAAAAACAGAATATAAAAAAAAAACAAAAACAAAAGAGAAGAAAGATCACAGAAGGCGGAACACAAAAGAACACAACATCTTCATATCATTCATCATTCTCATGTCATCCATACCATTCATCACTCCATGTCATCAAACAGTAGTGCATTACACTTTAAATTCGCATCTCAAAAGAGCGAAGGAATAATCAAACAGAAAGAGCATCCCACCAGGATCAATCCTTGCATTCACATGCATTTCATGCACCATTCAAGAGAAAAGTTACTTTGGACCAAGGGGTCCCAAAAATCTCATTTTTCAGAAAAATCACCACAACACGGAGTTCGTAAACTCCATCAAACCAGAGTTCGTAAACTCCATCAAACCAGAGTTCGTAAACTCCCTCAACCCAGAGTTCGTAAACTCCATCAAACCAGAGTTCGTAAACTCCATCAAACCAGAGTTCGTAAACTCCATCAAACCAGAGTTCGTAAACTCCATCAACCCAGAGTTCGTAAACTCCATCAAATCAGAGTTCGTAAACTCCATCAAACCAGAGATCGTAAACTCCATCAAACCGGAGTTCGTAAACTCCATCAACCCAGAGTTCGTAAACTCCATCAAAGACAGAGTTCAGTAAACTCCATCAAAGACAGAGTTCGTGAACTCCATCGCCAGAGAGTTCAGAACTCCATCGCCACGAGTTCGTAAACTCCATCAACCCGAGTTAGTGAACTCCCACGAGTTAGTGAACTCCTTCCACAGATCACAACATCGTACGCAGCACGCGATGGATCCATCAGACTTCGTTAAGTCCTTCGGATTAGTTGTGTCAGCCTAAGGCACGGCGTAAATCCATTGATCAAATCGCCCGACCGATGTTGATCGGCGCCGAAAAGGCCACCCCCGAGTTCGTAAACTCCATCAATCCGAGTTCGTAAACTCCATCAACCCGAGTTAGTGAACTCCTTGAGTTAGTGAACTCCTTCCACGCATCACAACATCGTATGAGCACGCCGATGGATCCATCGACTTCGTTAAGTCCTTCGGATTAGTTGTGTCACCTAAGGCACAACGTAAATCCATTGATCAAATCGATTCGGACTTGATATTGATCGGCCGCTCGAAAAGGCCACCTCGAGCTCGGACTCGACAAGAGTCCGTTAAAAGGTTTTTAGGCAACCTCCGAATTTCCAATTTACCGCTTTTCCCAATTTATGCTTTTTCCAATTTATTTCTTTCTCGTTAATGCGACGGTGTTAACCCCTCAAAAGGAAAATAACAAAAGATTCGAACTTTTCTCAAGCGGACAAAATTAGTATTATTTCTATATCTTTATTTCCATTTCACCAACAAATATGAAAAGGCCAATTCATATTTTTGGCGAAATGTGAAATAAAGAGGCAAACCGTAATACCCCAATTTTGTCCGTCCCCTTAACTTAAGTCAATTCCAATCATGGAACTCAACTAAATCAAAATACCACCGTTTAAATTAAGCGAGCACGCTGTTTAAATCGTGCGTTCTTCAATTTAATCTTCGTATTTAGGTTTAGTCGTACATAAGTAGTGTTTTTAGTTAATGAGCTCATTTCTTATATTTGAGTCTCGTTTTAGCGTATTCGTCTAGTCGACCCGTTCTCGTCTTTGTGTTTGGCGGACTTTTTATTATTATTATTTTTTTTGTACTGCTTAATTTATTTTGAGCATATATATATAGTCCAAAATGTCAAAAATGTCATTAATTTTTATTACAACTTAGGAGAGTCTAAATGTCCAAATGTCTAAAAATACAAAAATAATAACACAAAATATACAAAAATAAATAAATCCGAAAATTACAAAAAAATAATAACAAACAACAAAAGAAGAATGAGAAACTGGTTCCAAAGAAATGCTCTCCAGTTTCTTGATTTGGGTCATGCAGATCTCGCAAAAAGGAAGAGTCAAAGCAATCAAAGCCCATTCAAATGTAATTAAATGCCCGACCTAATTTTTAATATAAAAACAATGTCAAGTGGTCGATCAAAAAGGAGGTTTTTTCGAGTTAAAAATCACGAGAAAAGATTAGGGTTTTACACTGAAACCCTAATCACAAAAAAACTGATTCTTTTGAAATCGAGATCCGGAAATAGTTCGAGTGACGGCAGAAGACCAAGAACGACACACGCAGAGCAAATACAACAATCACACAAATGACGATCGGGAGCATAACAGATCTTTGGAATAAAAGGTTTGGTCCATACAAACAGATTTGGTTCGCTTGTTGTTCAAACTAGAATGAAATTAAAATAGAAGTTGTGCTACCCCCTTTTTAAAGCAAAGTTAAGGTTAGCTTAAAAATAGTTTGCTTGTAAGGTTCTCAGTATTAAACAAACGTGATTTGATTAGAGTGTCAAAAATGTAAAGATAGATTTAACATTTAGGATTTGACCATGATTAGTAGTAAATAAAGCATTGCAGAGCAAGTTTTTTTTTTTAGAGTCATAGGAAATAACAGATTAGTAGTAGTAAATAACCAGCCATGGAAGGAAGAAATCAAGAGTCATAGGAAAAAGGGAAACAAAATGCACCTCGGACCGCCACCCACGGCGGCTACCACCGCGTCTTCTCCGGCGACCTTCCTGGCGATTCACCCAAAACCGAAACCATCGCACTGTAACTCCTCTGTTTCACGCCGGTCTCGACTTCCCGCTCTCGTCCCTCGGTCGTTTCGCTTCTCCGTCGTCGAGTCTTCGCGGCACACGCGCCACCACGCAGCCTCTCCCTCGGCAAGCACCCTCCAGCCTTCTTCCTCTCACTCTTCGCGCTCCATCTCTCTCTCTCTCTCACCTCAAGACCGATTTTCTCTCCCTCTCTCCGTGTTTCTTGCGATGTAATAGCTCCTTCTCTCATGAGGAGAAAATTTCGCTCTCTCTCTATCTTAGGATGTTTCTTGGCGGCGTGAGAAGGGGAGGAAAGGGAATTAGGGTTGTGTTGATACCCTACATGTCTTAAATACCCTTTCTTATCTTTTATTTATTTATTTATTTTAAAATAACAATGTCGGGATTACTAATTAGACCACTTGTGTTTTTACACGCACTCCCCTTTAACTCAAGCCCGGTTTCGCATACTGGGCCCTCCTATCTGAACCGGGCTTTCTTTACACCCTGCTCTGGGCGACGCAACCCCGCATGACTAATAACACTCCATTTTGCAATTTTTCACCTTTTTCTCGTTTTTAATTCTTTTAACCCAAGTATTTTTTCTTTAAATCGAAAAACTTTGTTAATGGTTTTGCGAAGCCTCGCTTGCATAATCATTAACAATGAGGAACTAGTGGTGATCACTTGGAGCCTTTGCTCAATTGATCATCATGAATGCCTAAATTTTCTAAACACTTTTCATTAAATCAAAACTTTGTTAATGGTCTTGCGAAACCTTTGTTTGCATGATTATTAACAATGAGGAACTAGAGGTGATCACTTGGAGCCTTTGCTCAATTGATCATCATGAATGCCTAATTTTTCTAAAAACTTTCAATAAATCAAAAAACTTTGTTAATGGTTTTGCGAAGCCTCTGCTTGCATAATCATTAACAATGAGGAACTAGTGGCGATCACTTGGAGCCTTTGCTCAATTGATCATCATGAATGCCTAATTTTCCTAAAAAACTTTTCGTTAAATCAAAAACTTTGTTATTGGTCCTGCGAAGCCTTTGCTTGCATGATCATCAACAATGGAGTGCTAATGGTGGTCACTTGGAGCCTTCGCTCAATTGATCACCATGAAAGCTCAGTTTTCATAATTAAACAAAATAAAAATAAAAACCTAGAACTACGTAGCTTTGAATTCTCCATCGCTTTTTGGAGATACGTAGGAGCGGATCCTCCGTCAAGCACAATAAACTAAAAACATTTTTCCTTTCAAAGAACCAAAGCGCTAACTCTCGCCGTAGCCGCCAATAAAAATTTTCATTAAGTCTTTTTCAATTAAGAGGCAAATTTAAGTATTTTTCAAATCAACACTCAAAATCACACGATTAATTAAAGGTTCCCTTTCGGAGAGAAAGGAGGTGTGGGGTGCTAATACCTTCCCTATGCCTAACCGACCCCGAACCCAAATCTCCGGTTTTCCAAAAGACCACCTGCCTTCCAAAAAGTTTTTCTTCAATATTTTCCTTATAAAAAATATTGGTGGCGACTTCATTGTTTTAAAAGGTTGTAGCGAACGAAAAACCCCCCGGGGACTTTTTGGGCGCAATGACCCCAAGTGGTCCTTCAGAGCGAAGGTTCTAAGTGGCCCAGTCGCAACGTCGAGTCGAGCGCAGCCCGACGGACCTTTCGCAGACCCGAGTGGTCCTTCAGACTAGTTGTGTCAGCCTAAGACACTGTGGAAGTCCTTCATGGTCAACATATCAGTTCTAGACCTGATCTTGACCCATCATGGCCGCTCGAGTATAAAGGCTCCCTCAGACCGTTTTACTAGTACCGTAGCTAGTTGCGCTCCTTCAGACCACGATGGTCCTTCAATTAAGGCCTAGGCAGCCTTCCAGACCCTGAGTGGTCCTTCAGAGCCTTAGTGCTCCTTCAGGTCATTGTTGACCCTTCATTCAACTCTCAGTTAATGCGCCAAGTATTAACCACTCCCTCTTATCTCTCAAACCTTCCACTTCCCCCTTAAACGGACAAAATTATCGTCTATCTTATCTTTATTCCTATTTCTACTATGAAAGTTCGAGAGCTCAGCACTTTCTAGTAAAATATTAATAAAGAGGGGCAGCTGTTATACCCCAATTTTGTCCGTCTTCTTTTTCTTGTTTTAGTTGTTTATTGTTATTAGGGTCGTGTTTCGGAGTCGCATGATTACGAGAATTATTAGTATAGCGTATCGGCTACTAACCCGAACCAATTTCAATCACCTTGTTCAACTAAATCAAGATACCGTTGTTTAAATTAGGCACGCACGCGAATGATCGATCTTTTCGTGCGTTCTTCAATTTAATATCTGTATTTGAGTTTAGTCGTACATGAGAAGGTCTACCTGAAGTCATTTTTCTCAAAAATTTGGTTTAAATTCAGACTTAAGAATACGATTCCGAGTTAATTTTAGTGTTTTAGGTTAACGCGCCCATTTTAGTCTCGTTTCAGCGTATTTGTCAAGTCCGGCCCGTTCTCGTCTTTGTATTTGGCCTGACTCATTTTTCTTATTATTATTTTTATTATTATGTTGTTTATTTAATTTATTTAAGCATATATACAGTCCAAAAATGTCAAAAAATTCTATTTAGTTTAATTTACAATTTAAGAGCACTTAATAGTCCAAAAAGTCCAAAAATACAAAAAATAATAATAAAAAAAATACAAAAAAAATAGAATCCGAAAATAGGCAAATAAACAGCAAATTAGGGTTTCAATTTGATCTCCCAAAAGTCGTTGAGTCTTTGTTGGGCACCGGGTTCCAACCTGAAATAGGGTCAAAGCCTGGTCAAAGATCATTAATGTGTTAACCTAATTTTCAACTATAAATAAACAGTCTAATAATAGTCAAAAGGACAGAAAAAAAGACAGAAAAAAGCTGCGAAAATCACTAAGAAATCAGGATTAGGGCTTCACATCAAAACCCTAATCATAAAAACACTATTTTCTGAGAATGGAGAAGCAAAAAAAGGGTTGAGCAGTAGAATCAACCAACAAAAACACTGAGAAGAAGTATTGTTAACAACCACAGTAACCAGTATGCAACAGATAGAAAAAGGTCATGAAGCAATATAGACACAGTAAAGGCATAAGTAAACCAGACAAAGTTTGCTTGGAAACCAGGTTGGTGTTTATGTATGATCATGCTAGAAACACACGCACAAGCGATTTATTAATCATTAGCATTCGTATGTTTCTGTTTTAAACATGTTAGCTATATAAGACTTTGTTGATGTAAATCTGAGATGCATGAAATCCCATTAGAAATAGTTTCTGGCTTGTGAGTATTCTGCAAGTTCGTGTCTCCTTGTTTTCCTTTCTTACAAAAGATGGTGATTACAAGATGAAGAAAATATAATCTCAAAAAAAAGGATGAAGAAAATATGATTCTTCTCGTTGTAGAAAATTTGCGTAAGTTAGAAATTAAAGGAGATAGAAAACCGACCTCAAAGCTCGCGGAGTCTCGGTGCGTCTTCTCCGGCGAGCTCCACCATGAACTCCGGCGAGACCCCCTAACCGAAACCAAAATTCCTCAAAACACCGCAGAGAACAGTCCTAGAAAGGAACCCAAATCATTTTAAAGTCACCTCGCGCCCTCCTCGTCGTCGGTGAAGCTTCACCGTCGCACCTCCGGCCGGCGTGGACGCCATGGCCGACGTGACCTCCTCCCAGTCGCAAGCTCCCTCCAAGCTTCGGTTTTCCTCTCCGATCCGTTTTCCCCTCCCACGATAACCGGCTAGACTCACGCCGGAAATCTCTCCCCCTCTCACGGCGCCGCGCGGCTGTAATGAAGGAAAGGATTTGATTCGGTTTTCAGGTTTTCTCTATTTAGGTTTAGGGTTATTTTAGGTTTGGGCCTGTCTGATATCTTTCTTTTTTTTATGTTCAGAACGCTATTCGCACCCCCTTATTTACGAGCACACCTCCCCCCACTTAAGCCCAGTTTCGCATACTGGGCTTTCCTATGCGAACTGGGCTTCCTTTTTGCACCCCCTATTAGTCATACAGCCCCCTACGACTAATAAAACCCCAGTTTGCAATTTTCACCCTCATTTTCTCTATTTTAATTCTTTTCCAATTCAAATATAAATGCTTTTTCCCCCGAAATTAAATAAACGGCTAAGTCGGTTGTACAACCGGGTTAGTCATTATTTTAGGGCCAATGAGCTGTACAGTTCAGTAACCCTGAAAACCTAATAAATACAAATAAACTATTTTTCCTAAATAAACGGCTAAGTCGGTTGTACAACTGGGTTAGTCATTATTTTAGAGCCAATGAGCTGTACAGTTCAGTAACCCTGAAAACTTAATAAATACGGATAAACTATTTTCCCTAAAAAAATAGGGGACTAAGTCGGTTGTACAACCGGGTTAGTCAGCGTTCTAGAACTAATGAGCTGTACAGTTCAGGGGTTCTAGAATACCTATTCTAAAACGGACCCACCTCACCAATTTCTTTCAAAAAACTCTAAAATTATTTTCAAAAAGTAGGGGACTAAGTCGGTTGTACAATCGGGTTAGTCGTCCTAGAATCGATGAGTCACATGCAGTTCAAGGAATCCTAGGACCCCTACACTAAAAAACACCAACCAACAAACCTTTTTCAGGAAGAACTACGTAGCTTTGATTCCTCCATTGCATCCGGAGGTACGTAGGAGCAAGACTCAACTCTTGTCAAACACTTAAAACAAAAAATTTAAATAAGTCTTTTTTTTACAAATAAAAGGGTAATCATTAAATAAATCTTATAATTAGACAATGGATGTCGTGGGGTGCTAATACCTTCCCCACACATAATGACTCCCGAACCCTAACAATGCCTTATCCTAAACATAAAGGGATTTTCCGAATTTGCCCTTAAACTAAAATTTGGTGGCGACTTCCTTTCGAACTTCGAAGAATCCTTTCCCGGATTTTTCGGTCGCTACAGTACCTGACCAATACAGATGAAGTTTCGATTGTCGTTTGTTGGCGGTCATTTGTGGTGGACCCGGTCTTGGCTGCCGCGGGTAGTACCTGCAATGACACTCCGACGTTCAAGTCAGTGCAATGCTCGTACAGGATCACAAGGTAGAATAATGTACCTGATACTGTAGATAGGGGTGATATTTATATCGTTGAGGCGCCCTGACCGTTGCGCAGAATGCAGCCCGGAAGCGAGAATTGCGCACCACGCCAGGCATGGGCCGTTTCGCTGGTTTGGGCCGCTGGCCCATTTTTGATGTGGTACTCTGTTGGGCTCCCTGGCCCACTCCGGAACAGTTGCCCCCCAAGCTTAGGCCGCTTGCGAGCGGGCTGAGGCTTGAATTATTGCCCCCAAGCGGCGCTGCCGCCTGAGACCATTCAGACTGGCGTGACGTTTGACCTTCGCCAGCTTGGGTTAATGAGTAATTAATGAAGTGACGTTTGCATTTCCCTAGGTGTCATTTGGGGTTCCCCATGTCTTGATTAGGGTAGGGAATACGAACCGTCGCGTCGGTTCAGGTTCAGAAGAATGCAGATGGTAAAGTCATTTCAGATTTGGTCTTCCACGCACGCTGGGCACTTCTATAAATAGCGCCTTTGGTCAGCTCGTTTTCCACTCATTTCTCGGCGAACCGCCGACCGAGCGCGTTAAGCTAGTGAAAAATCTTCGCTTTGCGTGGATGTTTTTCGTTTGGCGTCCTCTGTCTCCTCCGTGGCTGTCTTCACTCAGGTACGCCGTTGCTGCTGTTTTTCTTTGTTCTTTGCTTGTACTTGTTTAATTCCCACGTCTCATGAAAAGGGAGGCGTCCGGTCGGGGGACGACCATGTCGCCCCCTTTTCTCGAGCGCGCTGGCTCGGTCGACCTGACATATTCTCCTTTAATAGGTGGACCTGGCAAGGACGAAGCAAACCACTCGAATTATTGGCGCCCCGACCCAACACCTTGTGCGGCAAATGGCCCAGCCTTCGCATGGCGTAGAGCGGACCAGATCTGAATCGCCTAAGCCGAACTCGTCGGTGGGCTCCTATTCGTCAAGTAGTTCCAGTTCTTCGGGGAGACCTCACCGCGCCAGCTCGAGCAGCAGCACCAGTCTTTCAATTTCAACTGACTCTTGGTGCCCCCCACCGCCGCCCGGGCCACCTGTCCCGGAGAATGAAGGAGATGACGTTTTAGTGGATATTGTGGGAGGTGAGGACGTGGCTAAAGTCATTCAGCCCGGCCCGGAGGTGATCGACGAAGATACTAATGCTGGCAATGAAGGTGTAGCTGGCCCAGATGTTGTGGTGGTGGCCGACCATGGCAACGAGGCTGTGGAGCAAGTCGACGAGCAAGGAGGTGATAACGCCGAGCCGACCGCTGTTAGTGATCCCTTCGACATGTCTCGGGTGTCTGAAAAAATGAGAGCCTTCAAGAGTTTTATTGTAACACCCAAGTATTTCTTAAAAATAGAAATACTAAAAATGCACCATTAGCATTCATTCAGAGTAAAATATGCCCCTGTCTGAGATATTGAATAATACAAAACTCTCGAATTCCAATCAAAGAGTTATTTCCAACTTAAGGTACTTAGGGTACAATAACATAAGTACTTAAGTATCACTTAAACATTACAACAAAATACTCAATATCCAAAGACAAAGGTAAAATAGATTAGTTTTACAACTTAACAAGCAAGTCATAAACTAAGTTCCAGAAAATACAGAGGCAAACTAAATAACATAGTCTAAGCTACTATGTCTACAAATCTCCAAGCCACAACATCTAATCATGCATGTTTGCTTTACGCTTCCCCTGCATATCTGAAAACAACAACATTTGTAGGGTGAGATAACATATCTCAGTGAGTCTTACCGCGACCCCTGACCTATCACTCGGTCCATTTATAAAACCTTAATTAATTTCTTGATTTAATCAATAAACCATGCACGTTACTAATTGCACAATACCGACTGCACATCTGCTAATCCCGGTAAACAGTGCATTCATAACGTCAAAACAATTGTACCATACCAACTGCACATCTGCTAATCCTGGCACAGTACATTAATTCTCTTTATTAATCACTTGTGACATGTCACCAACAACCTAAAGAAGCTTGAGTGACAAAATCACAATATACACATTTAAAAGTTTTATCAATTCTAGCACATCACCAACAACACATAAGGAAGCATGGGTGAACCCCAACATAGCCAATAAGTGTACAACTCTTAAAGGCGGATAGCTTTAATTTTAACATGGGGGCCTAGGACCAGGGCACATGACTTCCCAAAAATTTCTAACGAAAATTCGGCAGAGTTTCCTCTGAAATATGGACATCCCAAAAAAAATCCATTTACCTGTATAACCAGTCCAGACATCAATTTTGTTCAAAAATCATTAATTCCCGCACATATACAAAATTTACGGTTTTCCAAAAGATTTGTAAATTCAACTAACACAGACCCACAACCGAAAACCATATTCAAACATAACAATAGTATCCATATAAGATATGAGTGGTTAGGAAAAGGATTTGAAAGAAGTTTGAAGCCGAACGAAGCGTCGAAACGAAACATTGGATATTGGGGACATAGGAACTTCTCAACTTAGTGCCCAACCCAGTTCCGTTTCGTATTCCGATCGATTCCAAACTACATTTCGATCCTAATTCAACCACGAACCTGCAACATACACATATTCCAGTTCAAACATAACAATTAAACAATCAAATCTTTATGGTTTCGTTCTAAGTTTCAAACAAACATAATTTCTCAAAATAGCGTTTTTGACTCAAAAATTCACGAAACTCCAAATTTCGAAAACCGTTTAAACATTTTAAAATTCCCTAAACGTGAGTAAAACTCACCTATCGTGATGAATATCACGAAATACCGAAACTTTGTAGAGTTCAACCGTTCCGAAAACGCGAGCTCAACCCCAAAACCGAATTTTCAGCTACTCCAAACCGAACCACAACTCCCAAAACAGAGCACATATATTTTCTACAACAAGTTTTTGGCGTCGTAAAAACTTGTTGTAGAAAAACTTGTTGTCGTAAAAACTTGTTGTAGAAAATACTTTGTTGCTCCTGCACAAGTTGTTGTATGTGTTGCATTTACACTGATTGCACCAGCGTTGGATGCAGTAGCAATAGCTTTTTACTTTTCAAACAAAATTGCACCAGCCATGAGAAAGGGCAATACTCAAAAACACCTCAGAAATGAACTGGATATAGTTGGATTCACTTGCAAAGACCCTTTGTTGTATGTTGAAGCTCCTCCAAAACTTATGGAAATTGTTAGCCTATTCTTCATTTTGAAAATCTTTATAGTCTGGATCAACCTTGAAGGTGGAAAAACATGTTGTCGTAAAAACTTGTTGTAGAAAATACTTGTTGCTCCTGCACAAGTTGTTGTAGAAATGGAAACTCTACAAAGTATTTGTGAAGAACTCAAATTGAATTGCGGGAGCAACCATTGCTAGAGCAATGTTGTCAGCAACACATGTGGCAGGCGCATGTGGCAGACCAAGCGGTGCAAAGTGATAATTATGTCTCCAAGATAAGAAACAAGCCCAAAAGCATAAACTCTTCCTTTACACTTGTCAACTCCTAATTGTTAAAGACTGTGTACACTTGCACATATATTTTCTACAACAAGTTTTTGCCGCCGTTGCCGGGTTTTCCACCTTCAAGGTGGAAAAACATGTTGTCGTAAAAACTTGTTGTAGAAAATACTTTTTGCTCCTGCACAAGTTGTTGTAGAAATGGAAACTCTACAAAGTATATGTGAAGAATTCAAATAGTATTGCTGGAGCAACCATTGCTAGGGCAATGGTTTGCAGGTGCAATGGTTACTTTTTCAGAAGTTTTTTTTTTTGCTTTTGCTTTGATACACTTTTTGGAATTTTTGGCTCCATTGTCCTCATAGTTAGCCAACCTTGTGTGTTTAGCATAATCATATATTTTTCATTGCAAAGAAGAACCATTGCGCTTCGCAATGCGGATTATCGACATTACTCCTGCAGATGTTAGAATTTCAAGAATTGCACTGCAGTCATTCATTCTCACGCAACAACCGTAGACTACATGAATTGCTCCTACAATGTGATGATGTCAAGAACACACGTGGAAAGCGCAAAGTGGCGTACAAGCGGTGCAAAGTGATAATTATGTCTCCAAGATTGTGTAAAGGTGTGTACACTTGCACATATATTTTCTACAACAAGTTTTTGGCGTCGTTGCCGTGTTTTCCACCTTGAAGGAAGAAAAACTTGTTATCGTAAAAACTTGTTGTAGAAAATACTTTGTTGCTCCTGCACAAGTTGTTGTATTTGTTGCATTTACACTGATTGCACCAGCGTTGGATGCAGTAGCAATAGCTTTTTACTTTTCAAACAAAATTGCACCAGCCATGAGAAAGGGCAATACTCAAAAACACCTCAGAAATGAACTGGATTTAGTTGGATTCACTTGCAAAGACCCTTTGTTGTATGTTGAAGCTCCTCCAAAACTTATGGAAATTGTTAGCCTATTCTTCATTTTGAAAATCTTTATAGTCTGGATCAACCTTGAAGGTGGAAAAACATGTTGTCGTAAAAACTTGTTGTAGAAAATACTTGTTGCTCCTGCACAAGTTGTTGTAGAAATGGAAACTCTACAAAGTATTTGTGAAGAATTCAAATTGAATTGCGGGAGCAACCATTGCTAGAGCAATGTTGTCAGCAACACATGTGGCAGGCGCATGTGGCAGACCAAGCGGTGCAAAGTGATAATTATGTCTCCAAGATAAGAAACAAGCCCAAAAGCATAAACTCTTCCTTTACACTTGTCAACTCCTAATTGTTAAAGACTATGTACACTTGCACATATATTTTCTACAACAAGTTTTTTGCTTGCGTTCTTGGGTTTTCCACCTTCAAGGTGGAAAAACATGTTGTCGTAAAAACTTGTTGTAGAAAATACTTTTTCTCCTTGCACAAGTTGTTGTAGAAATGGAAACTCTACAAAGTATATGTGAAGAATTCAAATAGTATTGCTGGAGCAACCATTGCTAGGGCAATGGTTTGCAGGTGCAATGGTTACTTTTTCAGAAGTTTTTTTTTTTGCTTTTGCTTTGATACACTTTTTGGCTCCATTGTCCTCATAGTTAGCCAACCTTGTGTGTTTAGCATAATCATATATTTTTCATTGCAGCAGCAACCATTGCGCCCGCAATGCGGATTATCAGCATTACTCCTGCAGACAGCAGGATTCCGAAGAATTGCACCTGCAGTCAATGCTGCTGCAACAACTGTAGACTAAGCAGAATTGCTCCTACAATGTGATGATGTCAGCAACACACGTGGCAGGCGCAAGTGGCAGACCAAGCGGTGCAAAGTGATAATTATGTCTCCAAGATTGTGTAAAGGTTGTGTACACTTGCACATATATTTTCTACAACAAGTTTTTGGCGTCGTTGCCGGGTTTTCCACCTTGAAGGAAGAAAAACTTGTTGTCGTAAAAACTTGTTGTAGAAAATACTTTGTTGCTCCTGCACAAGTTGTTGTATGTGTTGCATTTACACTGATTGCACCGGCGTTGGATGCAGTAGCAATAGCTTTTTACTTTTCAAACAAAATTGCACCAGCCATGAGAAAGGGCAATACTCAAAAACACCTCAGAAATGAACTGGATTTAGTTGGATTCACTTGCAAAGACCCTTTGTTGTAAGTTGAAGCTCCTCCAAAACTTATGGAAATTGTTAGCCTATTCTTCATTTTGAAAATCTTTATAGTCTGGATCAACCTTGAAGGTGGAAAAACATGTTGTCATAAAAACTTGTTGTAGAAAATACTTGTTGCTCATGCACAAGTTGTTGTAGAAATGGAAACTCTACAAAGTATTTGTGAAGAATTCAAATTGAATTGCGGGAGCAACCATTGCTAGAGCAATGTTGTCAGCAACACATGTGGCAGGCGCATGTGGCAGACCAAGCGGTGCAAAGTGATAATTATGTCTCCAAGATAAGAAACAAGCCCAAAAGCATAAACTCTTCCTTTACACTTGTCAACTCCTAATTGTTAAAGACTGTGTACACTTGCACATATATTTTCTACAACAAGTTTTTGCCGCCGTTGCCGGGTTTTCCACCTTCAAGGTGGAAAAACATGTTGTCGTAAAAACTTGTTGTAGAAAATACTTTTTGCTCCTGCACAAGTTGTTGTAGAAATGGAAACTCTACAAAGTATATGTGAAGAATTCAAATAGTATTGCTGGAGCAACCATTGCTAGGGCAATGGTTTGCAGGTGCAATGGTTACTTTTTCAGAAGTTTTTTTTTTTTTTTTGCTTTTGCTTTGATACACTTTTTGTAATTTTTGGCTCCATTGTCCTCATAGTTAGCCAACCTTGTGTGTTTAGCATAATCATATATTTTTCATTGCAAAGAAGAACCATTGCGCTCGCAAGCAATGCGGATTATCGACGATTACTCCCGCAGACATGCCAGATTCGAAAAATTGCACTGCGGTCATTCTTCTTTGCAACAACTGTAGACTACACAGAATTGCTCCTACAATGTGATGATGTCAGCAACACACGTGGCTGGCGCAAGTGGCAGACGAAGCGGTGCAAAGTGATAATTATGTCTCCAAGATTGTGTAAAGGCTGTGTACACTTGCACATATATTTTCTACAACAAGTTTTTGGCGTCGTTGCCGGGTTTTCCACCTTGAAGGAAGAAAAACTTGTTGTCGTAAAAACTTGTTGTAGAAAATACTTTGTTGCTCCTGCACAAGTTGTTGTATGTGTTGCATTTACACTGATTGCATCGGTGTTGGATGCAGTAGTAATAGCTTTTTACTTTTCAAACAAAATTGCACCAGCCATGAGAAAGGGCAATACTCAAAAACACCTCAGAAATGAACTGGATTTAGTTGGATTCACTTGCAAAGACCCTTTGTTGTATGTTGAAGCTCCTCCAAAACTTATGGAAATTGTTAGCCTATTCTTCATTTTGAAAATCTTTATAGTCTGGATCAACCTTGAAGGTGGAAAAACATGTTGTCGTAAAAACTTATTGTAGAAAATACTTGTTGCTCTGCCGCAAGTTGTTGTAGAAATGGAAACTCTACAAAGTATTTGTGAAGAATTCAAATTGCATTGCGGGAGCAACCATTGCTAGAGCAATGTTGTCAGCAACACATGTGGCAAGCGCATGTGGCAGACCAAGCGGTGCAAAGTGATAATTATGTCTCCAAGATAAGAAACAAACCCAAAAGCATAAACTCTTCCTTTACACTTGTCAACTCCTAATTGTTAAAGACTGTGTACACTTGCACATATATTTTCTACAACAAGTTTTTGCCGCCGTTGCCGGGTTTTCCACCTTCAAGGTGGAAAAACATGTTGTCGTAAAAACTTGTTGTAGAAAATACTTTTTGCTCCTGCACAAGTTGTTGTAGAAATGGAAACTCTACAAAGTATATGTGAAGAATTCAAATAGTATTGCTGGAGCACCCATTGCTAGGGCAATGGTTTGCAGGTGCAATGGTTACTTTTTCAAAAGTTTTTTTTTTTTTTGCTTTTGCTTTGATACACTTTTTGGAATTTTTGGCTCCATTGTCCTCATAGTTAGCCAACCTTGTGTGTTTAGCATAATCATATATTTTTCATTGCAGCAGCAACCATTGCGCCCGCAATGCGGATTATCAGCATTACTCCTGCAGACAGCAGGATTCCGAAGAATTGCACCTGCAGTCATTGCTGCTGCAACAACTGTAGACTATACAGAATTGCTCCTACAATGTGATGATGTCAGCAACACACGTGGCAGGCGCAAGTGGCAGACCAAGCGGTGCAAAGTGATAATTATGTCTCCAAGATTGTGTAAAGGCTGTGTACACTTGCACATATATTTTCTACAACAAGTTTTTGGCGTCGTTGCCGTGTTTTCCACCTTGAAGGAAGAAAAACTTGTTATCGTAAAAACTTGTTGTAGAAAATACTTTGTTGCTCCTGCACAAGTTGTTGTATTTGTTGCATTTACACTGATTGCACCAGCGTTGGATGCAGTAGCAATAGCTTTTTACTTTTCAAACAAAATTGCACCAGCCATGAGAAAGGGCAATACTCAAAAACACCTCAGAAATGAACTGGATTTAGTTGGATTCACTTGCAAAGACCCTTTGTTGTATGTTGAAGCTCCTCCAAAACTTATGGAAATTGTTAGCCTATTCTTCATTTTGAAAATCTTTATAGTCTGGATCAACCTTGAAGGTGGAAAAACATGTTGTCGTAAAAACTTGTTGTAGAAAATACTTGTTGCTCCTGCACAAGTTGTTGTAGAAATGGAAACTCTACAAAGTATTTGTGAAGAATTCAAATTGAATTATGGAGCAACCATTGCTAGAGCAATGTTGTCAAGAACACACGTGTGTGGCGGCGCATGTGGCGTACAAGCGGTGCAAAGTGATAATTATGTCTCCAAGATAAGAAACAAGCCCAAAAGCATAAACTCTTCCTTTACACTTGTCAACTCCTAATTGTTAAAGACTATGTACACTTGCACATATATTTTCTACAACAAGTTTTTTTTGCGTTGTTTGCGGGTTTTCCACCTTCAAGGTGGAAAAACATGTTGTCGTAAAAACTTGTTGTAGAAAATACTTTTGCTCCTGCACAAGTTGTTGTAGAAATGGAAACTCTACAAAGTATATGTGAAGAATTCAAATAGTAGTATTCTTTGGAGCAACCATTGCTAGGGCAATGGTTTGCAGTGCAATGGTTACTTTTTCGTAAGTTTTTTTTTTTTTGCTTTTGCTTTGATACACTTTTTGGCTCCATTGTCCTCATAGTTAGCCAACCTTGTGTGTTTAGCATAATCATATATTTTTCATTGCAAAGAAGAACCATTGCGCCCGCAATGCGGATTATCAACATTACTCTGCGCATGCCAGCGATTCGAAGAATTGCACTGCGGTCAATAATGTCACGCAACAACCGTAGACTAAGCGACTGCTCCTACAATGTGATGATGTCAAGAACACACGTGGCAAAGCGCAAGTGGCAGACCAAGCGGTGCAAAGTGATAATTATGTCTCCAAGATTGTGTAAAGGTTGTGTACACTTGCACATATATTTTCTACAACAAGTTTTTGGCGTCGTTGCCGGGTTTTCCACCTTGAAGGAAGAAAAACTTGTTGTCGTAAAAACTTGTTGTAGAAAATACTTTGTTGCTCCCGCACAAGTTGTTGTATGTGTTGCATTTACACCGATTGCACCAAGGCGTTGGATGCACGAGAGCAATAGCTTTTACTTTTCAAACAAAATTGCACCAGCCATGAGAAAGGGCAATACTCAAAAACACCTCAGAAATGAACTGGATTTAGTTGGATTCACTTGCAAAGACCCTTTGTTGTAAGTTGAAGCTCCTCCAAAACTTATGGAAATTGTTAGCCTATTCTTCATTTTGAAAATCTTTATAGTCTGGATCAACCTTGAAGGTGGAAAAACATGTTGTCATAAAAACTTGTTGTAGAAAATACTTGTTGCTCATGCACAAGTTGTTGTAGAAATGGAAACTCTACAAAGTATTTGTGAAGAATTCAAATTGAATTGCGGGAGCAACCATTGCTAGAGCAATGTTGTCAGCAACACATGTGGCAAAGCGCATGTGGCGCACAAGCGGTGCAAAGTGATAATTATGTCTCCAAGATAAGAAACAAGCCCAAAAGCATAAACTCTTCCTTTACACTTGTCAACTCCTAATTGTTAAAGACTGTGGTACACTTGCACATATATTTTCTACAACAAGTTTTTTGCCGCGTTCTTGGGTTTTCCACCTTCAAGGTGGAAAAACATGTTGTCGTAAAAACTTGTTGTAGAAAATACTTTTGCTCCTGCACAAGTTGTTGTAGAAATGGAAACTCTACAAAGTATATGTGAAGAATTCAAATAGTATTCTTTGAGCAACCATTGCTAGGGCAATGGTTTGCAGTGCAATGGTTACTTTTTCGTGTTTTTTTTTTTTTTTTTTTGCTTTTGCTTTGATACACTTTTTGTAATTTTTGGCTCCATTGTCCTCATAGTTAGCCAACCTTGTGTGTTTAGCATAATCATATATTTTTCATTGCAAAGAAGAACCATTGCGCTTCGCAATGCGGATTATCAACATTACTCCCGCAGATGGCAGGATTCGAAAAATTGCACTGCGGTCATTCTTTGCCGCAACAACCGTAGACTACTACGTAACTGCTCCTACAATGTGATGATGTCAAGAAACACGTGGTCGGGCGCAAGTGGCGACGAAGCGGTGCAAAGTGATAATTATGTCTCCAAGATTGTGTAAAAGTTTGTGTACACTTGCACATATATTTTCTACAACAAGTTTTTGGCGTCGTTGCCGGGTTTTCCACCTTGAAGGAAGAAAAACTTGTTGTCGTAAAAACTTGTTGTAGAAAATACTTTGTTGCTCCTGCACAAGTTGTTGTATGTGTTGCATTTACACTGATTGCATCGGTGTTGGATGCAGTAGTAATAGCTTTTTACTTTTCAAACAAAATTGCACCAGCCATGAGAAAGGGCAATACTCAAAAACACCTCAGAAATGAACTGGATTTAGTTGGATTCACTTGCAAAGACCCTTTGTTGTATGTTGAAGCTCCTCCAAAACTTATGGAAATTGTTAGCCTATTCTTCATTTTGAAAATCTTTATAGTCTGGATCAACCTTGAAGGTGGAAAAACATGTTGTCGTAAAAACTTATTGTAGAAAATACTTGTTGCTCCTGCACAAGTTGTTGTAGAAATGGAAACTCTACAAAGTATTTGTGAAGAATTCAAATTGCATTGCGGGAGCAACCATTGCTAGAGCAATGTTGTCAGCAACACATGTGGCAAGCGCATGTGGCAGACCAAGCGGTGCAAAGTGATAATTATGTCTCCAAGATAAGAAACAAACCCAAAAGCATAAACTCTTCCTTTACACTTGTCAACTCCTAATTGTTAAAGACTGTGTACACTTGCACATATATTTTCTACAACAAGTTTTTGCCGTTGTTGTTCGGGTTTTCCACCTTCAAGGTGGAAAAACATGTTGTCGTAAAAACTTGTTGTAGAAAATACTTTTGCTCCTCGCACAAGTTGTTGTAGAAATGGAAACTCTACAAAGTATATGTGAAGAATTCAAATAGTATTGTTGGAGCACCCATTGCTAGGGCAATGGTTTGCAGGTGCAATGGTTACTTTTTCAAAAGTTTTTTTTTTTTTTGCTTTTGCTTTGATACACTTTTTGGAATTTTTGGCTCCATTGTCCTCATAGTTAGCCAACCTTGTGTGTTTAGCATAATCATATATTTTTCATTGCAAAGAAGAACCATTGCGCTTCGCAATGCGGATTATCGACATTACTCCCGCATGACGCAGATTAGAAGAATTGCACTGCGGTCATTCTTCTTTGCAACAACCGTAGACTATCTGCACTGCTCCTACAATGTGATGATGTCGCGAACACACGTGGCAAAAGCGCAAGTGGCGCGACCAAGCGGTGCAAAGTGATAATTATGTCTCCAAGATTGTGTAAAGGCTGTGTACACTTGCACATATATTTTCTACAACAAGTTTTTGGCGTCGTTGCCAGGTTTTCCACCTTGAAGGAAGAAAAACTTGTTGTCGTAAAAACTTGTTGTAGAAAATACTTTGTTGCTCTTGCACAAGTTGTTGTATGTGTTGCATTTACACTGATTGCACCGGCGTTGGATGCAGTAGCAATAGCTTTTTACTTTTCAAACAAAATTGCACCAGCCATGAGAAAGGGCAATACTCAAAAACACCTCAGAAATGATCTGGATTTAGTTGGATTCACTTGCAAAGACCCTTTGTTGTATGTTGAAGCTCCTCCAAAACTTATGGAAATTGTTAGCCTATTCTTCATTTTGAAAATCTTTATAGTCTGGATCAACCTTGAAGGTGGAAAAACATGTTGTCGTAAAAACTTGTTGTAGAAAATACTTGTTGCTCCTGCACAAGTTGTTGTAGAAATGGAAACTCTAAAAAGTATTTGTGAAGAATTCAAATTGAATTGCGGGAGCAACCTTTGCTAGAGCAATGTTGTTTAATACATCTTTCTTTATATTACTAAATTTTTGCTTTTGCAATAAAAATTGAATGTAATATTTTGGGCAGAATGGGTTGAACAATTAAAATTATGATTTAATTTTTTTAATTTTTGCGACGGATTTGCCACGGATTTGCGATGAAATTTGCGACGACTTTGCCACGGATATTTGCGACGGATTAGCGACGGAAACATTTGCCACGGAAAATCCGTGGCAAATGAATTGCGACGAGCGTTTTTGCCACCAATTTTTGTCCGTGGCAAATCCGTGGCAAATGTTGTTTTGCCACGGAAATTTGTACATTTGCGACGGAAATGTCCGTGGCAAATCAGCGATTTTATTGTAGTAGTTGTTATTTATGTATTTACATATAAGTTTTAATTTATTGCTGCAGGACAAATGGAGAGCCAAAAATTGAGAACATAATTTTTGATTCTGAACTGCAACAAGTAGTGATAGGGAGGTGTCACTTTAATGACGAATGCGACCAACTATGTAAGGCACGGATTAAGACACCTCCAATGTATGGTTTTTGCAAACAAGGAGAATGTATTTGTGATAAGTGTGATAACTCTAAATATCGTACACCCTTGTGTCCATCACAGTTAGATATTTAGATATAAAGATTCCTACCGAAAGGTGAATTATAAAAAGTGGTCATGTGAAACTGAAGAACAATAATTTTTTTTGGTATAGATAATACTAAATAAAAAGGCATAAAGCCTTTATGAGCAGTGCGTCAAATAAATATATTTTTTTACGATATTAGCTAGGTGATTTCCTAAATTTATACATGTCACAATTTTATTACATTTTCTTTATTTTAATAGTTATTCATTTTTTCGCTTGTTCGCCTTCTCATTAACATCGTCAACCATTAACGTAAAATCGTATACTTTCAAATTCACATTCTTAATTGAAGAAACAATACCTAACATCTACTATCAATCATCGATATAATCAAATCATTTACCTAAAAAATACCACATTAACCTTTCTTATAATTTTCCCAACTAAGCAATCAATCAATGTAATAAAATTACCCACCTACAAAATATCAATATAAACCTTTCTTATAATTTTTCCAACTAAGCAAGTTGAGGGTATTTATGTAAATTAACACACTTTTTTCTTCATTTGTCAATTTTTTATATCTTTTTCACTTTTTCAAATTTTTTCCCTTTTCAAACATTTTTCACTACCTCTTCACTTTTTCACTTTTTTCCCCTCTCTCTCTCTCTCTCTCTCTCTCTCAAAAAAACACTTTATAGAGAATTGTGGACAACAAAAAAAAGACCTCAAAGAACTCCAAAGACACACTGACGCTCAAGTCAGTAGAGAATTGTGGATGTTGCAGAGTTGAAGGAAACGTATCTTATGTGTTATGAGAACCACTATTTATAGAATTGGGTGATGGCTCTGCAAGCAGCTTAGATCATTCTAGAAGATCTAAGCTATCGAGGCTTAATGGATCGAACCTTGAACGTGGATCCAATGGAGATGGTCCAACTCGAGCCCAATGTTGCGCATGGACCTCACGATCAACGTGGTGCGCTGGGTCGTGGACCTAAATATCTGGTAACTAGGGTCGACCTGTGTCCAAATGGATAAATGGGCCTCGTGGCCCAATCCAATTCAGAGATTGATGCCATTATAATTTTCATACTAGAATAGACTCCCTTGAAATTTTTTACATTTTAGAAATATTTTTTGTCAATACTCATTTTGTTGTTTCTATAATTCCCTTGAAATTACTATAATTTATTTATAATCCATATTGACTCGCTTTCCTCTGAGAATATCCAAATTGCTTTTGTTGTTTCTTTTTTTGTTTTTGCTTTTTTTATGTATCTTTTTCCTTTATGTTAATATACCTTTCTTTTCAAGGTTTTAGATCATATACTTTAATATTTTCATTTTATTCTAGTTTCCTAGTGTTTTCTATAGGTTGATCACTTGTGATTACTATATCAAAGTAAATTATTGTTGTCTCTCACTCTTGATTGTCTTGGAAATTTAGTGACATGGTGATGTCGGCTCCCAGATTTGAATATGAGAGTGATCAGTCATAGTATGTGCACGTGGTGTTTATTTGTTATTTCATCTAAGTAGACAAAAAAGCTAAATTCTTGCCGGCCTAGACTATTGAATATTGAATATATGTGATAAAAATAAGTTAGTAGGATTTTATTCACTACACAACGAGAATTGAGTCTAGTCAAGAGTCTAGTCTTTCACAATGGGACAAACTAAAGTACGGGTACCCATCGGATGATGTGCCCATATTTAGTGTCAAAGGGTTCCTCGAACAAGATACTCCGATGAAGAGACTCGCATCTAGTTCTAGTGGTTTTCTTGAGTTGTTGGAACCCCTGCACGGAATTTCCTCTCTCTCAGAGGTCGATGCCCTTTGATTTAGTTTGCAAGAGGCTAGTTTATTTTAGTTTTTTTTTTTTTCCGTATTTTTCGTTTTTTATCACCCTTTCTCAAAAAACATTGTCTTTTACATACTCTATTGTTTTTATATAAAAAATGGACATTTAATATTTTGAAATAAAATTATTTGATTGATATTATAAAAATTTGTTGAATTACTTTTAATTAAGTTTTGATTCTATATTTTTATTATTGTTTTAGACTTTTATATATTTCATGAAATAAAGTAAAATAAATGCTTTGAATAAGAACACATTAATTAAAGATATTTTTTTTTGACCAGAATTAATTAAAGATATTCTAAATCCTACGAAATATTTTGCAGGCATGCAATTATTATATATATGTGCTTAGAGACACACAATTTTGAGGTACCTTGTTTTAAGGAAAAACAAATGAGAAATCAAATTATCTTTTCTCTTGCTATTCTCATTCTTTTCTTAACTTTGCAATGGTATATATCTTATATTTTCAATTCATGTATATATTTTAGTACATTTTCTTTGATGCATTTTGAAAAGAGTTGTTATTTGTGTATTTACATATAAGTTTTAATTTATTGCTGCAGGACAAATGGAGAGCCAACAATTGAGAACACAATTTCGATTCTCGAATTGCAACAAGTAGTGATAGGGAGGTGTCACTTTAATGACGAATGCGACCAACTATGTAAGGCACGGATTAAGACACCTCCAATGTATGGTTTTTGCAAACAAGGAGAATGTATTTGTGATAAGTGTGATAACTCTAAATATCGTGACACCCTTGTGTCCATCACGCTTAGATATTTAGATATAAAGATTCCTACCGAAAGGTGAATTATAAAAAGTGGTCATGTGAAATCAAGAACAATAATTTTTTTATAGATAATAGTAAATAAAAAGGCATAAAGCCATTACGAGCAATGCGTCAAATAAATATATTTTTTTACGATATTAGCTAAGTGATTTCCTAAATTTAAACTTGCCACAATTTTAGTACATTTTCTTTATTTTGATAGTTATTCATTTTTTCGCTTGTTCGCCTTCTCATTAACATCGTCAACCATTAACGTAAAATGGTATACTTTCAAATTCACATTCTTAATTGAAGAAACAATACCTAACATCTACTATCAATCATCGATATTTTCAAATCATTCACCTAAGAAATACCACATTAACCTTTCTTATAATTTTCCCAACTAAGCAATCAATCAATGTAATCAAATTACCCACCTACAAAATATTAATATAAACCTTTCTTATAATTTTTCCAACTAAGCAAGTTGAGGGTATTTATGTAAATTAACACACTTTTTTCTTCATTTTTCAATTTTTTAGATCTTTTTCACTTTTTCAAATTTTTTCCCTTTTCAAACATTTTTCACTACCTCTTCACTTTTTCACTTTTTTCCCCTCTCTCTCTCTCTCTCTCTCTCTCTCTCTCTCTCTCTCTCAAAAAGGCACTTTATAGTAGGCATATTTTACTTTTTCAAAAGTCACTTTTCAGTTTTGACCTCTTTTTGCTAGTCTATTATTAACTTACCTCCCAAATGTTGTTTAGATCATGTTTTGAGTTATAGGTATTTTAGTAAAATTGGTAGTGGCTGATTTGCTTAAAGTATAGTTAATAGTTGATTGATTGATAGTTGATGATGATGATTTCCTACTACAACAATATGGGCAACTCAACTTCGAAATCTCTAGGATCTTGTAAAATCATAATTCAGCAATAAGCAAATAGTATCCAATAGGAAAATAAAATCTAGAAGAGAATAACCATTAAAAGAAACCATGTCAGTAAAATATTATATGAAATGAGTGACGCTGTAATGCTCCGTGCGATGTTGCAACTACTCAGTGTTTCGTATTGATGCTTCTTGTGGAAGGTCAAGCATTTGATTCCAATCAATGATTACAATATGATCTTATGAAGGAGCTGGTACTAACTATGTAATCTTCGTAATGAATCTTTATCTGATTCAGGCGATAACATGAGTTCCACTTTTTTTTGGATAATTAGAAGTTTTATTGAAAAGTCTAACCATAAATTCTAGAAAGAAACCAAATACACGCAGTTGGGACAACAAAAAAAGACCTCAAAGAACTCCAAAGACACACTGACGCTCAAGTCAGTAGAGAATTGTGGATGTTGCAGAGTTGAAGGAAACGTATCTTATGTGTTATGAGAACCACTATTTATAGAATTCAGGTGATGGCTCTGCGCAGTTAGATCATTCTAGAAGATCTAAGCTATCGAGGCTTAATGGATCGAACCTTGAACGTGGATCCAATGGAGATGGTCCAATCTGAGCCCAATGTTGCGCATGGACCTCACGATCAACGTGGTGCGCTGGGTCGTGGACCTAAATATACGGTAACTAGGTCGACCCAGGTACAAATGGATAAATGGGCCTCGTGGCCCAATCCAATTCAGAGATTGATGCCATTATAATTTTCATACTAGAATAGACTCCCTTGAAATTTTTTACATTTTAGAAATATTTTTTGTCAATACTCATTTGAAGTTAGTAACATGAAATGAATAGATTTCACCGACCAAAGATCTTCACAAGTTAGTAAAATTAAGCTACAAGAACAAGAAAAGATGGCACCACTAAGTGCGACCAAAGCAATAAAGTGATTACTAATTACTATAATTTATTTATAATCCATATTGACTCGCTTTCCTCTGAGAATATCCAAATTGCTTTTGTTGTTTCTTTTTTTGTTTTTGCTTTTTTTATGTATCTTTTTCCTTTATGTTAATATACCTTTCTTTTCAAGGTTTTAGATCATATACTTTAATATTTTCATTTTATTCTAGTTTCCTAGTGTTTTCTATAGGTTGATCACTTGTGATTACTATATCAAAGTAAATTATTGTTGTCTCTCACTCTTGATTGTCTTGGAAATTTAGTGACATGGTGATGTCGGCTCCCAGATTTGAATATGAGAGTGATCAGTCATAGTATGTGCACGTGGTGTTTATTTGTTATTTCATCTAAGTAGACAAAAAAGCTAAATTCTTGCCGGCCTAGACTATTGAATATTGAATATATGTGATAAAAATAAGTTAGTAGGATTTTATTCACTACACAACCGAGAATTGAGTCTAGCTGAAGAGTCTAGTCTTTCACAATGGGACAAACCAAAGTACGGGTACCCATCAGATGATGTGCCCATATTTAGTGTCAAAGGGTTCCTCGAACAAGATACTTCCGATGAAGAGACCTGCATCTAGTTCTAGTGGTTTTCTTGAGTTGTTGGAACCCTGCACGGAATTTCTCTCTCTGTGAGGTCGATGCCCTTTGATTTAGTTTGCAAGAGGCTAGTTTATTTTAGTTTTTTTTCCGTATTTTTCGTTTTTTATCACCCTTTCTCAAAAAACACTGTCTTTTACATACTCTATTGTTTTTATATAAAAAATGGACATTTAATATTTTGAAATAAAATTATTTGATTGATATTATAAAAATTTGTTGAATTACTTTTAATTAAGTTTTGATTCTATATTTTTATTATTGTTTTAGACTTTTATATATTTCATGAAATAAAGTAAAATAAATGCTTTGAATAAGAACACATTAATTAAAGATATTTTTTTGACCAGAATTAATTAAAGATATTCTAAATCCTACTTAAATATTTTGTGCATGCAATTATTATATATATGTGCTTAGAGACACACAATTTTGAGGTACCTTGTTTTAAGGAAAAACAAATGAGAAATCAAATTATCTTTTCTCTTGCTATTCTCATTCTTTTCTTAACTTTGCAATGGTATATATCTTATATTTTCAATTCATGTATATATTTTAGTACATTTTCTTTGATGCATTTTGAAAAGAGTTGTTATTTGTGTATTTACATATAAGTTTTAATTTATTGCTGCAGGATAAATGGAGAGCCAACAATTGAGAACACAATTTTTGATTCTGAATTGCAACAAGTAGTGATAGGGAGGTGTCACTTTAATGACGAATGCGACCAACTATGTAAGGCACGGATTAAGACACCTCCAATGTATGGTTTTTGCAAACAAGGAGAATGTATTTGTGATAAGTGTGATAACTCTAAATATCGTACACCCTTGTGTCCATCACAGTTAGATATTTAGATATAAAGATTCCTACCGAAAGGTGAATTATAAAAAGTGGTCATGTGAAACTGAAGAACAATAATTTTTTTTATAGATAATAGTAAATAAAAAGGCATAAAGCCATTACGAGCAATGCGTCAAATAAATATATTTTTTTACGATATTAGCTAAGTGATTTCCTAAATTTAAACTTGCCACAATTTTAGTACATTTTCTTTATTTTGATAGTTATTCATTTTTTCGCTTGTTCGCCTTCTCATTAACATCGTCAACCATTAACGTAAAATGGTATACTTTCAAATTCACATTCTTAATTGAAGAAACAATACCTAACATCTACTATCAATCATCGATATTTTCAAATCATTCACCTAAGAAATACCACATTAACCTTTCTTATAATTTTCCCAACTAAGCAATCAATCAATGTAATCAAATTACCCACCTACAAAATATTAATATAAACCTTTCTTATAATTTTTCCAACTAAGCAAGTTGAGGGTATTTATGTAAATTAACACACTTTTTCTTCATTTTTCAATTTTTAGATCTTTTTCACTTTTTCAAATTTTTTCCCTTTTCAAACATTTTTCACTACCTCTTCACTTTTTCACTTTTTTCCCCTCTCTCTCTCTCTCTCTCTCTCTCTCTCTCTCTCTCAAAAAGGCACTTTATAGTAGGCATATTTTACTTTTTCAAAAGTCACTTTTCAGTTTTGACCTCTTTTTGCTAGTCTATTATTAACTTACCTCCCAAATGTTGTTTAGATCATGTTTTGAGTTATAGGTATTTTAGTAAAATTGGTAGTGGCTGATTTGCTTAAAGTATAGTTAATAGTTGATTGATTGATAGTTGATGATGATGATTTCCTACTACAACAATATGGGCAACTCAACTTCGAAATCTCTAGGATCTTGTAAAATCATAATTGAGCAATAAGCAAATAGTATCCAATAGGAAAATAAAATCTAGAAGAGAATAACCATTAAAAGAAACCATGTCAGTAAAATATTATATTCCAAATCTCCATTCTTTCCGCCGCACTATCAGAACCTCGACCATATGGCTCTTTGCCCCATCCGATCCCCAAAGATTTGCTCTATAGCTCATTCAAAATAGCAATGTTTCTCTTTGAATAAAAAGATGATTATTTAACCAAACAATAACTACTAATTATCCGAAATGAGTGACGCGTCAGTAATGCTCCGTGCGATGTTGCAACTACTCATTGTTTCGTATTGATGCTTCTTGTGGAAGGTCAAGCATTTGATTCCAATCAATGATTACAATATGATCTTATGAAGGAGCTGGTACTAACTATGTAATCTTCGTAATGAATCTTTATCTGATTCAAGGCGATAACATGAGTTCCACTTTTTTTGGATAATTAGAAGTTTTATTGAAAAGTCTAACCATAAATTCTAGAAAGAAACCAAATACACGCAATTGGGACAACAAAAAGACCTCAAAGAACTCCAAAGACACACCGACGCCAAGTCAAGAGAGAATTGTGGATGTTGCAGAGTTGAAGGAAACGTATCTTATGTGTTATGAGAACCACTATTTATAGAATTCGTGTGATGGCTCGCGCCGTTAGATCATTCTAGAAGATCTAAGCTATCGAGGCTTAATGGATCGAACCTTGAACGTGGATCCAATGGAGATGGTCCAATCTGAGCCCAATGTTGCGCATGGACCTCACGATCAACGTGGTGCGCTGGGTCGTGGACCTAAATATACTGTAACTAGGTCGACCGGGTCCAAAATGGATAATGGGCCTCGTGGCCCAATCCAATTCGAGAGATTGATGCCATTATAATTTTCATACTAGAATAGACTCCTTGAAATTTTTACATTTTAGAAATATTTTTGTCAATACTCATTTGAAGTTAGTAACATGAAATGAATAGATTTCACCGACCAAAGATCTTCACAAGTTAGTAAAATTAAGCTACAAGAACAAGAAAAGATGGCACCACTAAGTGCGACCAAAGCAATAAAGTGATTACTAATTACTATAATTTATTTATAATCCATATTGACTCGCTTTCCTCTGAGAATATCCAAATTGTTTTTGCTTTTTTTATGTATCTTTTTCCTTTATGTTAATATACCTTTCTTTTCAAGGTTTTAGATCATATACTTTAGTATTTTCATTTTATTCTAGTTTCCTAGTGTTTTCTATAGGTTGATCACTTGTGATTACTATATCAAAGTAAATTATTGTTGCCTCTCACTCTTGATTGTCTTGGAAATTTAGTGACATGGTGATGTCGGCCCGTGATTTGAATATGAGAGTGATCGGTCATAGTATGTGCACGTGGTGTTTATTTGTTATTTCATCTAAGTAGACAAAAAAGCTAAATTCTTGCCGGCCTAGACTATTGAATATTGAATATATGTGATAAAAATAAGTTAGTACGATTTTATTCACTACACAACCGAGAATTGAGTCTAGTCAAGAGTCTAGTCTTTCACAATGGGACAAACCAAAGTACGGGTACCCATCGATGATGTGCCCATATTTAGTGTCAAAGGGTTCCTCGAACAAGATACTTCCGATGAAGAGACCTCGCATCTAGTTCTAGTGGTTTTCTTGAGTTGTTGGAACCCTGCACGGAATTTCCTCTCTCTTTGTAGGTCGATGCCCTTTGATTTAGTTTGCAAGAGGCTAGTTTATTTTAGTTTTTTTTTCCGTATTTTTCGCTTTTTTATCACCTTTCTCAAAAACACTGTCTTTTACATACTCTATTGTTTTTATATAAAAATGGACATTTAATATTTTAAAATAAAATTATTTGATTGATATTATAAAAATTTGTTGAATTACTTTTAATTAAGTTTTGATTCTATATTTTTATTATTGTTTTAGACTTTTATATATTTCATGAAATAAAGTAAAATAAATGCTTTGAATAAGAACACATTAATTAAAGATATTTTTTTGACCAGAATTAATTAAAGATATTCTAAATCCTACGAAATATTTTTATGTGCATGCAATTATTATATATATGTGCTTAGAGACACACAATTTTGAGGTACCTTGTTTTAAGGAAAACAAATGAGAAATCAAATTATCTTTTCTCTTGCTATTCTCATTCTTTTCTTAACTTTGCAATGGTATATATCTTATATTTTCAATTCATGTATATATTTTAGTACATTTTCTTTGATGCATTTTGAAAAGAGTTGTTATTTGTGTATTTACATATAAGTTTTAATTTATTGTCTGCAGGACAAATGGAGAGCCAACAATTGAGAACACAATTTCGATTCTCGAATTGCAACAAGTAGTGATAGGGAGGTGTCACTTTAATGACGAATGCGACCAACTATGTAAGGCACTGATTAAGACACCTCCAATGTATGGTTTTTGCAAACAAGGAGAATGTATTTGTGATAAGTGTGATAACTCTAAATATCGTACACCCTTGTGTCCATTACAGTTAGATATTTAGATATAAAGATTCCTACCGAAAGGTGAATTATAAAAAGTGGTCATGTGAAACTGAAGAACAATAATTTTTTTTTATAGATAATAGTAAATAAAAAGGCATAAAGCCATTACGAGCAATGCGTCAAATAAATATAGTTTTTTACGATATTAGCTAGGTGATTTCCTAAATTTAAACTTGTCACAATTTTATTACATTTTCTTTATTTTAATAGTTATTCATTTTTTCGCTTGTTCGCTTTCTCATTAACATCACAACCATTAACGTAAAATGGTATACTTTCAAATTCACATTCTTAATTGAAGAAACAATACCTAACATCTACTATCAATCATCGATATTTTCAAATCATTCACCTAAGAAATACCACATTAACCTTTCTTATAATTTTCCCAACTAAGCAATCAATCAATGTAATCAAATTACCCACCTACAAAATATTAATATAAACCTTTCTTATAATTTTTCCAACTAAGCAAGTTGAGGGTATTTATGTAAATTAACACACTTTTTTCTTCATTTGTCAATTTTTTATATCTTTTCACTTTTTCAAATTTTTTCCCTTTTCAAACATTTTTCACTACCTCTTCACTTTTTCACTTTTTTCCCCTCTCTCTCTCTCTCTCTCTCAAAAAGGCACTTTATAGTAGGCATATTTTACTTTTTCAAAAGTCACTTTTCAGTTTTGACCTCTTTTTGCTAGTCTATTATTAACTTACCTCCCAAATGTTGTTTAGATCATGTTTTGAGTTATAGGTATTTTAGTAAAATTGGTAGTGGCTGATTTGCTTAAAGTATAGTTAATAGTTGATTGATTGATAGTTGATGATGATGATTTCCTACTACAACAATATGGGCAACTCAACTTCGAAATCTCTAGGATCTTGTAAAATCATAATTCAGCAATAAGCAAATAGTATCCAATAGGAAAATAAAATCTAGAAGAGAATAACCATTAAAAGAAACCATGTCAAGAAAATATTATATTCCAAATCTCCATTCTTTCCGCCGCACCATCAGAACCTCGACCATATGGCTCTTTGCCCCATCCGATCCCCAAAGATTTGCTCTATAGCTCATTCAAAATAGCAATGTTTCTCTTTGAATAAAAAGATGATTATTTAACCAAACAATAACTACTAATTATCCAAATGAGTGACGCTGTAATGCTCCGTGCGATGATGTTGCAACTACTCGTTGTTTCGTATTGATGCTTCTTGTGGAAGGTCAAGCATTTGATTCCAATCAATGATTACAATATGATCTTATGAAGGAGCTGGTACTAACTATGTAATCTTCGTAATGAATCTTTATCCGATTCAAAGCGATAACATGAGTTCCACTTTTTTGGATAATTAGAAGTTTTATTGAAAAGTCTAACCATAAATTCTAGAAAGAAACCAAATACACGCAATTGGGACAACAAAAAAGACCTCAAAGAACTCCAAAGACACACCGACGCTCAAGTCAAGAGAGAATTGTGGATGTTGCAGAGTTGAAGGAAACGATCTTATGTGTTATGAGAACCACTATTTATAGAATTCGTGTGATGGCTCGCGCCGTTAGATCATTCTAGAAGATCTAAGCTATCGAGGCTTAATGGATCGAACCTTGAACGTGGATCCAATGGAGATGGTCCAACTGAGCCCAATGTTGCGCATGGACCTCACGATCAACGTGGTGCGCCGGGTCGTGGACCTAAATATACGTGAACTAGGTCGACCCGGTCCAAATGGATAATGGGCCTCGTGGCCCAATCCAATTCGTAGATTGATGCCATTATAATTTTCATACTAGAATAGACTCCCTTGAAATTTTTTACATTTTAGAAATATTTTTGTCAATACTCATTTGAAGTTAGTAACATGAAATGAATAGATTTCACCGACCAAAGATCTTCACAAGTTAGTAAAATTAAGCTACAAGAACAAGAAAAGATGGCACCACTAAGTGCGACCAAAGCAATAAAGTGATTACTAATTACTATAATTTATTTATAATCCATATTGACTCGCTTTCCTCCGAGAATATCCAAATTGCTTTTGTTGTTTCTTTTTTGTTTTTGCTTTTTTATGTATCTTTTTCCTTTATGTTAATATACCTTTCTTTTCAAGGTTTTAGATCATATACTTTAATATTTTCATTTTATTCTAGTTTCCTAGTGTTTTCTATAGGTTGATCACTTGTGATTACTATATCAAAGTAAATTATTGTTGTCTCTCACTCTTGATTGTCTTGGACATTTAGTGACATGGTGATGTCGGCTCCGTGATTTGAATATGAGAGTGATCATCATAGTATGTGCACGTGGTGTTTATTTGTTATTTCATCTAAGTAGACAAAAAGCTAAATTCTTGCCGGCCTAGACTATTGAATATTGAATATATGTGATAAAAATAAGTTAGTAGGATTTTATTCACTACACAACCGAGAATTGAGTCTAGTCAAGAGTCTAGTCTTTCACAATGGGACAAACTAAAGCACGGGTACCCATCGATGATGTGCCCATATTTAGTGTCAAAGGGTTCCTCTAACAAGATACTTCCGATGAAGAGAGACTCGCATCTAGTTCTAGTGGTTTTCTTGAGTTGTTGGAACCCTGCACGGAATTTCCTCTCTCTCAGTAGGTCGATGCCCTTTGATTTAGTTTGCAAGAGGCTAGTTTATTTTAGTTTTTTTTTTTCCGTATTTTTCGTTTTTTATCACCCTTTCTCAAAAACACCGCTTTTTACATACTCTATTGTTTTTATATAAAAAATGGACATTTAATATTTTAAAATAAAATTATTTGATTGATATTATAAAAATTTGTTGAATTACTTTTAATTAAGTTTTGATTCTATATTTTTATTATTGTTTTAGACTTTTATATATTTCATGAAATAAAGTAAAATAAATGCTTTGAATAAGAACACATTAATTAAAGATATTTTTTTTTGACCAGAATTAATTAAAGATATTCTAAATCCTACGAAATATTTTGCAGGCATGCAATTATTATATATATGTGCTTAGAGACACACAATTTTGAGGTACCTTGTTTTAAGGAAAACAAATGAGAAATCAAATTATCTTTTCTCTTGCTATTCTCATTCTTTTCTTAACTTTGCAATGGTATATATCTTATATTTTCCATTCATGTATATATTTTAGTACATTTTCTTTGATGCATTTTGAAAAGAGTTGTTATTTGTGTATTTACATATAAGTTTTAATTTATTGTCTGCAGACAAATGGAGAGCCAACAATTGAGAACACAATTTTCGATTCGAATTGCAACAAGTAGTGATAGGGAGGTGTCACTTTAATGACGAATGCGACCAACTATGTAAGGCACGGATTAAGACACCTCCAATGTATGGTTTTGCAAACAAGGAGAATGTATTTGTGATAAGTGTGATAACTCTAAATATCGTGACACCCTTGTGTCCATCACGCTTAGATATTTAGATATAAAGATTCCTACCCAAAGGTGAATTATAAAAAGTGGTCATGTGAAACTGAAGAACAATAATTTTTTTTTATAGATAATAGTAAATAAAAAGGCATAAAGCCATTACGAGCAATGCGTCAAATAAATATATTTTTTTACGATATTAGCTAGGTGATTTCCTAAATTTAAACTTGTCACAATTTTATTACATTTTCTTTATTTTAATAGTTATTCATTTTTTCGCTTGTTCGCTTTCTCATTAACATCACAACCATTAACGTAAAATGGTATACTTTCAAATTCACATTCTTAATTGAAGAAACAATACCTAACATCTACTATCAATCATCGATATTTTCAAATCATTCACCTAAGAAATACCACATTAACCTTTCTTATAATTTTCCCAACTAAGCAATCAATCAATGTAATCAAATTACCCACCTACAAAATATTAATATAAACCTTTCTTATAATTTTTCCAACTAAGCAAGTTGAGGGTATTTATGTAAATTAACACACTTTTTTCTTCATTTTTCAATTTTTTAGATCTTTTTCACTTTTTCAAATTTTTTCCCTTTTCAAACATTTTTCACTACCTCTTCACTTTTTCACTTTTTTCCCCTCTCTCTCTCTCTCTCTCTCTCTCAAAAAGGCACTTTATAGTAGGCATATTTTACTTTTTCAAAAGTCACTTTTCAGTTTTGACCTCTTTTTGCTAGTCTATTATTAACTTACCTCCCAAATGTTGTTTAGATCATGTTTTGAGTTATAGGTATTTTAGTAAAATTGGTAGTGGCTGATTTGCTTAAAGTATAGTTAATAGTTGATTGATTGATAGTTGATGATGATGATTTCTACTACAACAATATGGGAAACTCAACTTCAAATCTCTAGGATCTTGTAAAATCATAATTGAGCAATAAGCAAATAGTATCCAATAGGAAAATAAAATCTAGAAGAGAATAACCATTAAAAGAAACCATGTCAAGAAAATATTATATTCCAAATCTCCATTCTTTCTCGCCGCACTATCAGAAATCCTCGACCATATGGCTCTTTGCCCCATCCGATCCCCAAAGATTTGCTCTATAGCTCATTCAAAATAGCAATGTTTCTCTTTGAATAAAAAGATGATTATTTAACCAAACAATAACTACTAATTATCCAAATGAGTGACGCCAGTAATGCTCCGTGCGATGTTGCAACTACTCGTTGTTTCGTATTGATGCTTCTTGTGGAAGGTCAAGCATTTGATTCCAATCAATGATTACAATATGATCTTATGAAGGAGCTGGTACTAACTATGTAATCTTCGTGAATGAATCTTTATCCGATTCAAAGCGATAACATGAGTTCCACTTTTTTGGATAATTAGAAGTTTTATTGAAAAGTCTAACCATAAATTCTAGAAAGAAACCAAATACACGCATTGGGACAACAAAAAAGACCTCAAAGAACTCCAAAGACACACCGACGCCAAGTCAAGAGAGAATTGTGGATGTTGCAGAGTTGAAGGAAACGATCTTATGTGTTATGAGAACCACTATTTATAGAATTCGTGTGATGGCTCGCTACCGTTAGATCATTCTAGAAGATCTAAGCTATCGAGGCTTAATGGATCGAACCTTGAACGTGGATCCAATGGAGATGGTCCAACTCGAGCCCAATGTTGCGCATGGACCTCACGATCAACGTGGTGCGCCGGGTCGTGGACCTAAATATACTCAGAACTAGGTCGACCCGGTCCAAATGGATAAATGGGCCTCGTGGCCCAATCCAATTCGTAGATTGATGCCATTATAATTTTCATACTAGAATAGACTCCTTGAAATTTTTTACATTTTAGAAATATTTTTGTCAATACTCATTTGAAGTTAGTAACATGAAATGAATAGATTTCACCGACCAAAGATCTTCACAAGTTAGTAAAATTAAGCTACAAGAACAAGAAAAGATGGCACCACTAAGTGCGACTCAAAGCAATAAAGTGATTACTAATTACTATAATTTATTTATAATCCATATTGACTCGCTTCCTCCGAGAATATCCAAATTGCTTTTTGTTGTTTTTTTTGTTTTTGCTTTTTTATGTATCTTTTCCTTTATGTTAATATACCTTTCTTTTCAAGGTTTTAGATCATATACTTTAATATTTTCATTTTATTCTAGTTTCCTAGTGTTTTCTATAGGTTGATCACTTGTGATTACTATATCAAAGTAAATTATTGTTGTCTCTCACTCTTGATTGTCTTGGACATTTAGTGACATGGTGATGTCTGGCTCCCGTGATTTGAATATGAGAGTGATCATCATAGTATGTGCACGTGGTGTTTATTTGTTATTTCATCTAAGTAGACAAAAAGCTAAATTCTTGCCGGCCTAGACTATTGAATATTGAATATATGTGATAAAAATAAGTTAGTAGGATTTTATTCACTACACAACCGAGAATTGAGTCTAGTCAAGAGTCTAGTCTTTCACAATGGGACAAACTAAAGTACGGGTACCCATCGATGATGTGCCCATATTTAGTGTCAAAGGGTTCCTCTAACAAGATACTTCCGATGAAGAGACCTCGCATCTAGTTCTAGTGGTTTTCTTGAGTTGTTGGAACCCTGCATTTGAATTTCCTCTCTCACAGAGGTCGATGCCCTTTGATTTAGTTTGCAAGAGGCTAGTTTATTTTAGTTTTTTTTTTTTCCGTATTTTTCGTTTTTTATCACCCTTTCTCAAAAAACACTGTCTTTTACATACTCTATTGTTTTTATATAAAAAATGGACATTTAATATTTTAAAATAAAATTATTTGATTGATATTATAAAAATTTGTTGAATTACTTTTAATTAAGTTTTGATTCTATATTTTTATTATTGTTTTAGACTTTTATATATTTCATGAAATAAAGTAAAATAAATGCTTTGAATAAGAACACATTAATTAAAGATATTTTTTTTTGACCAGAATTAATTAAAGATATTCTAAATCCTACGAAATATTTTGCAGGCATGCAATTATTATATATATGTGCTTAGAGACACACAATTTTGAGGTACCTTGTTTTAAGGAAAAACAAATGAGAAATCAAATTATCTTTTTCTCTTGCTATTCTCATTCTTTTCTTAACTTTGCAATGGTATATATCTTATATTTTCCATTCATGTATATATTTTAGTACATTTTCTTTGATGCATTTTGAAAAGAGTTGTTATTTGTGTATTTACATATAAGTTTTAATTTATTGTCTGCAGACAAATGGAGAGCCAACAATTGAGAACACAATTTCGATTCTCGAATTGCAACAAGTAGTGATAGGGAGGTGTCACTTTAATGACGAATGCGACCAACTATGTAAGGCACGGATTAAGACACCTCCAATGTATGGTTTTTGCAAACAAGGAGAATGTATTTGTGATAAGTGTGATAACTCTAAATATCAGACACCCTTGTGTCCATCACGCTTAGATATTTAGATATAAAGATTCCTACCAAAGGTGAATTATAAAAAGTGGTCATGTGAAATCAAGAACAATAATTTTTTTATAGATAATAGTAAATAAAAGGCATAAAGCCATTACGAGCAATGCGTCAAATAAATATATTTTTTACGATATTAGCTAGGTGATTTCTAAATTTAAACTTGTCACAATTTTATTACATTTTCTTTATTTTAATAGTTATTCATTTTTTCGCTTGTTCGCTTTTCTCATTAACATCACAACCATTAACGTAAAATGGTATACTTTCAAATTCACATTCTTAATTGAAGAAACAATACCTAACATCTACTATCAATCATCGATATTTTCAAATCATTCACCTAAGAAATACCACATTAACCTTTCTTATAATTTTCCCAACTAAGCAATCAATCAATGTAATCAAATTACCCACCTACAAAATATTAATATAAACCTTTCTTATAATTTTTCCAACTAAGCAAGTTGAGGGTATTTATGTAAATTAACACACTTTTTTCTTCATTTTTCAATTTTTTAGATCTTTTTCACTTTTTCAAATTTTTTCCCTTTTCAAACATTTTTCACTACCTCTTCACTTTTTCACTTTTTTCCCCTCTCTCTCTCTCTCTCAAAAAGGCACTTTATAGTAGGCATATTTTACTTTTTCAAAAGTCACTTTTCAGTTTTGACCTCTTTTTGCTAGTCTATTATTAACTTACCTCCCAAATGTTGTTTAGATCATGTTTTGAGTTATAGGTATTTTAGTAAAATTGGTAGTGGCTGATTTGCTTAAAGTATAGTTAATAGTTGATTGATTGATAGTTGATGATGATGATTTCCTACTACAACAATATGGGAAACTCAACTTCGAAATCTCTAGGATCTTGTAAAATCATAATTGAGCAATAAGCAAATAGTATCCAATAGGAAAATAAAATCTAGAAGAGAATAACCATTAAAAGAAACCATGTCAAGAAAATATTATATTCCAAATCTCCATTCTTTCTCGCCGCACTATCAGAACCTCGACCATATGGCTCTTTGCCCCATCCGATCCCCAAAGATTTGCTCTATAGCTCATTCAAAATAGCAATGTTTCTCTTTTGAATAAAAAGATGATTATTTAACCAAACAATAACTACTAATTATCCGAAATGAGTGACGCCAGAATGCTCCGCATGCGATGTTGCAACTACTCAAAGTGTTTCGTATTGATGCTTCTTGTGGAAGGTCAAGCATTTGATTCCAATCAATGATTACAATATGATCTTATGAAGGAGCTGGTACTAACTATGTAATCTTCAGAATGAATCTTTATCCGATTCAGCGATAACATGAGTTCCACTTTTTTTGGATAATTAGAAGTTTTATTGAAAAGTCTAACCATAAATTCTAGAAAGAAACCAAATACACGCAATTGGGACAACAAAAAGACCTCAAAGAACTCCAAAGACACACCGACGCTCAAGTCAAGAGAGAATTGTGGATGTTGCAGAGTTGAAGGAAACGATATCTTATGTGTTATGAGAACCACTATTTATAGAATTCGTGTGATGGCTCGCGCCGTTAGATCATTCTAGAAGATCTAAGCTATCGAGGCTTAATGGATCGAACCTTGAACGTGGATCCAATGGAGATGGTCCAATCTGAGCCCAATGTTGCGCATGGACCTCACGATCAACGTGTGGTGCTACTGGGTCGTGGACCTAAATATACGGTAACTAGGTCGCACCCGGTCCAAATGGATAAATGGGCCTCGTGGCCCAATCCAATTCGAGAGATTGATGCCATTATAATTTTCATACTAGAATAGACTCCTTGAAATTTTTTACATTTTAGAAATATTTTTTGTCAATACTCATTTGAAGTTAGTAACATGAAATGAATAGATTTCACCGACCAAAGATCTTCACAAGTTAGTAAAATTAAGCTACAAGAACAAGAAAAGATGGCACCACTAAGTGCGACCAAAGCAATAAAGTGATTACTAATTACTATAATTTATTTATAATCCATATTGACTCGCTTTCCTCCGAGAATATCCAAATTGCTTTTGTTGTTTCTTTTTTGTTTTTGCTTTTTTATGTATCTTTTTCCTTTATGTTAATATACCTTTCTTTTCAAGGTTTTAGATCATATACTTTAGTATTTTCATTTTATTCTAGTTTCCTAGTGTTTTCTATAGGTTGATCACTTGTGATTACTATATCAAAGTAAATTATTGTTGTCTCTCACTCTTGATTGTCTTGGACATTTAGTGACATGGTGATGTCGGTTCTTGATTTGAATATGAGAGTGATCGGTCATAGTATGTGCACGTGGTGTTTATTTGTTATTTCATCTAAGTAGACAAAAAAGCTAAATTCTTGCCGGCCTAGACTATTGAATATTGAATATATGTGATAAAAATAAGTTAGTAGGATTTTATTCACTACACAACCGAGAATTGAGTCTAGTTTGAAGAGTCTAGTCTTTCACAATGGGACAAACTAAAGTACGGGTACCCATCGGATGATGTGCCCATATTTAGTGTCAAAGGGTTCCTCGAACAAGATACTTCCGATGAAGAGACCCGCATCTAGTTCTAGTGGTTTTCTTGAGTTGTTGGAACCCCTGCACGGAATTTCCTCTCTTTCAGGTCGATGCCCTTTGATTTAGTTTGCAAGAGGCTAGTTTATTTTAGTTTTTTTTCCGTATTTTTCGTTTTTTCTCACCCTTTCTCAAAAAACACTGTCTTTTACATACTCTATTGTTTTTATATAAAAATGGACATTTAATATTTTTAAAAAAATTATTTGATTGATATTATAAAAATTTGTTGAATTACTTTTAATTAAGTTTTGATTCTATATTTTTATTATTGTTTTAGACTTTTATATATTTCATGAAATAAAGTAAAATAAATGCTTTGAATAAGAACACATTAATTAAAGATATTTTTTTTGACGAGAATTAATTAAAGATATTCTAAATCCTACTGAAATATTTTGTGCATGCAATTATTATATATATGTGCTTAGAGACACACAATTTTGAGGTACCTTGTTTTAAGGAAAAACAAATGAGAAATCAAATTATCTTTTCTCTTGCTATTCTCATTCTTTTCTTAACTTTGCAATGGTATATATCTTATATTTTCCATTCATGTATATATTTTAGTACATTTTCTTTGATGCATTTTGAAAAGAGTTGTTATTTGTGTATTTACATATAAGTTTTAATTTATTGCTGCAGGACAAATGGAGAGCCAACAATTGAGAACACAATTTCTGATTCTGAATTGCAACAAGTAGTGATAGGGAGGTGTCACTTTAATGACGAATGCGACCAACTATGTAAGGCACGGATTAAGACACCTCCAATGTATGGTTTTTGCAAACAAGGAGAATGTATTTGTGATAAGTGTGATAACTCTAAATATCGTACACCCTTGTGTCCATCACAGTTAGATATTTAGATATAAAGATTCCTACCGAAAGGTGAATTATAAAAAGTGGTCATGTGAAACTGAAGAACAATAATTTTTTTTTATAGATAATAGTAAATAAAAGCCATTACGAGCAATGCGTCAAATAAATATATTTTTTTACGATATTAGCTAGGTGATTTCCTAAATTTAAACTTGT